>JBAIAA010000460.1:600000-915167 GCA_037893245.1 Crossaster papposus
GTCGGGGGACGCCAGTATTGTCCTGTAAACAAACGGTGGCCATATTTTTTACGGGACGGACTGTTTCTTAACGACTTTCGAATACTGTCAGTTTACGTTGCTCTTCCTGTAAAAAGACAGGTATATAAAACAAAACAAAACAGTACGTTTCTGAAATTCGACTAGGTTGCCACAAAGTAACTTCAGATTAAGTTTACAGATATGAATGAAGTGGGAACCAACTTATTACACATCATTACACATTAATAAATACCTAGGAGAGTTGATGGCTTCCGATTGGTCGAGACTCGATCACGTGAAGGGCATTATTTTGTATTAATAAATACCTAGGAGAGTTGGTGGCTTCTGATTGGTCGAGACTCGATCACATGGAGGGCATTATCGTGTAGTAATAACCCAGCTTTCAAGAAGTGAACAAATGTCCCCTAAACCAGCATTAATCAAGCATCATGTAAGCTAATGATTGGCCGAATGCAACAGTCCTACGCTAACTTGTAACGGGGACGCGTCAAATCTTGATATACTGCGCGCTATAAATGTACGCGTAGAACGTTTGTATCTATACGCGCGGCATTACTGCGTGATAATGACCGGGTTGGGGAATGACCGCTGATAATGAACCTTGCCTTCGGCTTGGTCCATTACCAGTGGTCTTCCCCTAACCCGGTCATTATCACGCAGTAATGACCGGGTCCTCGCACTGTTATTCCATATAAGTAATGTACAAATGCTACAATGAACTACTAACCACAAACATGACAGTGTCGTACGTGATTTGGTTATTTATTCCAATTTTCATGAAGGAGATCTAATGCGACTCTGAACCTATGCTTGCCAAGAACTATTATATAGTAGAGTTCGTGCGTTTTAGACCGTCAATTACCGTTGTACGCAAACCTAGCCAATCAGCACTTGCAAGTACTCATGCGGTCAGCGGTGCTTGCGTCCCATCAAATGAACTATTGGGACTGTACCTTAGCTTATTGTGATTCATAATATAAGGTCTGGCATACAATCTACATGATTATTCTAACATTAGTATACACGCCCTCCTCCCGCTGGTGACTGAAACGCCAGATGTGTACAATGGCGTTTGCAATGACTCCCCGCTTCTTTTGTTACAAGGTACAATTTGATACGTGACATTGCGGAAATTTCATCGTTACCCGTCCGTACGTACAGCGCAGCGCTAATCGGAGCTTAAACAACGACCTCACGTGGCCACTATTAATGCAAATTAACTGAAGATATTTATGAACGCCTTGAACCAATCATTAAGTTGAGGTTTTTGGGGCGGTGCTCATTATGTTAATAGATTAAGCTGACCTTTATAGTCGTTTTCGTATTGGTCGATCGTAGCGTAGAAACTGCATAATTTGAGCTAGCGGTGAAAGGTCATAGCTAGCTCGCAAGTGTTTACGAACACCGCCATCGTTCACATAATATTTTATCGGAGAAAGTTGAGTGATTTTTACGAAGGCTTGTAATTACACATGAAGATTTGAACTGTCTTGCTTGATTGGTGAGGGTCGCAGTTATGTTCGCTGATTTTGCTTGGTATTTGCTTGAATGTTGACAATGTTATGGTCAAAACTAGTTGTCTTTAGCTGCTTAGTTTTGAGTTTTCAACCGCGGCGACTGGAGAAGGCCGCGACTCTATTGAAACGTGTCGAACTCGGCCCTACATTATCCCTATCAGTACCGAGCGCGCCACCTGGGCTCAAAGTTGCATGGGCGTTCGCAACCAAAGAGCTTGTATGTCCCCCATTATAATAGTCGTTACGTGACCAGCGTAATTAAAATGTAAACAGCACCCTTACTTTTGGCAGCTGTGTGGTTTATTATTGCTATTGGTTTCAAACTGGTTCAAAAGGACGTGCATGCGAAATGCACTAACAGTTTGCATCCCACGCCATTAGCTACCATCATGGCCGTAAACGCTTTCAAGATTTGAGGAAATCTTTGCAGATAGCGGTTCAGATATGTCCGATGATGAATCTTCTGTAGCAACATCTGACGAAAGTGATGAAGAGCCAACACAAGCCTCTTCCACTTCGTCTGAAAAGCCAAACTATAGGTAAGGAGGTTATAAAAACACACCGTTCAACTTGGCTATTCTCGAAATGTTTTGTATCCGACATTCATAGGCTACATGTACTTTAATGTAACCTTTGCTTTTGTATGTCCTTTTGCAGGGAAAATCATCAAAAGCACTGAACGTTTCATTTTGCATTGCATAATCCGATGGAATCCAATTAGAAAATGATGAAAGTATTGATTTTTTATTGATTTTCAAAAATGAAAAAAAAAAGGTTTTTGGTTTGTTTTTTTGAACATGTTTTTTTGTTTACATATTCTTAACTTTCTATTGATTGTAAATTTGTATCTATTTTTATATAATAATCTTTAAAAAGGAGATTTTATTTCATGAGATTTTATTTTATTAAAAAAGGCGACTTATTTCAGTGGGAACAATACATACGAACGGCATCCACAAACAGCATTTGTAAGGACAGTTTGTCATTAAAGGTAATACAACATTTGCGACCACCCCCCTCCCCCCCCCCCAAAAAAAAAAACCAACCAAAAAAAACCAAAAAAAAACAACAAAACAAGAACAAAAACTAGTTCATTTAATGAATGACCATATTTTACAGTCACGAATGGTCTCGAGCATCCTGTGAAATCAGGGCACCTGTGTGCTGTTCTGTTTTAACAAAACTGATATTGTTTAGCAATTTCCAAAGATGGTTGGCCAATCGTCGTCCCAAAAAATCTAAACCTCGGATACATGCGTTTGACCCGACCCCCAGCCCCCCCCCCCCCCCCCCCCCCAACCCCCCCCCCCCCCCCCCAACCCCCCCCACCCCCCCCCCCCCCCCCCCCAAAAAAAAAGAGCTAACGTTGTATACTATACCCTTAAAAGAAAATGTGCCGTGAAATGATTAGTGTCCCATTAACCTTTCTGAATGTTCCTATTTCAGGTGTGGATGGTATAAAGCAAGCACCTCTTATAGCAAGCGCCCACCGATGAAATTCAGTGAAGAGACTGGCTGTACGGGAGATTTCAGTCACCTGTCGCCCATGCAAATCTTTCAGCTCTTTTTCTGCCAAGCAGTGTGGGAGTTGAGGAGATGAACGAGACCAATTGCTATGCAGAACAAACCATGTGTGAAGATGTGGCCAATCATCAGCCTGCCTGGACTCCAACTACTGTTCCTGAAATTATGGCATTCGTGGCCTTGCTTCTGTGCATGGTATCAACAAAAGGCCTCGCTCCAGCATGCACTGGTCCAGGTCCGAAGTTCTGCGACGTCCCCTGTATTCGGCGACCGTGTCTCGCAATCGATTCACTGCGATCCTTCGATTTGTCCACCTTGCCAACAACAGAGCTCAACCAGGTGATGACAGAGTTGTAGTCGAGTCACCTGTGTCGAGTCCGAGTCACGAGTCACTTGGTCCGAGTCAGAGTCACGAGTCACTTGTTTAAATAGTTAAATAGTTAGAATACTTCAACCAGTTCACTTAGATGACTGGATCACTATTGATTGCAAACCAAATGTCGTAAAATAAGAATGGGAAATGACAAAATAAAACAAATTTAATTTAAACAAAGTTAGGTATCTGCAGTCTAAATTTTATTTAGGTTTTAACATTAAAAAGAGGTAGCGATATAGCCGCAGCCAGCCAAAGACGTCATTCGTCGTTCGTCATTCAAATTCCCTGGTAATATGCATCAAGCACAAGCAGTGGCTATGGAGCTAATGTTGACAGAATACCAACGTTAATGTTGGTGTCGTGCACAATAATGCTTTGACAGAAATATATTCCAGTGTTATTATGGGTATTGAACATACATGCGCTGTACATGGCCATATCTACACAATAATCACGAACAGTATTACTTGTAACACCAAACGACAGTGTACTTGTTTCGTGCGCTAAACGTTAATATTCCTTCTTGTGCATGACGGTCGGATCATCGGAATTGTTTTTAATATTAAAACAAAAAGTATTATTGGTGAAAATATGTGACTCGCGAGTCACAGTCCTCGGGGGCAAGTCCGAGTCATGATAGTCGAGTCCGAGTCCGAGTCTTTTGCCGACGTGACTCGAGTCCTGGACTCGAGTCATACAACTCTGGGTGATGATCCCCCTGACAAACTCTCCAAGGTCCGCCCGCTGCTCGACCTTGTACTGCCATCCTTTCCTCGCATTTACAAGCCAGGTCGAAACCTCTCACCGGATGAGACAATGATCAAAGGCCGACTTGGTTTCAAACAGTACATGCCACGAAAGTCCGCCAAATTGGGATTGAAATGTTTTTCTTTGAACGAGTCAGAAACCGGTTATACATGTGCTTGGACGGTGTTCACCGGCTCTCAGCCCACATCAAGGGAATCCAGTCGACCCTCCGTTGGTTATGCTTCAACACACCACCCACCTAATATTACATCTGCTGGGCATGTAGTCCACTCCTCGACCTAATTACAGGACTTGAACATAAGGGACATTTCATTTGCATGGGCAATTGGTATATCAGCCCAGCTCTCATCTGCAAGTTGTCACAGTTAAAGTTTGGAGCTTGTGGAACTGCACGGTACACGTCACTGGGGATGCGTCGTTTGGCAGGATGCCAAGCGTGTAACTCTTCTCACAAATGTTGGAAACTGCAAAATCGACACGAAAGACATTAGGAGCAATAACAGGTTGAGTGGACTTCGTACGATCAATAAGCCTTCTGTCGTTAATGATTATAATAAATACATGGGAGGAATTTACCTCGCAGCACAAATGTGTCAGTACTACTCGCACCCTCACAAATCGATGAAATGGTGAAAAAGCGTTTTCGTGGCTATTCTTGACATCTGCTTGGTGGATGGCTACCATTGTATACAGCAGCATCCCTACAAATCAGCACTTGACCACTTTGGATTTCAGGGTCAAGGTGATAGAAGAGCTTATTTCCACTTGGAAGCACAACCCAGCTCAGCATGCCAGTCAAGTGTCACGTGGTTCCAGCCGCTTTCCGACTCATCACTATCCTGGGAGAATTTCTGCCGGCAAAAAGCGCAACTGTATTGTTTGCAGTACCAGAGCCAAGCGGAAACAAACTCGCAAGATGTGTAAACAGTGTGACAAACCAATGTGTGTACTACCATGCTTTGAGAAGTTTCATAGTCTGTAATGAGCATTCACCTGAGCAAGTTTTAATGCGCCCCCCCCCCCCCCCCCCCCCCCCCCCCCATTTCAAAGTTGGAGTGATGGTGCACACATTGCCAACCCATAATTGAGTTGGGGGGGGGGGGGGGGGGTACGTGGCCGCCTCCATTTGAACTTTTACCTGCATCCATATTGTACCCATTTTGTATGTTTGTGCAATTACCTTCACAGTTCGGATGTCCTTCATTTTGAATAAAATCTAAGTAAATCTAAGTAAAATCTAAGTATTTTCGAAGACAAAATTAAAATTTTCTCACTCCTAAATTAGTGTTTCTTCATCAGATTTACACTTCTTGGTAGTTGTCAAGTCATATTAAGGGCAAACAAAGTGGGGGTGAGATATGGAATTCTTTCCACCCCTTCTAAAAAAACTTCTCACAGGCCAATAATAATTAATCTAATAGTCATTGCTTTGGGGGTACTGTCAATCCATTATGATTCAACACCACTTTAAAGAAGAGTGGCCTAGCTTTCATTATTGTGCCTTGCGAGGGCGCTATACACTAAAACGTGGCAAAAAGTGCTTGGTCACTAACTGGTCATATCATGTATATTACTGTGGTAATCTAAGCATAGTGACAAAATATGCCTTGGTACTGAAAGGGTTATGTCGCACGCATCTAATCCAGCTGAATAAAAAGTGCCTCGGTAAAACGCGAAACTCTGATAATTAAATGCCTTGCCGGCTGAATTTTGCAAAGAAAATAATTAGAGGAGTTATTGAGGATATAAGACACTTGTCCCTGTTTAAATAACGACATTGCGATCATTTTGAAGGTTGGTTCTGCAGCCGTAAACATGACACTCCCACACAGCGTTGGACCATGCTTGTACCATACAATGTGGCGATAACGCACAGACCAGCATGCTGTGGTAATCTAAGCATAGTGACAAAATATGCCTTGGTACTGAAAGGGTTATGTCGCACGCATCTAATCCAGCTGAATAAAAAGTGCCTCGGTAAAACGCGAAACTCTGATAATAAAATGCCTTGCCGGCTGAATTTTGCCAAGAAAATAATTAGAGGAGTTATTGAGGATATAAGACACTTGTCCCTGTTTAAATAACGACATTGCGATCATTTTGAAGGTTGGTTCTGCAGCCGTAAACATGACACTCCCACACAGCGTTGGACCATGCTTGTACCATACAATGTGGCGATAACGCACAGACCAGCATGCCTGGGTATAATGCCGATTATGCGGCGATAAGAAACTGAGCAAACACGCTGAAAAACGCTGAGTACCTGGCCGTACGTGCGAGCTCCAAGCAAAACGGGGCTGCCTGAAAAATGACGGATTTCCCATAACCTGTCGGCAAATTCACAAAAACATCGTGACCACGAAGAAAGGATTCTAAGACTTTTCGCTGCTCGGGTAAAATCTTTGAGAGATAATATTTTTGCTGCAGAATCCAAACAACATGACAGATCTTCGGACGACAGACGACGCTGAATGTCCGCCATTTTGTCTTAAATGTCATGTTGAAAATAAGTAACTGCATCAAATTTGATGGCGTTGGGACTCAACCGCGTTGTGATTGGACACTCCACATCTTAGTCCCGCCTACACTTATCTGTATTCGCATACGAGGTCATGCGCTAGAAATGTGGCGCAAAATATAGGGAAAACATAAGAATTAAAAAACGGTTGATCCAAGGCGAAAAAGTAGCTTCAGTTGATTTGCATAAATAGTGGCCGTATATGAGGTCGCTGTTCGCGCTGTATCTTTGCACAGGGAGCGCGAGCTAGCAGAATGTGCGGGGCGCGCGTGGCGTGTATTTCTGGACGGATAACGACGAACGCGCCTTGGGCTAGTTGTACATCGACTAAATATACATGTACACATGAGTAACTTTACCAATCCACACTTATGGGCCAGTCACAAATCAGTTGCGATGCGTCGGCGATGGGTAAAACCGGGAAATTTGAACAAAATCTTGAGACAGATCTCACGATTTTGCACCCGTCGGAGGCGCTCTCCGGACGCCTGCGGCTTGTCGCAGATTTTTTTGGCATCGCCACACCCGTCGCGGTCCCCAACTTTGAACTTAAAATTTTAAGATTGCTCGCAAGATTTTTCACTCATTTTGGGCATCCCAGACACAATCTCCGATGACCTACGATGCCCTCCGATTAATCGGAGGCGTCCTCCGAATAATCTGAGACTAGTCGCAAGATTCTGTGTGGGATTGGAAATTCAGGTTGAGATTCAATGTCTGCGAGTGGTCTCCGGCGCCCTCCGACTGAATCGGAGGCGCCCTGCGACGATTCGTACGCTTTCTGTGATCGTCTCCGACGAATCGTACGGTGGAATCGTAGTAATATCTGCTCGCAGATATCGTCTCCGATGCAATCGGAGGCGATCGGAGGCTAATCCCACGATTTTTCGACAAAACCGGGTCAAAATCCTTGAACAAATCTCAGACAATGTGACTGCTCCACTTTTATTAGGATTATTGCTAGGATTGTTCAAGGATTCTTTATTTTCTACGACGACCCCCGGCCAAAACTAATCCCCGACAGATCGCCGACATTGTGACTGGGCCATTATTCACAAACGTGGGGATTGCGGCAAGCCAAGAAACTTATTTGAACAAACCTTTGTTGTTAACAAAAAAATATATTATTCAGTCGGAGAATAGACTCGGAACTTCGGAAATTCAGGGTTGGGGCAACTTCGGTCAGATTGTTTGGGGGAAAACATTTATAAAATATCGCATAAAATCCAGTTTGATGTTATTTTGCAACTCGTTTCCATAAATAAAACCCCCAAATGTCCCAAAATACAAATAAAACCATCAACAAGAAATTATTGGCTTGTTGTGGCCAAAGGTACCCAGCATGACAAAGTTGCCCCATTTTACGGTATGTTTGGGGTGGGGTGCACGTTTATGAGTTCTGATGTGAGAGTTAATATACCCCTTTTCTCTCCCTGGGGTGGAAATGGAGTTCACCAGTTAAGGTATCCGCGTTTTGGTGCGTCTGGCGGTAATTATAAGAAAGTTTGTTTGCGTGGACGGCACGAATAATCATCAGGGACAAACACCCCCTTTGGAAGCTTGGTTTATATAGGCCTACTCTATACTTGGTGTAAGTTATTACCAGGCCTATGTGTTCCCTGCATTTAAAGTGGTTTGATCCTCACAATTTCAACCTTGATCCTCATCATTATAATAATCATGTAGATCGTATGCCAGACTTTATTACGAAAAACAACAAGCTAAGGTATACAGTTCCGATAGTTCATTGGATGGGACGCAAGCAACGCTGATTTCATGAACACTCGCAAGTACTGATTGGCTAGGCTTGCGTACAACGGTTATTGACAGTCTAAAACGCAAGAACTCTACTTAGACCTCCAGTAGGGGTTCTTGGGGGCAAACAAAGACACCAAAACAGAACTAGAATTGAATCCGTAACCTCTCAACAATAGAGGCCTGTGGCAGAGTGTGGTTTCTTTGTATGCCGTGCTGGCAGACTGGAGTTAATCCAGGAAAAATATGTTTTGACCTCAACCAAATTGCAACTTTTTTTTCACCACAATGTATTTCTAAAAGGTCCTCACAATGACATATTAAAAGTCTTTAAAATTCAAGTCGTAGAAATATGACTAATTTGCATAAATCTTTAATCCCTGCTGCATAATATATTTATTCACATATTTGGGTATATATTTGTTTTAATTTAATAACTTTTTCTGCAGCATATAAGTGACTGAATAATTATGAGAACACAGTAATTATCCAAAATGACAACTTTGTGACCCTATAAATGTGCGCACATTACACTGTCTCCAGATATCATCAAGTAGTCAGTATTGGTGAGCTTCAAATTTACCAAGTTGCTTACTGGCACAGTTATCATATTAAAACCTTATGGAAAATCATATGAACAATGATAGCATTGTGATATTTAGCCCAGCAAACAAAAACTGGGGGAAATGGTGTGTCCCTAAATTAGGCGAAAAGGTAGTTAAGGAGTTGCCTAACATGGGAGACTTGAACAAGTTTAATAAAATCCCAAATTTACATTTTAACGTAGATATGATTATTGCAAGCAACAAAAATCATTAATTTGGGGTGTTTCCTTGGATTTGTTCAAGTCTCTCACCTCGGGCAACCTTTCACATATCGTTTAGCTCAAATAATGGACACACCATTTCCCCCAGTTTTTGTTTGCTGGGCTAAATATCACAATGTTATCATTGTTCATATGATTTTCAATAAAGTTTTAATCGGATAACTGTGCCAGTAAGCAAATTCGTGAATTTGAAGCTCGTCAATACTGACTACTGTATGATATCTGGGGACAAGATAAATGCGTGCAAATTATTGAGTATAATTGTAGTCATTTTGGACCATTACTCCATTTTTATTACTATTCAGTCACTTACATGCTTTAGAAAATGTTATTGATGTAAGGATGTGTAGGCTAAGTAGAATCACCAAATAAACCTTTCAAAAAATATAAAATAACATATATACCAGGACATGGGAATAAACATATTACACGGCCGGGATTAACGATTTATGCAAATTATACACATTACCGCTACTTGGACTTTTAGAGATATTCAGTATGTTATTCTAGGGACCTTATACAATAGAAGTGCACTGTGGTGAAAAAATATTTTATTGCAATTTGTGTTAGGTCAACAAAACAAAATTAAGTATTTTCCCTGAACTAGTACTTGACTTGATTCCTAATGAGCTCGGTGGGTTAGGCTGAATGACCTCTTTTATATACATGTACCAATATTCAGGACGTAGGCTCATCCTTTTCAAAATGTTGTGACACTTGAAACCCGTCAGTAACCGACAGTTACACGCTGTTTCGATATATATCTGATCCCTAAATTTATTTGCAGAGGAAATGACAACATTTCATTATTATTTTCATTTCTTGCTTTTCCTTGATTGTTATGCCACAGGTTTTTTGACACGACGCCCCTTGGACGTGTCTTGAACCGCCTTGCCGCCGACACGACTCTCTTGGATATAGTAAGCGAGAATAATAGTTAGTTGTTAAATTTCCGAATGAGAAATATTATTGTTTACATTGGTAGGCTTTACGCCCCAGTCACACCTAGCCGCGATCTTGGTGCCCGTGCCTTTCACGACCATTAAATATTTGAAATCCACCAATCGATCATTATTGTTGCCCCTCTAACAAGTCTCTTTCCTTTTTGTCCCGTCCTTATCCTGTTCTTACGCCGTGTCAATACAGTTCTTTTATAGACCTAACCCTACCCTTCCCATTTCTATCCCGTTTCTATCTCGTTCTTTTCCTGTGCTTAATCCCATACGTTTACCATACGTGACTTGGGATTTCAACAAATCTCAAGTGTGAAAGTTTTCAATAGTGGACCATATTTATTGTCAATTGTTCAACGTCCACTCTTTGAATGCTTAAATCCACACGTATACTTACATCACATAACGCTTGTTGAGCATGCAGTCGTAAAAGCGCATGCACAATATACAGGCACCCTTGAATTAGGAAGTTGAAATTAATCAATTAATTACTCACCGTGTGCCAATTTATTCGTTCGGTGTCTCAATTGAAAGCTCATAACAAATACAATGCTAGAAAATAATCCATTCAATTTGAAAATCAATTTTGTTGGGTCCCACACCTAAAAAGCAAGGATATACCAACTTTAATGTATAAACTCAAATATTTATTTGTAAATCGAAAATTGGTAACACCACTACTGCAATGTTACTGAAGTAATACCGAAGGCCTAAATGTTTACACGTATATTACACCCTCGACAATTGATTCCAGACTCGATCGATGAACAAAACCCCTCAACAAAAATAGGCCCAGCCGTCAATTGAAATGGAATTTAAAACAGTTCACCGTTGTAAGCACAATGGCAAACAACTGTAATTTTCAATGTGTTTATTATTTTGTTTATTTTCTTTTTCATTAAAACAAATTTGTACCACAGAAACTTTTCCAAAGCATAGATAGCACGGTTTTCTTTACTTCTGCTTACATCAGCGGTCTAGTGGTCAATTCCATCATCCTGCCTATTTTCCTCGTCTTCGTTGTGCCAATGATGGTCAGTTATTACTTTCTGGCCAAGTTCTATATCACATCGTCCAGGTAAGCAAAGCAAGGACGTCACTAAAAACTAACCGCACTTATGGCACTTATTTATGTATCTAACCTGGTTTTCCCTTCAACCTGGTTCTATGGTTATATAAATAACGCATAAGAACATTGTTGAAGAAAAAGACAAACAATAACAATAGTCGGACTCAAACCACAGACTTTTCGATCCATAGCTCTCCTCGCTACCAACTATGCCATTGGCTAGTTGGTCGAGGACAGCCGTTCTTTATAAATCTGCAGTGTTGTTGACTCGAGTCGGTGACTTGGACTCGAGTCCGACTCGAGTCGCCAATTTTTGTGACTTGCGACTTGACTTGACTTGGAGAAAAATGACTTGTGACTTGACTTGACTTGACGAAAAATGACTTGTGACTTGACTTGACTTGAGTAAATTTGACTTGACGACATTGCAAGTCATCATGTATTTACTATTTGTATGTTATTTAAACAAATTTGTGTTCAATCCGGCCACGGCAGCCGATGTATGTTTGTGACGGCAAAAATGTTTTTGCCGCGTCGCGAATCTGTACTATGTACTGCATGTACTGTGTGTACGGCTAGCTACGCACATGCAATATTACATTGCAAAGTCAAAGTGTGGGCTACATCGCCTACGGCCTACATGTCTAGTCTTCCAATCCGTCGTAGTGGAAGCTGTGTGAGCTCTTACTGTTAAAAGCTGTGCATTAACATTCAACACAATTTAACAGACAGCTGGAAACGAGGTTATAGTGACATTGTTAATTGTTTTAAGAATTTGAAAATTGTTGAACAAATTATCGCAAATTTACCGTAAACGAAACCGAATAACTATTTTGACTCAAACTGTATTGATTTATTAGTGTAAACATTATAGGGTACATGTACTTTTTAAATGGTTTACCCCCTAAAAAGAGAATTTTAAAACATTTCACGTGCGTAATGTTCAAATTCTCCTTATATCACCGATACACATGCATTTGGTAAGTTGCAATGAGGGTTCTTGCTGTTCCAGCATCCAGTTCACCAGTTGAGCGTGTCTTCAGTCATGGCGGCATCATCATGCGCCCTCACCGTGCTCGACTCACTGACAAAATGTTGCCGAACTTGATATTTCTTAAGTGCAACAGTTTGCACAGTTTGTCAAGCTAACCAGTAACCTCACTACATGTATATAGAAGTTGTATCAAATTACTAGGTACACAAACAGTGCTGTTGCTCACATTAAAGTTTAATGATTAATCCCTCAGTACTTTTTTGAGTGAGAATATCCTTTTTAGCTTATGTCGTTTTGGTTTAATCCATAAGATGTGTCTTTCCAGGATGAATAAAACAACAAAGTGACTGAGCTTTGATTGATTAATTGAATATCACTTGGCTGTTAACAGATTGTGGATATGTACTTCAAGTTTGTCAAAATATTTCTTGAAAGTTGACTTTCATTCGCGACTATAAATGACTTGTGACTTGTGACTTGACTTGACAAAAAGTGACTTGTGACTTGACTTGACTTGGGAAAATTTGACTTGTGACTTGACTTGACTTGAGAAAATTTGACTCGAGACTTGACTTGACTTGAGAAAATTTGACTTGTGACTTGACTTGACTTGAGAAAAAATGACTTGGTTACAACTCTGTAAATCTGTATTGTTCTTTAATGTACTGAGTTGCTATTGTTCTTTCTCATGAATGTACATCACGCACCACCCAGCTGCTGAAAAAACATATGAACCACTACACCGGGTAGTATCTAGTGTCTTCTGAAAAATACGACGTCACAAAATGCCGGTCAAATTTGTTTAAAACGACGGATGCCAGAGTGGATTTCGGAGCAACCCCTTTAGACCACAGGGCATGGCTGCAAAATGTGCTCAGAAATTAATGTCCTTGGCGCACCTCTTGAATCTAAGTGGAATCAATGCAGTTTGTTAGCTGGGATCATGTGGATCACGAAAAACCAAAATCCCCAATCGCAAGTTCACCAGTTAATTAAATATTTGCATTTTAATCACCTGTGTATAACGGGCGCCCTCTATTGACCGGGATTGGAAAGCTGTGTACATTTTCAATGGGAAAAGATTGCTTATTGCAGTTCCTTGCTAAAAAGGGACTCTACATATAGACAGAATTTGATTAAAGAGGAATTAGGGTGTGTTTTAATGTCTTAATACAAATTTTCATTTTAATCATTGCCATATTTTGAACTTTTTAATAGAGTGTCATTTTTTTTATTGTTATTTGATTTGTTTATTATAATTGTTTAATTTTTTTTTTTTTTTTTTTTTTTTTAAATTTATTTTGGGGGGGGCTTAATGTTTATTCGTGACGGTAAAACTGAATTTTTTCCATGTCTTTAACAATGTGCATGTGAGTGGGTGAACAACAACTCGTACCGATTTACATTTAATACACTGTTATTTTGTTATAACAAACATTTTGGCCATTTCCAGCTGAGTTTGTATTAAGGAGAGTCGGATGGAAAGCATACTGTGTGATACAATGTTTCTGTGGTGACAAGATCCTCCCCCTCGATCTGTGAGAGCAGCCACTGATCTTTTTTTTTCCTCGCTGCTTCCAGAAGCTTTCCTGCAGTTAGCGTCTGGCATTGTGAAAGTTTGTCAAGGACAGTTGTTCGGGTCTTTTTGTCCAAACTCCACCTCTGTTCTATTTTTTTAACGGCATTTACTCAACTACATCACGTACTGTTGACAATGATTCCGGCGGTACATCAACTAGTGCATGTACGATTGGAATGCCGATATGATTATCTCCGCTTTTCGGGCGATTTCTGCTTGGGTACATTCTTCCACCTACCGGCACAAGCGTGGAATTTTTTTCAGAGAACAACAAAACCCTCGAATCTGCATCTGAACCGTGCATAATACACTTTTTCGTTTTCAAATCGCTATCATCTGAGCAGCTCGTGTCAACAGCGCCTACGCTCGCTCTATTTTACAACGCCCGCTATTGGTCCATTTTCCCACTATTCGCACAAACGTGCCGCACCACGACAGAAGGGCCTCGTTGATTGGTCGTTGGAAACTGGGAAAACATGAATTTTAAATGTTTGGGGATTTTATTTGTGAGTTTCCCAACAACTTCCTAAGTAGTTTAAAGTAAAATTTATATAGATTCACGATATGCGTCAAGAAGGTTCAAGATAATCGGCCATGCCCTGTGGTCTACTTGTAGATATCTACAAGAAAACCTGGGTTGAAGTGGGATTTACCTAAGACGCCGATCCAGTAGGCCACACCCGCCATAGTAACTGTCGTGTAGTGTGACGCGCGCCTGTCCGATCACTTAGAGCCATAGTGTAATTACATAAGTATAACGCATTTGGCTTAGGAAATAGTCCAAAACTACCTTTTCTATTTATTATCGGTACTGGAAGTAGGATTTACAATTAAAATAACTACACCAAGCCATGACTATGATTAAACCAGGCTTGTAATGAAATTGGGTCGTGCAGGTGAAACAACAGTTTCAATTTGTGCAGTGAACTATGCTGAAGTGAAGAATTTGGGTCAGACTAAAATAATGGAAACAATTTGTCGAACCCTAAAATCATGCACTATGATTGGTCAATTATTCGAGGGGTGTGGCATACTGGATCGGTATATTATTAAGTACGCACCACAATGCATTGTTCATTATAATTTACTTTAATAACAATCACTGTGGGGAATGATGTGTGCTCTCCAAATGTAAAAAAGTACCTATACCTATAAAAAGTACCTATACCAATGGACGGATCGAGCTTGGTCCGCCACCCGAAGCCGCTACGGGATCATCAAGGCACAGAGTTTTGTGGGACTTACCTGCTGTCTTCGTGGTACCCGAAGATTCTCCAAACTCTCTCTTGAGCAGTTCTTTCAGATCAGTCAGTATTTGTCTCTGACCACCTTCCCATGGTGGACTGTGCTCTAGTAGGGTACTTCCATTTCCAACAGCGATCTTCCGATCTCGTCGAGGGTCGTTTGTACATGTATGTCTGCAAACGAACTGTAGCTATAGCCATTTTTGTTGCTGTCCGTTGTGCAAATCAAAATCCCAGCGGCTGCCACCATTTGTAGCGTGGTCTTTCAGGTTTTTTTTCCTGCTTGCCGCAAAACGCGTAAACAAACAGAAGGCATACAAATCTGTGCTTTGCACAACTTTATTCTGACTTCCACAACTGGTTTTCCCCACAGCTCTGTCTTTTCAAGCACTTCTCGAGCCCAACTTTAACACACAACTCACTTGTTACACCGTTCTAACATACTCGTTTTCTTTGTCACATTTTTGTATACAACACTTGGCTAACTGCCCATTTCTACGGGCGCGCATGCACTAGCCTATTGTCTACGCTTACTAAAAATAGACAGGCAATTTCCAGAGCTACTGTCCTGTAAAGAGTTCATGAGTTCACAGTAAATAGGGGCTTCGGCGGGAGAATTCTAGGTGTTCGCTACAGTACCTATACCAATGGATGGAGAATCCTTCTAGAAGAAAAATTACACGAAAACAATCCCGACTTGATCCCTTAGATTTAGCTCCAGAACCTCAACTTGGTATTTTTTTTTTGTATACCATCATTCGTTATACAAATAAATGTTGTTCAGTGCAGCGAAAGCACGCTTTGTCCGGTTTTCTTTTAAGGGGGGGGGGACTCCTAAAAAGAGTAGAACTTTCAATCTTTTGGAGTGGTTTTCACTTTTTTACATGTCAGTGAGTGAGTTTTCTGTCTGGTTCTAGTTCAATATAAATTGTCTCCTGAAACGGTCATCGAAATTAATGTTGGATTAACCATTTGAAGGTTTCCTCCCCAGATCTCTGCAGAGACTCGATAGTGTCACCAAGTCACCCGTGTTTGCACACTTCTCAGAGACGCTGGGTGGGTTGTCAACCATTCGAGCATACAGGTAAACCACAATGGTCATCTGAAATACATTATCGGTAAACAATCGATTGTAAAATAACCGTGTGGGCAAAGAAGAAGGACACACTTTGCACACTTCTCAATGACACTGGGCGGGTTGTCCACCATTCGAGCATACAGGTAATCCCCAGTGATCATCTGCTATCGAAATTGATATTAATGGACACATTCTTTAAATATATTTAGGGTATTATCCCCGATTTTTCTACAAAAACTATTTAGAGCTTTATTCGTATGGCAGATACGTAATAGTACAAGCATGGAATTTGGCACACAGTCAGAGTATCCCATGAGAAAAATATTTGGCTATTGGGCCATGGCAGATTTGTCCTTTAATAACATATACCGGTAGGTATAATAACTATCAATTTTCAAACATTCAAAATGGCCGCCATTGCTGTTAAGGACACATCTTGAGATGGCCCTCAATTCAAAAAAGTTTCTCATGACATAGGCTACTCTAAATGTGTGCCAAAATACAATTACAATTCCTTCAAAAAACACCTTATCTGCCCCACTATCTGTCTTTTCGGCCAACTTAAACTTGACCTAAAATGCCCCTACCTTTATTATTATACCTTAATCTTTCTTTCATTTCTCTTTTAACAGAGACCAAGGTCGTTTTTACTCTATTCTTCTACAGAAGGTAAACGTGAACAATACGGCTTTTCTGTACCTGCAAACAGTACACAGATGGGCTGGTATGAGATTGGTAAGTCAATTTTTTGAGCTGCAACAAAAATGGCGGAAAATCACTCCCCCCCAAAAAAAGAAAATTATTTGTTTTTGTTTTTTAATGTATAAATAAAACAAATATGTAGATGTATGGTGATCAAGTGCGCCCTCTGTTTATGTACATCTAAACGTTTTGCAAGTAATTTGCACATAAGGTGACCTTTGTGCTTCATGCAACATAAATTGGGAGAAATACAGAGACAACTTGTGAGGCGTTCTGACAAAATGAGACGGAACTAGCTATAGGGCTAAGTGAAGAAAACTGTAAAAACGTGAATAGTTGGAATTGTTTTTAATTTTCAGATTTATTGATAATTGTAATATTTGGCATGCCTACCGTATTTTGTTAAGAAATATTATAGAAGCAGGGAAAACAATTGGCATTTTTCTATATCGCCTGTACAAAACTTGAAACTTCAAAGATCTTTTTCTCAACATTTTACTTTTACGACATGTTAATAAATGCAAGCTTTAAACAGCCATAACTTGTTAATGGAATGTCCGATTGAAATGCAAGAAACAGCATTGTAAGGAGAATTGTATCCTCTTTCCTAATGCGTGAGGAATCTCATTTCAACCTCTGCCCAGTTCCGTCTCATTTTGCCTGAACCCCTTAGATATGTTGGTCTTCTAGCTATATCTGCTCGAAACCTACAGGAGAAAGCTGAAACAAATTGCCTTTGCGCGGGAAGCTCAAAGGTTACCTTATGTGTTTTATAAACACATGCAAATTAATACTTGCAAAACTATTAGGTGTACATAAATGGAGGACAGACTTGGTCTCCCTACATAGATGTATACTGTATTAATTGCTGTACAGCGCACGTTGTACATGCGTAGACGAGGTACATGTTCGAGAGAGATTTTATTACATCTTCGACCCATGTGAACAATGGAATGGGAGATCGTAAAAACAAATACAGTTGTGTACATACAAATATTTTACACGTTTAAAATATTAATAAAAGAAAGAAATTATAACAACAATACAAATAAATACATATAAATAATATATAAATTAAACTAAAATAGTGAACATATAGCCCCTCCCTGCACCAAGTTAAACTCACACATACGGATACAATTTTGTTAATAAACTAGGTGTTGGGATATTTAGGCAAATATGGCGTAAACGCCGAAAGCTTTTTGACTGGTCAATTGCTAGAAGAGGAATATGTTGATACAGGTTTCACTGTGTTCAATTCAAGGGCCCTATGTATAAAAAAAGGCCCTGTATATAAAGTTGTTATTTTCTATTGTTATATTCGTCGAACCGGGTGTGGAAGCGTAAACTTTAAAACATTACGTCTTGTTTATATATAAATATGTTAGTTGTATAAGAAATAAATACAACTCGAGAAGTACAAACTTGAAGACAAAAACATTGAAACCTGACCTTACAAATAATTGAAGGGTAATCAATGTTTTACTCTTTGGAGAAACAAACATCCTAACTGTTGTCCTTGAAGGGTCTGTTTTCTTTCATTTGTACCAGGAACTGATCGGAGTAATCGGAATCCTGGTCGCTGGAGTGGGCACCATTATAAGTTCAATCAATGGCACAATTGAACCCAGTGAAGTTGGTTTGGCAATCTCCTACACACTGGTGGTGAGTTTCAAAGCATTTACAAGATTACAAAGATGCATCCCACTATTCTAAGGCCACGAGAATGAAAGTTATAGATTTGTGTCCGGACTTTTTTGAAAACACAGGAGGCTTTTTTTCATTATTCATTTTTCATTATGTTGTTTTGACTGTTGTTTTATATATACAAGCAGTGGCTTAGCCAGAGTTTATACATGAACAATATATTATAATGTATATTGATCAATAAATCGTAAAATTTCACATTTTGATCATGTTATCGATCTACATCAGTATATCATATGCAATATCAATAAACTTCTTTATTGTTTAGCCCTAGTCTAGCCTAGTGTAATATTTCAACATTCGAGTCTTGAAACTATAGGATGAGTATGCTTCGCTCCACGAGAACAATGCAAAGAATCAGAAAGGAACGCGCGCATTGTGAAGACTAGGGCAGCAGTTTTATGGGCAATTTTGAACAGAATTTCTGTGATCAAGTAATTTGTTTTTGTTTTAATATATTTTTATTTATTTTTAATAATGAATTTTTTTTTAATAATTTTTTTTTTGTGCGGCAACTTTTTAGGCATGCGGGCGGTGGACGCAAATCTATAACTTTCATTCTCGTGGTCTAAGTTTCAACCCTGCGAAGAGAACTACTTGTGTCTTCCGACATTTTTTTTTTTTTTATTATTGAATTATTTCTTAATTAAAACAAATTATTTGGGGCCCTATAATACAGGGCGGGTTTATTTGTGTGCAAAATAAAAAACCTTTTCAGAATTTAGAGAGTAGCAGATGCACAAAAATACAAAAGAGGTTTTGTGTTAAAACAAAACATACAAATTCCAAAATGATTAATTGTCTTTTTCTAGGAGCACAGAACATGATCTTTATAATAATGAAACCTGATTTTCATTTGTTAGTGACTTGTGCATTCTTATGCATTGTGTGATTGTGTAGAACTAGACTACAACCTCAATAGCTTTCTCAGACAACATTATTGGCACACGTACCTGGCCATCAAACGAAAAAAACAGAAACAAGGACTCGAGCAGAATAAATATTTGCTATAAACCACACAATTTTGGAATTCTGATTCACAGGTTGCTTATTCTATGACTTTTGCCATCCGCTTCGGAGCTGAGACAGAGATGCAGATGAATGCAATCGAGCGTATCAAAGAGTACTCGAGCATTCCCAATGAAGATTACAAAGGTATGCTTTAGTGGCTTATTCATTGGCTTATTCATCGATTTTAAGTTACACCACTTCCAGCCCTCGTCCTTGATTTTTTTTTTGGTCCTTTTGAATTTCTCATCTCGATAGGTTCGGAGCCACCCGAGGGTTGGCCCAAATGGGGCGAAATCCAGATGAGAGGAATATTTGCCCGCTATTCAAAAGAACTTGACCCGGTTCTCAAGAATGTCACGGCCACTTTCAAATCTGGAGAAAAGGTACTCACAAGTGTTTTCTTTGGCGTCCATTTTTGACTTCTAGAAATATTTCACTACCTGACTGAGGAAAAAAAGGGGAGTGTGGCCTAGTGGTTATAGGCAGAGTTGTATTCGAGTCCATGCAAGTCCTTGCACAAGCTTTTTCACAAGTCCAGTCACAAGTCCAGTCATAAAGCCAGTCATAAGTAACTGGTTGAACAATGACAAAATAATGCTTTTGTCAAAGCTCATTTAAATAGCTTGTGATTTGAATTGCAAGGACTTACAGGGACTTGTGATGGACTTGACTACATCCCTGGTTATAGGGTTTGTGACTCGTGACCAGAGGGTCGTGGGTTCAAGTGTAACTGCTGGTCACCTTGTGTGTCCTTGGGCAAGCCATTTCACCCTCATTTCCCTCATTCCACCCAGTATAAATAATCATCTATTATATTGAACGGGGATGGGTAGAATGTATACATGTCAAAAAGAGAGGGTAAAAGGGCTATTAAATTTTACATTCTTTATTTTGGCTAAAAAAACAATTCCCTGAAAATACTCTTCTGGGGGTGAGACAAAATGGCAACAGTATTGCCTCCTTCTTTATAGTGATTCTTTAAAAGCATTTGACATAGTTGCCAACAATAACTCAGAATCCACAGGCACCACTTTTTTAATGACATTGGCTCCGCCACTAATATGGGCACCGACATTATAACTGGGGAGTATCGGCGATGGACTAGCAATCCCGTCCAGGTCGATTATTTAGGTAATAACAGTGCAAGAACCCGGTTATTACTGCGTGGTAATGACCGGGTTGGGGGATGACCGCTGGTAATGGATCGAGCCGAAGGCGAGGTCCATTACCAGCGGCCACCCCCCAACCCGGTCATTACCACGCAGTAATAACCGGGTTCTCGCACTGTTATTACCTTTAATAAATACCTTTTTAACGAGAAAAATTGTGAAAATACTCCGAATTTCGCGACTTCGCGGCTTCTTCTAGGCCGTTTTACAAACGCAGCTTCGTTTCCGTATTTTGGCTTTGTTCATGTAGTTTAGCAGTGGTACAGTTGTTTTCCGGATTTTTCCTAGTTCCGGATCGCTTCAAATAAAAACCTACCTTGTTATGGCTTGGTCTCCAATACTATTTGTTTAGATGAAGTGCATTTTGAAAAGAAACATACAAGCTTCTTGATACATAAGTAAAAATAAGTCTAAAAGTCTCCAGTATTAAAAAATCTGCCAAAGACTGAACGTTCATTTTTTCCTAGTTCCGGATCGCCCGTAAAATACATGCATCAACCATGGAGGAATAAGAGCTCTTATTCCTCCATGCATCAACTACACGCACGCAAGCGATTTCATATGACGTGTTCTGTGGGACAAAGTTTATCGGCTCGTTGCCGCGCGCCACACACGTACACGGACAAAACATTTCAAAGCATTTCCTTGCAAGTCCTCTTTTTAAACTTTATTGGAAGTGAAAGTATTTGAAATTTATTTTAAACTGTATTTATATAAATTAATGAATACTTTATCAGAAATATAGGCTTGATTCGGGTTGGTTCTAGCGTGATAATTGTTCATGTACGAAGCAGTTTTTTACTCGATCCGGAATTGGTTAAACTGATAAAAAAAAGGGATGTCGGTATATTTGACGTCGTATTTTCAAATAAAGAAGAGCATAAATATCGAAACAAAAACTGTAGTTTCTCCATCACTCAAGGTAAACTACTAAACCTATTTCATTTAAATTTCGAGGATTAGACTTGCCGAAAACAGCCTGAATATTTTTTGCGATCCGGAACTAGGAAAACGTCTGTAATGTGGCCAGAATGCAGCCCAAAGCCGGGGTTTAGAAAACGGCCCTTGGAAAACCCATGATATTACTACATATAATGCCCTGCACGTGATCGAGTCTCGGCCAATCAGAAGCCTTCAACTCTCCTAGGTATTTATTAAACATAATTATTCTCAGTCGTTTCATGAAATATACTCAAACCAGAGTTAAACACCGGCCTCGTAGGCGAGACAGACTTTGCTTGACTGAGAAAATAAACATTATGCAGGTTGAGTACATGAGTACCGGGATCCAGGCCCATACAACTCTATCACTCAGACAGATTTTATTGAGGTGCTGCTCATGTTTTACAGGAAAGAATCTATACCTTTTATTTCGAAGACCGTGAACTTCCATAAGCAATTTTACCTAGTCAGTTTCCCTTGTGGTTTATTTGCAAAATGTTTATAGTTATAGTATACCATTTGTCAGTTGTGCATTTTCATCATTTGAAGCAGCAAAAATTCTCAAAATCTCCAGAATTGTGCTTGACAACTAACCTGGTGAAGTAACTGACAATTATGTTCTACTTGCAGGTCGGGATTTGTGGCCGGACAGGAAGTGGAAAGTCATCGCTGACTTTGGCACTCTTCAGAATCATTGACACTTATAAAGGTATATCTAAAAAACAGTTTTGTTCATACAAAACCGTGTTACACAAACATTTCTTTCTCCGTGTAACTAAAAATACATTAACAAAATACCAAAATAAATTAAAAATTACTTTTCACAAATAATACTCTTTTATACAAAATGATCATAAAAAGGGAACAATAGGGATTCAGGGCGATTAGTTAAAGAAAGGGGGGGGGGGGGGACAAGACAGACAAAAACAAAAACAGGCAAATTATAAATCAATAATTATGGAATGAGGGTAACAACACCCCAAGCTTCTGTGTGTATTAGCTATATATACCAAGAAATAGAGCACATATGAGAACGTGTCATTTCGGCATTCCTCCTCGGTGCCATGATCAATTCACTGTGTCCATACAGAGGTATCAATTCTTCTTGAGCCATTTCATATACTTAGATGTGGGGCTCTGTGGTCAAATGGTTACGGTGTGATGGTACATGCCATGGGTTCGAACCCTGAAGGGAACACGGTGCATGTGTTCTTGGGCAATTGACTACAATTTAGCCGACTGTGAGCTGCAGATGGTCTCCTTCGTGATGAACAGATATTATAATTGTAAAGCAGGCAAACATATTTATGAGTTCAAAATATCAGTATTATATATCATATTACATTATATATCATGTGGCTGTCATTAAACATCCTTCGTCTAGAACACCAGGTACAATCAATCAGATCGCAGATCACTCCTATTTGAAAGTGCCGGTACCTCAACATTTGATGAAATGAGTAACGGAAATTAACTCCAGCTAGCACATGCCTTGAAACCAGAGTTGTAACCAAGTCATTTTTTCTCAAGTCAAGTCAAGTCACAAGTCAAATTTTCTCAAGTCAAGTCAAGTCTCGAGTCAAATTTTCTCAAGTCAAGTCAAGTCACAAGTCAAATTTTCCCAAGTCAAGTCAAGTCACAAGTCACTTTTTGTCAAGTCAAGTCACAAGTCACAAGTCATTTATAGTCGCGAATGAAAGTCAACTTTCAAGAAATATTTTGACAAACTTGAAGTACATATCCACAATCTGTTAACAGCCAAGTGATATTCAATTAATCAATCAAAGCTCAGTCACTTTGTTGTTTTATTCATCCTGGAAAGACACATCTTATGGATTAAACCAAAACGACATAAGCTAAAAAGGATATTCTCACTCAAAAAAGTACTGAGGGATTAATCATTAAACTTTAATGTGAGCAACAGCACTGTTTGTGTACCTAGTAATTTGATACAACTTCTATATACATGTAGTGAGGTTACTGGTTAGCTTGACAAACTGTGCAAACTGTTGCACTTAAGAAATATCAAGTTCGGCAACATTTTGTCAGTGATGATGCCGCCATGACTGAAGACACGCTCAACTGGTGAACTGGATGCTGGAACAGCAAGAACCCTCATTGCAACTTACCAAATGCATGTGTATCGGTGATATAAGGAGAATTTGAACATTACGCACGTGAAATGTTTTAAAATTCTCTTTTTAGGGGGTAAACCATTTAAAAAGTACATGTACCCTATAATGTTTACACTAATAAATCAATACAGTTTGAGTCAAAATAGTTATTCGGTTTCGTTTACGGTAAATTTGCGATAATTTGTTCAACAATTTTCAAATTCTTAAAACAATTAACAATGTCACTATAACCTCGTTTCCAGCTGTCTGTTAAATTGTGTTGAATGTTAATGCACAGCTTTTAACAGTAAGAGCTCACACAGCTTCCACTACGACGGATTGGAAGACTAGACATGTAGGCCGTAGGCGATGTAGCCCACACTTTGACTTTGAAATGTAATATTGCATGTGCGTAGCTAGCCGTACACACAGTACATGCAGTACATAGTACAGATTCGCGACGCGGCAAAAACATTTTTGCCGTCACAAACATACATCGGCTGCCGTGGCCGGATTGAACACAAATTTGTTTAAATAACATACAAATAGTAAATACATGATGACTTGCAATGTCGTCAAGTCAAATTTACTCAAGTCAAGTCAAGTCACAAGTCATTTTTCGTCAAGTCAAGTCAAGTCACAAGTCATTTTTCTCCAAGTCAAGTCAAGTCGCAAGTCACAAAAATTGGCGACTCGAGTCGGACTCGAGTCCAAGTCACCGACTCGAGTCAACAACACTGCTTGAAACTGTAGACTAGCTCATTACAAGTCCTCACAATGCGATCACAAGTAATCAAGTCTGAACTCACAAGTCACCCGTAATGAACTGTACTCGACAACACCTTTCCTTTGTCATCGTTTATCCTCTATACCTCTTGTAAATGGACTTGTGCCTCTTGACAACCTCACTATTTCACATAAGCTCCCCTCTGTTATAGTCAACTTTGCTTTGAATTTGTCATTTGGGTTTCTTTGTCTCAGGTTCCATCCTTATTGATGACATTGATATCGCCTCTGTCCCCTTGACCACCTTGAGGCAGTGTCTGGCCATAATCCCCCAGGATCCTGTTTTGTTTAGTGGCACAATCAGGTAACTATTCATGTGGTTTTGTTCTATTATTTGTTCATTTGTGGCAATTAAACATAGAATTCCTAATAAGTGTTGGAGAAAACATAAACAAAGCGATGAAGAAATCTAGAGAGAAGACAACAATGTAGAAATGCTTATTTTTAGAGGTGGACGGTAATTGTACCATGTTCCCAATGATGAACAATTAAGCAGACTTAAAATCTCAAGGGCTTTAATTGTTCTTCCCCTTTAGAAGATATTAACAAACTACATGTGTACAGTGACTTAAAAGCTATCCAAAGTCAATGTCTACTTTCTTTTAGTTTTTGTTTTCTTTTGTTCTTAACTTGTAGAGTGGATAATTGTGTTTTGTCTTTTTTTTTGTAACAGGTACAATCTGGATCCAGAGAGCCATCGAACTGATGATGAATTGTGGGACAGTCTTGAGATCTCTCAGCTGAAAGAGACAGTCGGTCAGATGCCGAAAGGTCTCAGTAAGTAAAATCTTGTTGAACTATTAAATTAAACAAATTAGTTGACTTTCTCTTTCGCCCATTACGATTCCAGTGCTAGCAGTTTTGACACATCCATTTCAACCCCTGTGCAATTCTTTGAGTAAACAAACTTCATCTGGCATGTCACTGCAGGGAGCTATAATTTGTATATACAACTAGAGTTGTATAGTTTCATGCTGGCTCCCAATCCATTAATCATCACATGATCCACACAGTCAAAAACAAAAATCATCCTCGGCTGTTTATTGATCAATTTTCACTGCTCAAAAAATAAAACAGAGCAACAATTTACTCGCATTATTATTTTAATATTGGTATGAGCTCACATTATGAAATTTAGTTAAGGCTGATTCCCTGAGGCAGAATCACTTTCCACCCTTCTATAATTTAATTATAGAATGACAAGGCCTCCTAACCCCGAGGGCCATCTTGGCCAACGGATGATGTTTTCCAACCAGAGTGAGCACATAGTATTGGTCGGGTTGGTTTTTAAAAGGCTGGTCCCATGGATCCTTAGGTATGGTAAAAGTCTTTGAAACAGTGGCACAGCCGTGATCTTATTTTGCAGAGGAGTACTTTCAATAGTCCCAATATTATATGGGCTGGGTGTCAACCAATACTGCAGAATGTGCGGTCATTGGTTGCACTAACAGCACACGAGTTGTCAAATGGTATCAGGGGTTCGAACTGGCCATAATGTATAATGTCTTTTAGAGAGCTCCCCCCCCCCCCTTAACTTACTTCTCTCCATCCAGGAGCATAAATTTGGACGAGCTTTATCTGATGTAATGGACTGTCATTCCAACTAGAGGGATGTAAAGAGTTTGAGTTGTAATTTTGACCAAGCACCCTGGAGGGGTCGACGTTGTAACATGAATTTCAGACTAAATACGTACTCGTTGCTAGTATAATGCATGCAATAATGATACATGGGAGGGTTTAACCAATAATAGGATAAAGGAGTCCGATTTTTACAGAAGTCTGATATTCACACCATACCAGCCCTAATGGGCCACTTGGCCTGCTTTCATGGTTGTTGGGCAGTCAACTCAATCTTTTGACAATTGTAACATCTTGCCAGTAATTTTAAAACAAATTCACTGCTGGTTTTACTATTTTTAGACTCCGAGGTCTCCGAGGGTGGAGAGAATTTCAGCGTAGGTCAGCGGCAGCTCTTCTGTCTGGCTCGTGCCTTCCTGAGACGATCTAAGATTCTCATCATGGATGAGGCTACGGCCTCCATTGATATGGACACGGTGAGTCAACAACATCAACATTACTTGAATAACTTCTGACCGTGTGATGTCAAAGTACCTCCCCTCTTGCTGTGATTGGCCGCTATTGCAGTAGGCAAGCGTTTGCTAAACAATCACAATCGTACATCGTAAACTATAGTGTGGAGTTTATTGTACATGTGAATTCTTTATCAAATGGTATGGCCACTGCCACTCCATGTGCCGTGCACATGTTGTCATAACTGTGTGACCCAGCACTGGATGTTAGCTCACATCCAACACATTTTTTTTTGAAGGCTTGCTTTGCTACCTACTGCATGCATATAGCCTTACTTTCCAGTATCCGGGTGCGTATTTGTGTTTACACCGCATCCGAGTTTTTTTTAGTATACAAAGCTATTTCCGCTCTTGAAAGAAGACTACAAAGTACTGATTGCACAGTATTTAATGTTCTCGTTGCCTTTACCCTTTAATTAACTAAAATTGCCACAAAGATAAATTTGACGAAAAAAAGTGGGTACTATAGTGGATTCGAACCAGGGACCTTATAGCTCGATCATCCTCACTAGACTACTGCGACAGGTCAATGATAGCCATTCTTTTAAATGTTTTCCTGTATATACTCGTTGACTAAACTATAACATAGGATAAGTAATTTGCGGTAACAACACGGTATCACTCTTTAGTGAGATGTGTGGAGGGAGGGAACTCAACGCTTTGGGCAGAATGCTCTGCCCATCGTCTGCTCGTTGTTTACAGAATCACACTTCTCACTATAGAGTATTACCATGGTGTTACCGCAAACTACTAATCTTATTGCCTTTTCGCCATGCAAACCTTCAAATTTCATCTAAACTATAACAATGCTGTGACGTCATGTGTGTTTTTCTAAAGCCCTTTGTATCTGCTTTCAAATGCGCATTATACAAATAATTTCTATAAGAAACCCGAACTGTCATGTATAAAGAAATTACGCTACCCAGATGGAGGCCGGGTCACGTGGATTGATGAGCCTCAAAAGACACCGACACCAAATGTCACCGACACCACGTACTCTGGAGTGCTACTCTGAAAAAACTGCTCAATTAACAATTTAAGTTTCACAAACTAATTAGCACTTAAGTGTGCGCGCGCACTTCAGACTTTTGTTTTCACGAAGTAACACTCAAGCATGTTGCGGAAATACAATTCGGAGAAAAACGCTTAAAAAAGTTTGACAGGAATTTATTCCTTCTATATTTTTGAAGTTGCACTGGAAAACAATAATAAAATCATTTAAATAAAGATGAGTGTTAGTTCGTAAAAACGAAAATCACTCGGTTCTGTAAAATACGTGTTTTGTATGCGCACTCACGAAGTGTTACTTCGTGGTGTCGGGGACGACAAGATACTGGAGCAACAATTTGTAATTAACATCAGGAAGGGGATTCCAAATAAGGATGTTAGGGGGGGGGGGTTCTGTTGCATTAATAGCACGAAGTGCCATACTGTTGCATTAATAGCATAAATTATGTTTCCACAACAGGATAAGATTCTCCAAGAGGTTGTTGCCACAGTATTTGCCGACTGTACTGTCTTGACTATCGCGGTGAGTGAAACTGCCAGAAATTCTCAGTACGAATTAAGTTCCATCAGATTAGGGCAAAGAGTTCAGTGTTAAAGTGGCTATTATTATTCTACACAGGTCAATTTGGAGTGAGAGACGGGAATAAAGTCAAGCACTTATTCAGATTTACGCATTTTTCTTTTCAAGTATGTCTCTTATCATCAAAATGAAGTATAAGCGGCATTTCGAACCAATAGGCCTATACCCTGTATTATACCCAAACACTAACCCTAACCCATACCCTAACCCTAAGTTTTGAGTAATTTGAGTAAAATCCAAAAATCTATTTCGTGAAATTTCTTGTGGAGACCTATTTATCTATGGAAATTACCCTTTTGACTCCCATTGTACCCATTGTGTTCAGGTCTCCAAAGGGTACCGAATTTAGAAACACTCTATAGACTATTGTTACCTATAACGCACCCTGGTGTCGCATGAATATCCGACTCCTATGACAATCGAACTTCTTTTTCCTAGTATTTGTTAAATCTTCTCACGTGATCGGTCACTCTCCTTATTACACTATGAACCAGGAATGTCTGAAACACTTTTGTTAGTGTCAAAATGTCTGAAAGTGAACAATCTAGCCTATTGTTCATGTTTCAGACATTCTGACACTAACAAAAGCGTTTCAGACATTCCTGGTTCGTGTTATCTTCATGCACTTAAGCATGCACAATACTACTAACAAGTCCGGGTTTTATATTCTGAAATGTATGCTATACCGGCCCTGCAGAGTTAACTTCAATTTAAAGCTATATTTATTTATGTATTTGTTTTATTTACCCAGGGTAAGCCAAATCAGTAACGAACCTGGTTTCCATTTGGGCCCTGCGTGTAAAAATACAACCATTACATTACTTTAAAAATTGTATAAAGGTAATAACAATATAAAACAACGACAGCGATATAACTATAAACATGTGAAATTAAAAAAATACAACGGATACAATTTTTATGCTGATAAAAGTATCAGTAAAAATAAAGATAAGGATAACACAGTTTTGATTTATAAAATGTATAAAATGCATAAAAATTGCAAGGAACTATACAACAACAACATTATAATAATAATAATAATAATACGAAATTCAGAAAAGTTTAAAATATAAGTTATGCGATTAATAATTCAAATAGCTTAGTTTTAAAAACAAACGGGGGTTCAATTTTCTCACATGATTAGGCAGATCATTTCATATTTTGGCTCCAGAAACATCAAACCTTGAGCGCAGGCTTTCTTTCTTGGCCATGGGAACCTTCAGAGTGAGATTGTCATTTTGCCTTGTACCGCTATTTGTGAAATGAAAGAAAAGATTTGCCATGTACTCTGGGCATAGCTCATGTATGCATTTTTACACTAGGATAC
The DNA here is from genome assembly GCA_037893245.1 of Crossaster papposus. NCBI lineage: Eukaryota > Metazoa > Echinodermata > Asteroidea > Velatida > Solasteridae > Crossaster > Crossaster papposus. The sequence continues at coordinate 629,659 of JBAIAA010000460.1, forward strand.
TTCTTTTTTAAACAAATTCTTTAGGCAAACGTTAACTAATTCAGTTCATTAAACATGTCAGTCGAAGCAGATTGATATGGACAACCATGGATTTTTCTGGCGGCTTTTTTCAAAATATGTGTGGGTGTTGTGACTTTCTGGAAAAAAATATTTTGTTGTTGGATTACGCCATTAGGGCCTAATAAGCTATTTGCGAGTTAAATTTAAATAACATCTCATGGTACACTTGATTTTCACTTTAATTTCTCTAGACCAAAGAGACTAGTGTATCACGTGATTCGGGGCAAGCCTGTGCATAGTTACGACATTGTTCACAATGGATGAGAATTCACCACAAAGACCCTAGACCATTCTGTAGTTGAGGTTGCTAGCGGAAGGCTTGCCCCGAATCATGATCTACTACAGTAACAGTCTCTTTGGTCTGGAGAATTCAAAGTTTATTTAATCGTGCCGAGCGCCATTTTGAGCAAGTCAGTGTACGGTATCTAATATTATTTAAATTTAACTCGCAAATGGCTTATTTCAAAGCTCTGGTCAGCACATAATTTTCAGCTCTTGTCTTCGTATACTTTAAGCACAGCAAAAAGCATGTTGTTACCTCAAATTAGCTTATAGATGTAACAACGGTTATTAGCACATCCGTGAAATAGTGCTTAAGGTTAGCACAATGCTATAGTTAGAACAGTGTTAATTTCTGCTAAGCAGCACCACGAAACCGGGCCTTAAGTTGGGAGTACCAATAATAAGTTTGTTGTTATTACATGTGTTTCTAACAGCACCGAGTGGCCACCATCTTGGATTCCGATTCCATCCTGACACTGGCTGATGGAGAGATCGTCGAGTACGACACACCAGAGAACTTGCTTGCTGATCACAACAGCATCTTTGCTTCGTTAGTCAACTCCAATCAGTAAACTGGACGACGTGACGGATCAAGGATTCTTAATTAGGGTGGTTTGGTATTTTGCTCTCTAAATGTAATTATTATTAATGATTTATTTGACGCTCAAATCGCAACCCGAAGGCTGAATATTGTGGGCAGATGCACATTTAAAACATTACAAAACAGACATAAACAAATTAAAAAAAATTAAATCTTGTGCAGTTTCATAGTTTTTAGTAACTTTGTAGTATACTACTTGTGGAGACATGTTTGACACTGGAGTCTTTGTTTGTAAGTATGCCGGTAGCCTATATTGGTATCTAGAAAGGAATGTATTCTGGTTTTTTTTGTTTTGTTTTTTAAACCTGTCGTACCTAAAAGATGAGTTACCACGGTTTAAACATAACAAAGGAATAAACAAAAAATGTAATAACAAAATTTACACAATTTCATAAACAAAATTTCATTTTTTCAAAGGTTGAAAGTGTCCATACGGCTGTTGCACGATTCGCATTGGTCGCATCGGGGTCACACGGCAGTCTGATAGGTCGCACGGCAGTCTAAAGAGAGTCGCACGGCTGACCGTGCGACTCCCAGCAGACCCCTTGTACAGCGGTCGCACGGTGCTCTAATTGGTCGCACGGCGTTTTGAAAGTTGAACCACGACGTTTTGAAAGTTGAACCACGACGTTTTGAAAGTTGAACCACGACGTTTGAAAGTTCAACCACGACGCTGCCTCTCCGTTTTAGAACACCATACACAACAGTCGCACGGAACTTTTATCGGATGTTTCGGGAGAAAAAGTTGAACTGCAGCCGCACGGCAGTTGTACCATGGAGGAATCCATGGTTGTACAAGTGAGACTGCGCAGAAAAAAAACAGGGAAATTCGTACGGAAATCGCATGGCTGTACGATGTTTTTGTCGCACCGCAGTTGTACAAAAAAAATCATTCAAGTGATGAGAACAGTGGTTTTTCACTCTTTTTGGAGTAGTTCATGTGCATTTCACATTTGAAATGTCCATAACTATGTTCCCAAATGTTTATAATTATGTTTCCAAATACCATAAATCTCGAAGATCTTAAAGAAAAGGGTTAGGGTAAACAAGTTTTAGGTTTAGGTTTGTGAACATCCCTATGGGATTGTCTCCCTAAGTGTCGGTGTTTGTTTTTTTCATTATTCCTATTTTGGACATCAATTTTGGACATCAGCATTGTATTTATTTTTTTTATTTTAAAGTAATTTGTGCTGTTTGTATAATACAATACAAAAGCAGTTTGAAAAAGGTTTGTCTGGCATCCTGTTACTAGGTTTGTAATAAAGTACATGTAATCAAAATCAGCTGAAAACAGTAGCACAAATATGTTTTGTTTTTCTCAAAGCAATGTCTAAAAAGCACAATTAATCAGGTCAAAACTATTATTGATTAGACCTAAATATCCGTAAGCATTAAAATGGGCCGGTGTTATTATGGTGTTTTTTATTTGGGATGGATCTGTAATTTGTTGTTACTATTTTTGTTACTATTTACGGAGGAAATATATTTAGGCTATAAAGTCTATATCATCCGTCAATTTTGTACCGTGTAATTGTGTATCGTTTGATTTTGTATCGTGTGATTTTTACGACGGACATACCCTGGAAATTCATAGTTCGAGTAAAACTGCAAGAATCTATTTTATGAAACCTTGTGGAGACTCCCTTTTTTCTCTATTGTGTTCAGGTCTCTATAGAGTAGCGTGTTTTTTCTTCACAAATTCGACCATACACAGATTTTGTTGAACGCGCACACGTTGGTATATCAATACAAGCAACTTGAGTAGCAGACGACAGAATTATCTTTTTCTGTTTTAACTACCACGAGTTTGTAGTTGTGATACATGGACCTTTATCAGCGTACGCCATCTTGAAAATCAAAGTGGGGCAAATAACGCAAACAAACACGGCGGCGTAAAATGGTCTGTGTGGTGAACGAGTGGCCATCGCAAAGTTACAGCAGATTTACAATCTTTAAAAAAAATAAAAGGGTGCCTTCATTTCCTCCGAAAAGTTATACCCAGCACGATATGTGGCAGAGGGGCACCCCCCTCTATCCCTATACTTTGTACGCACTCAGCACTATTGTAAGCTAACCCATCCCCCCTTGAAACCTAAAAGGAATTCCTGAGATTCCGGGAACACAATGGTCAACACAAAAGAGGGGGGGGGGTGGTGGTTTCTCTGCCACATATCGTGCTTCATATGCGAAAAGTCAATCCTCGGCTCAAAGCTGATCGTGATATTCGTAAAAACATTTGGAAGTGTTCAAACTTCCTAAATAACGTGCAATGGCAGCCATTAAAAAAAATCACAAAAGTTTAAACATTTTTAAACACTTGAAAATTGCTTGTTTTCGTGCCATACTATGACTGCATGTGCCATGCCTTTACATGTCATAGGATTATGGATTGTGTCTTTGGTGATACAAGCATGGAATTTTGCACATATATTTGGATATAGGGTCATCGCAGATTTATCCTTTGAAAAATATCTAGGTATAGATAACAAGCAATTATTTCTATGGCTGCCATATTGCTTGTTCTATACCTATATTTGTTTTTCATAACATACTTTGACTGTGTGCCAATGTTCCAGCTTTTATAATCAAAGACACAATTCCTCCAAACATTTTCCTTATCTGCCCCAAAAATTCACCAATCTGCCGGACTAATTGATCGATAAACTAATCGGTACGGTTCACGCCAAGTTATAAACTCGGCTTTTAAAGGAGTAGGACGCACTCGATTTTCCAAAAGATTTATGTAATTTGTCTTTACCTTTTCACATAAATTATTGTTTTATATGACAAATTATCAAAGAAAAATCTGAATCTGTATAAAAAAGGTAGGAAATATTATATGATGCGCTTTTATTCAACTATAATATATCCTAGAAAATTGTTCACATCAAACGCCAAATGATACCCAAAACTAAATGTTAAGTGCTATATCTCTACATTTTGCAAAAATAAATGAGGTATAAAAACTATGTCCGTCGATGAAAAAGCGTTAAATCAGGTCAAATGTTATCGGATGCAAATTAAAGTAGAACATTGACATTGACGAGGAAGTCGGCTTCAAATCAGAACAAAATTAACCCTTAATAAAAACAAATAGAAATCTGAATCAGTTTGTTCGTCTCCAAGAAACAATGAGAGATATATCGGGATGTTGAGTGGAAAGAATTTAACTCGCTGGGGAGAATTTCAATTGCATTGAGGGTGATATAGACTAGACTTGTATGCAGTAATGTATATATACTGACTTCGTCCGACCAAACAACATAATACACCTTTTGTCATTTAAAACGTAAAGAAACAAAATACACAAACAATTAATATCTCACTTCCCTACACCACGTTACATGCATGTATTACATTTGAAATAATCATGAAACAGTCACCAATTTATATTTAAAAGAGTGAATTTTAAATTCATATACAATCGACCAATATAATTTAAGGGTAGTATACACCATTTGCTTTTGCTGTAATTTTCAAAAAAGAATGGATAGGGAATTTGTAGTTTGTAGTGCATATTGTGACGCTGACCTGTTTTGTGTTCATAGAACCTGGAAAAACTGAGAAAAACAAAGTGTTTTTCTTGCAGTCTGGTTCCTTGACTTCCTTCAAACGAATTCAATAAATTGGGGCATTGTTCGAAAATAGTCAGGTTTGTACAGCAGTTACAGGCAGGCAATCGTCTAAAATTGATACAAAATTCCACTTTTCTTGAAAACCACATTACATCAGGTGCCGTGATTTCACAGGATGCTTGAGACTGTTATTCCCAAGTAAGGTATTCATTATACTTCGGTAGTTTTTTTTTTTTATGTTTGCAAATTGGAGTATACTACATGTACCTTTAAGGGCCTATGTTATTTTAGATTTCTCGGAATTCATGTCTAAAAGAAAATAATAAAAATGCTATTGCGACTTGTATAGATTCTAGTTGTAAAATTACAGTCATGTTATGGAAGGCTTCACTACATAAAACTATAGGCCCTATATGAAAAATGGTGATATACAATTTGAGTATGCACTGCAGTTTAGGTAAACAATTCTGTTAAACAGCCTTTTTATGCTTTGTGTGTCCTTTACAAACAGCAATTGACCAATGCGACGTCGAGTTGTTCATCATCCCATTGTAACGGCGGTGAAGCAATTAAAACACACAGTCGACTTCATGATCCGATTGATCTAGATTTCGGGAATAAAACACAACAATAGAACTTTATATGTCAAGAGCACAAAAAAAACGAAGGTCCACTTAATAGACATTACATTAGCTGTAATTTGCATGGCGAATGCACCATTGGAAGTAACTCTAAAGTGAAGAATCATTATGTTAACATGATGTTCATACAAAAAGGTTCCCACGAGGTACCGAACAATTGAAGGGTTTCGATAGAAAACAATGCTAATACCCCGCAAGTTCCTCTTTAGAGATCTGAATTTACCCAACAAGTTGGAAACGAGTTTTAACACCTAAAAAGCTGTCGCCGCTCACACATTTTTCGACCCTGGGTAATGTTCATACCCTGCCAAGAAAGCTATGTGCTCCTCTCAATCATTTTTTTTGTATACTGGTGGCCCAATTTTGGGACCAAGGCAAGATGGCCTCAAGAAAGAAATGCTCACCGTGATTCTCCAGAATTTCCATGCAGATGTTCTTGTACATTGAAGTCTGCTTGAGCTGGGTGAAGGCTTCGTCCCACCAGATGGGGAGACGGCTGTCCTTACGCACCATCATACCAGCGCCGTCTTGCATGCAGGTCGTGATGGGGTTCCCGGCGGCGATTTCCAGGTCGGTCTGCAGATTTAAGAACTGGTCGTTGGCAAACAGGGCGTCCACCTGGGCGGTAATAGAGTGTGTAAGTTTAACCTTAATATCGTGCGAGATTTTACGAGAATAAACCACATCAGGGCACCATGTAATAGGAGCTACAGCGTGTCAAACATTATAATTTTGTTCGTAAATCTGTTGCGAGTTGTACTAACATACCTCTTCGTTGTTAATGCCCTGTACAGCTTCCTCTCGTTCTTGGTAGTGAACGATCTCAGCGATCAGATTTGCTCCCTGTTAAAACAAATAATAAAACAGCACTTACAATAAAATAACATTGGGGTGAGAGAAAAAAAATGGATTACCAGAAATGATCTAAAGCACAATTAATGTAACATCAATTTTTTGCACATAATATTAAAAATTATTAAACTTTTTTTTTTCTTGGAAACTTTCATTGGAATTTATGTTATTAATCAAATAGATATTACGAGCAAGTGCACCGTTTAGGACAGCGTTCAAACATTTACAAAATCGTGGGGAATTGTTGTTTGCAATGAATAAGGAATTATCACGACATAACGATAACATATGTTTTCTCGGCTATTTTAAAACATTTTGTTATTCAAATTCAATAACTCTGACATTCAATTTCGTCACAGAAAAAGAAATTCACACGCTTTCACCAAACAAATTTTAGTCATTTTATCATTCAATTGCATAGAGTGACCAACAATTGAAATTGAATGGTAAATGACTACATTGGTTTGGTAAAAGCGTTTGAAATGTTTCCTTAGACGAAGTTGAATTGGAATTTGAATAATTTGTTGATAAAAATATAGCCGGAAAAACCTTTACATATGTACATGACAGGGACCACATTGTAAAGGCCGGGCCATACTTCACGCGAAAGCGAATGCGATACGAACAATCGCTGGAGGGAAAATTATGAATTATTTGCCCCAAGTATGAACGGGCTATAAGCTTCCAGTCTTCACTACGTGACAATAACCGGGTTGGGGTGCACTACACTAATTGGAATGCGAATTTGTCCGGAACCTTTTTAGCCTGAAAAGTGCACACATAACTGGGTTTTTGTGGGTTTTTTTTAAGTTAATAAGTTGTACCCCTACCGTGATGCCCGCCCTCCGTACGCAGAATATGTTGGAGGCGTGGCCGCCGAAGAAGGCGATTTTCTTGCCGGTCAGGTCGGTGCTGTCGAAGGCCAGCGGGTTGCCAGTCTTTACAAAGAACACCGCGTCCAGAGGCTGACGGAACGGCTTAGTAAAGGCTACGGAGGCGAGTCGCTCGTAGGTAGCAAACCAACCTAAGGGGTGGGGAGAGGGTTGGGGTGAGTTGGGGAATATTTATTACAGCAGACAAGTAATAGGATTTTGCCTTTGATGATAGAAACATACAATTTGGCACAGAGTCTGTCATGAGAAAGAAATTTGGCTATACAGGGTGCTCAACAAAAACCCGTAACGGCCTATTTTCCAGCACCCTCCGACCAGAAAAAAATAGTTTGGATAGACGGGGAATCTTTCTAGATTAAAATAAAATGATACCAAGATAACCTGATTCGGTCCAGTAGTTTTCATTCTAGTGGCTTTTTCTGGAACTAAGTCAGGGGTCGGTTTGACAGTTGATCAACAGAAGCGCGAAAGCAATGAGAAGGCCTGTTTAATTTATCACCAACATTTGTTCCACAACAAACATCCCCAAAATAAAAACTATAGAACCGAATCGTGTGATCTTGGTGTCATTTTTCACCTAGAAGGATTTCCCGTCTATCTAAACTAGTTTGTTCTGGTCGAGGGTACTGGAAATAGGCCGTTACGGTTTTTTACCATTCTGTATAGGGTCATCGCAGATTGGTCCTTCGAAAAAAATAGAATAACAAGCAATGACAGCGATTTTGAATAACGTTATATTTTTTTTTATAGTCTAAAGGGTCCCTCCCTGCACCGTATGATCTGGTCGGAACAAACCCAATTTATGTCAAGGTGCCTCTATTGTTACGGACGATCGACAGCCATCGAAGGTTTTAACCATTTTGGCCTTACCGGTGCAGGCGTCATACCAACGGCTGACAAGACCCATCCCTGGGCGTGGTCTCTTGTTGGGCTCCTGCATGTAGCAGTTTTCATACACGTCCCACATCACCCTGCAGTTCTTGTTCGCCAAAGTGCACACTGGAAATGAATTTTATAATTACAAATTTTACCTTTTTTGTAAAACCGAGCTGCCCCATTCATTCCCTCCCCCCTAACCTACTCGAACCCATCAAAATCCAAACCCCTATTTTTGAGAATTTCGGCGGATTAGGGATACCCCCATATTAAACAAAGTGGGGTGTTTTGATGGATTCAGGCTATGTAAGCCCAGCAATACCGCAGGATTTTGATCTAAAATTCACAAGAAATGTTAGGTTATGGATTTTGAATTAGACTCTTTGGAGAAACACACTGCAAAATATGTTTTATAGGTAGGTCGAGGAGACCTATTTTCGGCGTCAGCCTTAAAACGTGGGAGTCTACCTGACTTCGTTAGCACTAGACCAGTTCACTCCCGCACAGAAGTGCTACCCATACGTAAGGTGAGCGGAGGCCGACTTGAACCGCGGACCTTGCGCTCCTTAGACCGATGCTCTACCGACAGAGCATGGTACCCGAGTCCGTCAGAATTCATCATACTTTTTTTGGTGGATTTTGGACGGATTCAGGAAACCAGCAGTTATTGCATGAAAAAGTTATTGCATGAAAAAGTTATTGCATGACAAACTTATCGGATTTGGCGGATTCAGGACACTTTCTAGTAAAAGTATTCAAGGGGTTAATCATTTTCAGCATACGTTCTTATTTTCAATCAATTTCCCCTTTTCTTAATTTGTTTATCCCCATGCGTCCTTCCTGTACAAACCAAGTACCGCCTACTTCTAGGATTGTGTCAAGCAAATTCATCTGATTTCCTCGGGCAAATTCAATTTGAAAATAGAACCGAAGACGTCATTATACGTAAAGGTAGGATTTTGAAAACGTCATTAAAGCTAACGTATCGTTTCTAACGTATATATGATTAACCTTTTGCCAAATCTTTTATCAAATTTTATTCGATCAGAGACGTATGGTGCCACATCATGATTTTTATTCGGGAATATATTTTATGCAACTTTCTATTCCTCCTAAAAATGTACGAACACTATTTGACTATCTTTTTGGTTGATTTCTTAAAAATGTACGAACACTATTTGACTATCTTTTTTGTTGATTTCTTGAAAAGTGTTTTTCTGAAGAATTTTTTGTTGTTAAAGTCCCATGTGTTCCAGACAATCGAGGGCGCTCTTTATGCTGTAACGTGCTCTTCAGTTTAGGGGTTTCTGTAATTCAACTTGTGAACCCGAACATTTGCTCATTGAAACTTTTGTGGAAAACTTTGCTCATTAAATGTCATATTGAAAAAACAACGATTCACCACTACTGGGAAAATCTACACATTAGCAAAAACAAAAACAAAGGACCAATAAAAACCCTCAAAAATGCAAAAGTTAAAAATGAGACAAAAAGGTGCATTATTAAAGATTGCATACAAATGTTATATCAAAAGCCATTTCATTTAAGAAAATTGAACAATTCCTACGGAAGAGGTAAAGTTTGTTTGTGCGTGTGTGTTTACTCACCAGCCTCAATAATGTCAACATGGAATCCCCGAACTGTTCCAGTAAGGTCATCACTATAACAAATAATAAGAGAAATAATCACTCGGTCTTCACAACTGAATATACAACATTTGCAAACTTAAAACCAAACATTACCACCTTGTTGGACTAATGGTGAATGACAGTCTAAAGCATCCTGTAAAATTGTGGCACCGGCACCCGATGTGTTCTCATTTTCAAGAAACAATTGTATTTTAATATCCGTTTGTATTGCTAATCGGCCAACCGGCATTACAAAAAATGACTCTAACACTAACCCCAATTAGTCCACATGTTGTAAGCAGTCAATATAAACGAGGAAAAGCCAGCTGGACTAGTTTCCTGATCGTACAATTCCCCAACGTTCATAAATTGCTTCGTTTCATCTCAGGTGGGGTCACGGAACCAGACTACAAGAACATGATTAGTGCTCTTGGGTTTTTTCTAGCATTTACGAGCACTAACCTTCCGTGTAACAATACTTGTATTGGCTACACAATACTAACCCTCAAAATTCATCCATTTCTAAAAATTACAATACTAACCCTCAAAATTCATTCATTTTTGAAAATTACAGCAAAAGCAAATGTTGTATATTCCCTTTAGATTATACAGAAAAACAAACGGTTTTTCTGTGAGTTTCTGAAAGTCTTGGTGATGTCAAGGTCAACTTTTAAAACGGGTAAAGGTCAAATGTCACTACACCTGGACTAACAATCACTGTAACATTGGCTGATGAAGACGCTTCATGATTTAGTTGGGAATGGCTAATCCGATTGACAACATTTTGTTAGGTCACAACGAATTGTGAGCAGCTTGAAACTTCATTTCGGCTACTGGTTTTAAGCTTCATTTTGTACGATCCATTTTCAATTATGCAATGAGAAATGACCTACCTATAATGCATATTGACATTTAAAAAAAAAAAAAAGTCATCACTCCATCCATTTTTAAGTTGTTAAACTAATGTATCTAATCCATTGTTAATCTAATTTAACTATGCGAGAGTCATTCGTTTAATATTCGTTTAATATAAACTATTCGTAGTCAGGCAGATTGGTGCACAAACATGGAATTGTTCACTTGATGATATTAGCATAAACATTTGGCACACAGAGTATGTCATGATAAAGATAGTTGGCTATAGGATCCATATTAAAATATATATAGGTAGAATAACATGCAACGGCAGCCATTTTGAAAGTGCTTGTTGTTCTACCTATATTTTTTCAAAGAGCAAATCTGCGATGGCCCAATAGCCAAGATATAGCTTTCACATGGCATACTAAGATTTTGTACCAAATGTTATGCTTTTATCATTTGATTGAACATTTTGTTTTACAATTTGCCTGATTAACGCTGCCATATTTGTTGGCATTATTTGCCTCGCTTTAGTTTTCAAGATGGCATACCCTGATAAAGTTCTATTATTGTTATTTCCTTTATATATTTTTAAAGTAATGTAATGGTCGTATTTGTACACGCAGGGCCCAATTGGAAACCAGTCTTGTTACTGATTTGGCTTACCCTGGGTAAAGGAAATAAATAAATAAATAAATAAAAATACACCGTGTAACCAATGTGAACAAGGGAGAATGAACGAACACGATGTTGTAACAAATGTGAACCAAGGAGTCTGAACACGCTGTAATGATAACGTTGCACTCACATGTATTCCAAGTTGGTCCCGTCATGCCCGATTGCGAATACCCAGATTCTGTTTGGGTCTAGGTTTTCTGGGATTGAAGCGCCACCAAAGGGGCTGGGCCCTGAATAGAAAGATTGTGCAGAAAATAGTCAAAATGGGCAGAGGTCAGGTGTCCTGGTGTACTTTTTAAGGGAGGAGTTGTAGACGAAGTGGCATTTATGTACAGACGAAAGTTGCGTTAGCATTGACCAAGGAGTATTAAGCTAATTGTTCACCAAACGAGAATGTGTCCAATCCGTCTCTGTACGGCACGCACATCGCCCAGCACGCTAGACTCAACGGCACGCACACAAGTACACCCCGTACAGAGAGAAATCCAACCAATCAGCTGTACGGTATAGCGGCCGCTCGCGGCGCTCGTTCAAGGAACAAGCTTGATGTGGGGCTGTTATACGTGACTTAATTGTGCACTTTGTGACTCAAGCATGATTTTTGGCACGTTGGTTCTTAATGCCATAAGAAAATGTTCAGATATGGGGGCATTTCACATTTGACCTCTGGTGACAACTGAGAGGTCAACGACATTCACATACTCTATTTAAAACAATTGTTCTATGAAACACCACTTTTCAGTGACGAAAGTGGCATGTCATCTCTTCAGGCCACAAACATGATTTGGCGACTTCCCAGAGGTTAATGACTTATGTATACAGCATTTATCATTACGTATCGGTATTTATAGGATTTTCTCTTTAAACCTCATCTTTTTCAAGACCCAACTCAGTTGTATAAATGTTAGGTGTTTATCATATAGGAATACATTTCATATGTAGGGCATTTCATATCTGACCTCTGATGTCATTAAATAGGTTAATAAACTTTGTATGTCCAATTTTTAGATAATTATAAATTTACTTTTCAAAACCCTACTTTTTTCAGGACCCATTCAGATTTGACCACTGGTGACCTTTTACAGGTCAATGAACCTTGTATACCATATTTGCCGCTATTTATCATGCTTAATATTCCAAATGCCACTTGTGCATGACCCCCAAAACGGCGTTCGTTTTCAACCGGCGTCGGGCAGTTGTTCTTTACGTTATTGATTTTTTTCTTCGCATTTGTTTTCAAATAAAATTCAATTTTTCCTAACAATTACAGGAAATCTAGCGCAATCATTTTGCTGGATGCCTAGAATCATAATTTATTTTCAAATAGGTAAAATATTTCTTAATAATTCGGTAGTAAATATTTTCGATATCTGCAAATGGTGTATCCTACCTTTAAGTTCAGTTCACGAGATTTGTTTCTGAACTTGAAACAAACCCACTGATCTCTCGTGAAAATCGAGGGCGCCCTCAATAAGCCCGTTTTCGGAGTATGGATGATCTGCATAGACGGACGGCGCGCACCAGACAAAATGAAAAACTCGGTCTTGGAGCAAGACTAGCCAAAACCTAGCTTGCTGGGAAAAAAATCGCGTCCAAATGTAGGTCCGGTCGTGAAATTTGACGTCAAATTTGACGTCAATATTTTCGACTTTGGGGGAAAGTCGTGAAATTTGACGCGAATATCGACGTCAAACTTGACGTCAATATTCGCGCCTTTCTGGGAAAGTCGTGAATATTGACGTCAATATTCACGTCAATATTCGCGTCTTTGGGGAAAGTCGTGAAATTGTTCGTGAATATTGACGTCAATATTCACGATCTGCGTAGTCCCTTCAGGGCCACCATAATTATGGTGTATCCACCTCTCACAGGCCCCACTATTGCTACGATCGCGTGAGACTAGCTTGCATGGATCGAATTTCGTAAACAAGTTTGATAATAGTCTATAGATTGATAATCAAAGGTTTTCAGTTTACATCGCTGTATGGTTGTAATTGTGTGAGAGCGAAAGGATTGTGCAGCACCGATGAAGCCTGAGGTACAATGTACGCTTGGCTGCACTCTTGGCTGCCCTGCACTATGTATGCTTGGCTGCACTGCACTATTGACCTTTATATCGCTGATTGGCACTTGCACTTTTTTTGCCAACCATGAAAGGTCCAACACCGCAAAAATGAAGAATATGTATTAACCCCGACTCTTGACTGAGGTGTGGGAAAATTCCTATTAAATTTGTAGAATTCAGGACTGTTTAGTTAGATAGCCAGTATACACCATTTGCAAATATAAAAACACTACTGAATTATTATGGAATGTCTGACTTGATTATCAGTGAATAACAGTCTCAAGCATCCTGTGAAAGTGGGATCTAGTAATAGTATCAACCAGGGGCCAATTTTATGAAGCTAAGCACCAAGAATTGCTTATCATGAAAAGTATTCCTTGGCCAAAACAGGGTTACGACTACAGACCAAAATGTGTTCAGGTGATGTAAATTGTTGTGCTTAGCAGCTCCAGTGGGCCGAGGTCTTTACGTACCGGTGGAGTCCCCGCTGCCGCTTGGTAGCTGCACGTTGGTGTTAACAGGCGTGTTGGGCCGGCCCAGCGATATGGCAGCCAGTATGACGGCTAGCATAGCCAGAGCCGCAACGATAACTATCCCTACGGTCAGGCAGAGTATCTCACGGCCCCATGACTGGTTGTCACGAATCACCCCTTTACCGGCCCTCTGGCTAGTCAGATCCGCTTCGTCACTTTGTCCCATGGCTGCTGCTGTGTTCAACTTTGGAATACAATTACAAAAAAGGGATATTGAGTAAGGCTCAAAAGGGTGCTGTAATACCTCTTATAGTGCAGTCGGACCGTTGTGAATTTGGGTATTTCCATAAATAAGGGTGCCAATGCATCTCATATGCATAACTTTGTACATAAAGTATTTTCTGCACACTTTGAGATACTGGTTTATCCTTGTCACTCAAAACATAAATCGTACTAATCAAATTTTTCTTCCTCATACATGATGAAAAACATTGTTTACCGCGTAACGGGGACAACAAATTTGGTGTCTCCGTTACACTTAAAATGATCGTGTTTCTGGTCATAAATATCTGCATGATTACGATAAAAAGAGATTTAAATTTATTTCATAAAGTAATTGGTATGATTCCAACCTAAACGAAATTCAGACATTATGAATGGAATAGCCTACTATTATATGGTACATAAAAGTTACATGGTTCCACGTGTAACACCGACCTCTAAATATGAAATATTCACTATTTTGTGCAACATATCCATCTGAAAATTGCTAACATTTAAGTGTCATTTATTAGCTTGAAATGTATAGAATTCAGAAATTGTCAAAGAAAGCCAACAGATACATGGCACAAACAGATATTTTGCTTCACAGTGTAACGGGAATTTGGTGGGGGGGGGGGGGGGGGGGGGCACCATGGTGTCCCTGATACATTTATTTGCGCTATGTTTGTTTAAGCCTGTCATTAAAAATTCAAATGTTCATATAATAACAGGCATTAGCATCTCTTTATGTAATAATATGAATTTTAGACATGTTCAATGAAAACCAACAGAATTATGGCGCAAATAAGTCTACGGGCCAAATTCATAAACGGTGATTTTCTCTTGATCACGATTAATTAGGCTAAACTGTGTATAAACAGTTGATGATTGAACGTACATAAAGGTGAGATCTCAAACTTCAAAAATGTACCAATTAAAGAACATTACAAAAATGTATTGCCAAGTAATGAATGTAGATATAAATTCGTCTCACACGCGCGTTGTTTTGCCATATTCGTCTCTTCGTGAAAACTCAAATGTATACATTGTAGGCGCGTTGTTACGCAGGGACAAATTGTAATTCGTCTCTTCGTAAAAACTGAAAATACGATTTGGGTGAAATTTCGCCCCGTATAATTTTCGTGATCTTAATGATTTAAACTGTATTTGACAAAATTAACCTCGTCAGAATGTTCGTTGCTATCAAACTAATCGATGTCAGCCACAAAAAAAAGAATTTCGAAGCCGCGGGAGTGAAAGAATACAAAAGTAGGTTTGAACACAATTAGTAAGGTTTTAAATCTACAGCAAGGAATGTTGGAATCGACGCAGAAGACGCACTATACTTCGGAGTATATTATTTAGTGTTTTACCTTATGTTCCCATACAGTCATACACTAGTTTGCATTTTAGGGCATATAGGGCTGTCCTAAATTTCTTATCTTACGACAAGCATAGAACATGTTGGGTGCAACCGGGCCCAGATCGTTATTAACAATACATGTTTCAAGATACGTACTAATGAATAAATAATAAGCGCGCCTACCCCAAGAACAAGAAAAAAACAGACCTAACAAAAGCAATTTGCAAAATACTTTTTTAAAAACCCAGTCTGTCATAGCTGGATTTGAAGGTCATTTCACGTTTGTGACGATACACAAACACCGACCCAGGCGTTATTATAGGGTGTGTTTGTTTAGCTCGCCCGATTCGACAGAGGTCAGCCCTGGGTAGTTCGTTTATCTCTTACGTCACACTCGGGTCTCACTCGGGTCGGCCACTACAGACCCTGCTCGAGGAGCAGAGTCACTATAGGGACCATTGGTTTTGATACGCATACGGGATACATGTGCGGCTCGAACAAATCGCCTATAAAATTATCAATTTACATTGTTGTTTCATCTGGTACACTATCAGCAATTTTCTTCTCAAATCAAAATGTTTAAATGTATAATGTAAGACTGACGAAATCGTAACGCAAATGGTGGTTAAGACAACTTTTCCCGAGCCGCATATTGTATCCCGTACGCGTATTAAATTTAATGTTCCCTAAAAGTGGAATATGTAACACGCATGCGTTATTTAACTTTATTGGAAGACTAAACATTTATTATTAACTGAGCTCATTGCGGCTTAGAAGCCTAGTCCGATGTTGTTACTTGTTTGCGATTAATGAAAAAGCGGTACAGTTGAAGGTAAGCTTCAGTGCGAAATTGAGCTACGTCAAAGAATATCACGCGATGGTCGTGATCGAGCCGCGTTGGAGCGTTCGTTTAGCACGGCAGCTCTCGTGGCTAACCCGTGTCTAACCCGACTGACTTTACCCGTGTCGACTCGGGCGAGCTAAACGAACGCGCCCTAAAAGTTAGCTATAACGACGCCCTGTTGAAGTACACAAACGCAAATATATACATGTACATGTAACTGCTTTCCCTCCACACGTTGTTTCGCAGGCCTTTGTTTCACCCACCCGTTCTAACTGCTGCAATACGCCCGTATAAGACAAAAAGCTTTCCAAAACTTACCTGTTGTTGATAAACTTCGGGAAACCTGAAAACTCAGTTGTGTGGCGTTTGCGTGTGGTGCGACGCTGTTGTGCAATTAAATAATTGTTGAAACGTACAGAAATTCGAGGCCACTAAATTTGCATGTGAATTGGGTGAATAGTTATGACTTTGAATGCAGTTTCAACCCAAAAAGCCTTTACCTGGGAAAGTAGTATAGGTCAAATTTGTTTGTGGGTCACTTCTTTTGAACAGCCTGGGACCTTGTTCGCAACTGCTTGTTCGCAACTATTGTATATAGTCCAGGAAAAATACGTTTTGACCTCAAACAAATTGCAACAGATTGTTTTTCACTACAGTGCACTTCTATAAGGTCCCTAGAATGACATACTAAAAATCTACAAAAATCCAAGTGGTGGAAATATGACTAATTTGCATAAATCGTTAATCCCTGCCGCGTAATATTATTATTCCCATATTTGGGTATATATAAAAAAAATATAAAAAATAAAAAGTGTATTTTGGTGATTCTACTTAGATATCCTTACTTCAATAACATTTGCTAAATCATATAAGTGACTGAATAATTATGAGAACATAGTAATTATCAAAAATGACAACTTCGTGACCCTATAAATGTGCGCACATTCAACACTGTCTCCAGATATCATCAAGTAGTCAGTATTGGTGAGCTTCAAATTCACCAAGTTGCTTACTGGCACAGTTATCATATTTAAACCTTATGAAAAATCATAGGAACAATGATAACATTGTGATATTTGGAGGAAAATGGTGTGTCCATAAATTGGGCGAAAAAAGTAGTTAAAGGGTTGCCTAACATGGGAGACTTGAACAAGTTCAAGGAAATCCCAAAAATACATTTTAACGTAGATAGGATTATTGTAAGCAACAACAATCTTTAATTTGGGAGGTTTCCTTGAACTTGTTCAAGTCTCTCACCTTAGGCAACCATTCACCTACTTGTTAGCCCAATTTAGGGACACACCATTTTCTCCCAGTTTGTGTTTGCTGGGCTAAATATCACAATGTTATCATTGTTTATAGGATTTTCCATAAGGTTTTAATAAGATAACTGTGCCAGTGAGCAACTTGGTGAATTTGAAGCACGTCAATACTGACTACTTGATGATATCTGGAGACAGTGTAATATGCGCACATTTATAGGGTCACGAAGTTGTTATTTTTGATAATTACTATGTTCTCATAATTATTCAGTCACTTATATGATTTAGCAAATGTTATTAAAGTAAGGATATGTAAGTAGAATCACCAAAATAAACTTTTCAAAAAATGAAAAATATATATATATACCCAAATATGGAAATACATATATTACGCGGCAGGGATTAACGATTTATGCAAATTAGTCATATTTCCACCACTTGGATTTTTGTAGATTTTTAGTATGTCATTCTAGGGACCTTATAGAAGTGCACTGTGGTGAAAAACAATCTGTTGCAATTTGTTTGAGGTCAACAAAACAAAAGTATGTATTTTGACTGGACTAATAGGGCCTGAAATGAGGGGTCCTTTTTGTGTAATTTCTCCATGTGTTACCAGGTTTTTTTTAAATTCCGATTCTTTGTATAAAGCAAAGTACCTGCAAAACAAATATAACAGCACATAACTTGCCTGGGTAATTACACATAGTTCAGATGTAACCGAGACGCGATGTTTTTATTTGCAGCACACCGTGGAGCTATAGCTCCATGAGCACACGTAGTCAATGGATCATGATTATTGAGCTATTTCGATGTTTATTCATGAATAGCAATGACGTCAAACATTGGTATAATACTCAGTCATACATGTACATTAAAGCATCTGCCACAGTGGCTAATGGTTAGTGAGTTGGACTGTGGACGCAAGATCCCTGATTTGAATTCCGTCCAAGCTATGCCCATTTTCCTCGAATATTTTTGTTCTCCGATGTTATCGTTGGGATAGGTTTAATTGAAGGGATAACACTACGAGAAACCTGGTGTGAATCTTCAAACCACAAAGTGGCATAGCCAGCTTCCTTTTGGGAAGCAGGCGGTTTATGTATACACAGCTGTTCACAGTAAAGGTCTAAATAGCCCCCCCCCCCCCCCCCCCCCCCCCCAACCAACAAAATACCAACAAATGTCACCCTCTTGGACCCCTTATTTTATAGACTAACCCTCTACCAACAAATGTCACCCTCTTGGACCCCCTATTTTATAGACTAACCATCTACCAACAAATGTCACCCTTTTGGACCCCTTATTTTATAGAGTAACCCTCTACCAACAAATGTCGCCCTCTTGGACCCCTTATTTTATAGACTAACCCTCTACCAACAAATGTCACCCTCTTGGACCCCTTATTTTATAGACTAACCCTCTACCAACAAATGTCGCCCTCTTGGACCCCTTATTTTATAGACTAACCCTCTACCAACAAATGTCACCCTCTTGGACCCCTTATTTTATAGACTAACCCTCTACCAACAAATGTCACCCTCTTGGACCCCTTATTTTATAGACTAACCCTCTATACCAACAAATGTCACCCTCTTGGACCCCTTATTTTATAGACTAACCCTCTACCAACAAATGTCACCCTCTTGGACCCCTTATTTTATAGACTAACCCTCTACCAACAAATGTCACCCGCTTGGACCCCTTATTTTATAGGCTAACCCTCTACCAACAAATGTCACCCTCTTGGACCCCTTATTTTATAGACTAACCCTCTACCAACAAATGTCGACCTCTTGGACCCATTATTTTATAGACTAACCCTCTACCAACAAATGTCGACCTCTTGGACCCATTATTTTATAGACTAATCCTCTACTAACAAATGCCACCCTCTTGAACCCCTTATTTTATAGACTAACCCTCTACCAACAAATGTCACCCTCTTGGACCCCTTATTTTATAGACTAACCCTCTACTAACAAATGCCACCCTCTTGAACCCCTCATTTTATAGACTAACCCTCTACTAACAAATGCCACCCTCTTGAACCCCTTATTTTATAGACTAACCCTCTACCAACAAATGTCACCCTCTTGGACCCCCTATTTTATAGACTAACCCTCTACTAACAAATGCCACCCTCTTGAACCCCCTATTTTATAGACTAACCCTCTACCAACAAATGTCACCCTCTTGGACCCCTTATTTTATAGACTAACCCTCTACCAACAAATGTCACCCTCTTGGACCCCTTATTTTATAGACTAACCCTCTACCAACAAATGTCGACCTCTTGGACCCATTATTTTATAGACTAACCCTCTACCAACAAATGTCGACCTCTTGGACCCATTATTTTATAGACTAACCCTCTACCAACAAATGTCGCCCTTTGGACCCCTTATTTTATAGACTAACCCTCTACTAACAAATGCCACCCTCTACCAACAAATGTCACCCTCTTGGACCCCTTATTTTATAGACTATAACCCTCTTAACAAATGCCACCCTCTTGAACCCCTTATTTTATAGACTAACCCTCTACCAACAAATGTCACCCTCTTTGACCCCTTATTTTATAGACTAACCCTCTACCAACAAATGTCGCCCTTTGGACCCCTTATTTTATAGACTAACCCTCTACTAACAAATGCCACCCTCTACCAACAAATGTCACCCTCTTGGACCCCTTATTTTATAGACTATAACCCTCTTAACAAATGCCACCCTCTTGAACCCCTTATTTTATAGACTAACCCTCTACCAACAAATGTCATCCTCTTTGACCCCTTATTTTATAGACTAACCCTCTACCAACAAATGTCACCCTCTTGGACCCCTTATTTTATAGACTAACCCTCTACCAACAAATGTCACCCGCTTGGACCCATTATTTTATAAACTAACCCTCTACCAACTCAAGAAGTGACATGCAAACAAAATTATTTCGTTTTGTTGACGTAATGTACCTATCAATTGCCCCGGGATGACAAAATCCCCATTCCTTAGGCAATGTTTTTGTGACAATCCCCGACCTCCAATTAGGTTGGAGCGCATTAGCGTTTGCCTTTCCATGTACTATGCCAATGGTAGCAATTGCGAGTGACTAAATCTTCACCTATAGGGCTTAAAAAACCGTGACAATACAGAGTTACACAAAGGAAAAACTCAAACCAAATGAGGCAAATCAGACTGGAAAACATTTTATTGGAAGCTTTAAGCCAGGTTAAGACGAAACGAGGGAGAACAGAATGAAGCTAAAGTACCACGCAATTGACACTGCAAACTTCTCGAGATAATAAACCTTTGTATTGCATTATTGCGTACTGATAAAAAAAAATGAGTACATGTAATTTACAAAAGCAAAACTATTTTTTCAACTGAAGAACAGCATTAAACACCAAAAAAATTAGAAAATAAATTCATATTAAAAAAAATTAAAATGCTAAAAAATCCATCCCCTTTCCCTTCAAACGAAACCAGTTTTGTTGATCAAAAACAGCATTTCGTTTGAATTTAAACCGAATATTTCCAAACATGTACATTATGAACTCCGTGTGCCAACAAAAGAGGCGTCACGTACAATTTCGTTGCAACAGTTTCTCCGTTCCTCATTCATGTGATCAGAGGGATTGGTTAGGCTGTTCGCGGACTTCTTCAAAAACTTCTTTTTTTGAATGATAGAGGCGGGAATCGGTCAAAAATCTATTGCAGTCAGGCAAGATGGCGTTAATACTATAGTCACTCCCCAACTGTCCCTTTCTTACGGGGGGTTATTGTGCACGGAGCCCATTGAAAGCAAAATATACATTTTAAATATGAAATACTGCAGTAATAAGACCGTGTCCGAAACGGGCTCCGAGCTACGGGTACGCCTATGCCTATTGTCAGCCTGCTCACGCGTATAGACGTAATGGGCGAACACCTATAGAGATCCGGACGCGGCCTAAAGCCTGTGTTCCCATTTGACCTTTTCTTCCTTTTCGAAAATTTACCGCGACATGCCTTTGCGTAATTCTATTGTGCGGTAATTTGTTTGTCAAGCTGGTAGAATTGCACACACTGCTGGCGCTAATAAAGTTTCGCGCCCGAGTCGAAACTTTCTTTAGTTTTACATCACCATCGCGGTAAGTTGACAGGAACGTTATAGTCTACCGCACGTTCACTTAGGATTTAATTGTCTCAAATTAAAAGTCAAATGGGAACAAAGTTTAAGTTAACACTAACTATCTCATTTGTTTAGGTTTTTTTCCCGATAAAATATTAAACTTTAGTCCCCTGTAAACTACACCCATCTAACTGTTTTAATTAATTAATTAATAATACTCCTTAAATCACCGTTTCTTTGTAAAATTACAGCAAAAACTACTTTAGAACGCGTGTGTTGTTTTTTCTTTTCTTGCTTTGAAGAAATTTACTACAGAGAGTTTTACTTTTACCTAGAAGTGTTTCAAAGAACAAAATGTTTTACGTTTGTAAGAAAAACGCTGAATAGGCTAAAACACAAATGTTAAAATTGAATTCGTGATTCAGGTTAGGGAGTTCACGTCATTTGTGAAATCAGTTGACACAATCTACTCCCTCATCCGAGTTTTCTGTGAGCAAAGAAAAAAAGGAAACAATTCAAAGGCACAGACCATGCGCATAAATAGACCTGGAGGCAAGAGACAACGTATGTGAAAGAGGCTGGTCACCGCGTGATTTTATTGGTGGATTCCGGAACGAAAGACGACGTGTTGTACTTTTTCAAAAATTTTGATCGCAAAACGAGTGTCGTTTTCTGTTCGCATTTCAAAAATAAATCTGCTGGACTTTTGACAAATAAAATTGTCTGTTGGCGTTTTTATTTAAAAAACATTTCCGAATTGTAGTTACTATACCATTGTGTGTGGTACAAAATGGGCACCACGATTCGGAACCTTTTTAACGATGATCGAATGGTCTAAATGTGCTGATTGAAAGAACGATAGGCAGGACAGAAACAAACCACAGAATTGGGTGTGGATAGATGATCTCAAAAGCTGGAAACGATCTTTAAGGAAATAAAGCGCCCAGTGGCTAGTAACACGAGTTCAAATCCTGCCAGAAACACGATGTGTGTGTCCTTGGGTAAGACAATTCACTACAATGGTCTCTCCCTCTCTCTCCACCCAGGCGTAGAAATATGAACCTGCGAAGGTACAGACCAGACGTGCTAATCTCGACCTGTTGTAGACTGATCTCGTGAGTGGGCTAACGGGGGAAATAAACGCGAAGCGCTATATATAAAGCAGTACGTTATTATAAGTTACCAACTCGTGGTCTTGAACATTGAATTCGTGGTCTGCGACAGGTAATTCGACAGGTTGGGGGTTTGATTCCAGACGGGGTTTATGGGGGTGCGTGTGCCCTTGGGCAAGGCAATTTGTCCCCACCCAGGAGAAAAAACGGGTACCTGTGAGCATAACGGCATAACGAACAGGATAACTTGATGTAGTTGGTTCACAATCGAAACCTTCGATTATTATTTTATCGGAATATACTGCATTCACAGAGTTAAGACTTTGTCCGGTAAGTTATCAAGCACCATTCTTTAGATTCATTGAGAACATTTGCTGCTTCAAACGAAAACAATTGCCTTTTATGCATCTATAGATACATTGTCATTCCCATGAGGATTTCGCTTGTGCCCACCGCCCATACTGGGCGCTGGCAAACGCTGATGCAGCTTTACAAATGTCTGTGAAGGAAACGCACGGTAGTCTGGGTAGCGTACTTCAAACTTTCGAATTGCCCCTAGCGCATAGCGCATAGCGCATAGCGCAGCTGAGCCACGGAACTGGTGACCTCCAGTTAACAGTTCACACAGAGTCTACCCAATCAGAATTCAAAGCATATCAGTGCTTCCCAGCGCCCAATACGGGCGGTGGGCACGAGCAAACATGATGAGATGATGGATTTACCGTGATTGGTGGCGACCTGATCGCAGATTCGCCTGTACTCCGATGACTGTTTCAGTTGTTCAAAGGCCGGGTTCCACCAATCAGGAAGGCGGCTGTCTTTGCGGACCATGATACTACCGCCCCCCTGCGTGCAGGATATGATAGGGTCACTGGCCGCAACGTCCAGGTCGGATGCCAGATGGAATAGATGGGTATTGCTGAAAATGGCATCAACCTTCGACAGATATGGAATCAGTAAGTGCAGTGAATATTATACACTTTTTGCGAGAAAATAATACCTTACTTAAACGTTAGTGAATATTAAAATAGTCTCAAGCATCTTGTGAAATGACGGTACCTGGTGTGCTGTGGTTTTGGAGAAAAGTATAAATTTTGTATCAATTTCCAACAATTTCTTGCCGGCAATCATTGAAAATGCGTGTCTTTTTTTCAAACACTGCTCTCCATTTATTGAATTTAGTTTGACCACATCTTATTTGTTATACTGTTGTACATCCGTGAATGGGGGCTAGGGCAATAGTCTGGTCTCTCTCTGATAGTCTGATAATTCTCTGGCATATTGCTCTGTTTCGTCTATTAAATGAAGTCAAGGAACGTTCCTGACTACAAAAACATCAATGTTCTTGATTTTTCCAGCATCTATGAAAACTTTAAAAACTATAAAAACTATGAAAACTTTAAAAACTTTAAAAGAAGGTCAGCGTCACATTATGAATCCCCTAACCCATTAATTTTGGAAAATTACAGCAAAAGCAAATAGTGTATAATACTAGCATTAATCAACACCTATGATTCTTGATTTATTTCGAAATGACAGAAAGCCTGGCGGAATAATTTCACTAGGCGTTTTAGTACGAGAACGACCTTTAATCAAATTACGTAAACAAAGTGTTATTGTGCAAGTTACTTTTGGAAACAAAATGACCCTATATTAGTCGGCTCTGATATTTCTGGCCTCGCTCACTGCGAGCTGGTCGCCGACAGATGTTTCCGGCCTTGCTCGTGACGTGGCATCATGAACCGTCATCCGTTTTGAATTCCGGCAAAACTTTGCGTGAATACACGTCCTCCGTCGCGAACTGGTTAAAATATTGGGGTCAAAGATAAATATAACGATATGTTTTTTCCCAAAGGAAGGTTGGCGTGATAAGTATAACCGTGTGTTGTTTTGGTATAAATCATCGACGATATAACCTCTGCATCGTGTACCTTGAAGGACAACAATTTGCCGTGGCAATTTCAATAGGGGACCAATGGTCTGAAACCATGCAGGCCCAAATGTTTCCCTCGGTTGCATTCTTCATGATTGGTTTTCTTTTAGTTTTAGGGGGATAAGGGAGGCTGAAGGTAGGTAGCCGCTCTATCTAAAAAACAAAAATCTTTTTACCCAAACTGTTAACAAACCTGATCAGTATTGACGGCTGTAATGGCGGCACTTCTGGTTGAATAATGACGAATGTTTTCGGCTGGCAGGTCCGATCCCTGGACGTAAACAAGTAAAAAGAAATTGATATTATAGGTGATCGGTGGGGCCAGATCGTGTAAGTCTCGATTGAACTTCCGGGCACCTATGAGCCGCCGGCTATAGGACCTTTACGTGTGGTTGATTTGGTTTTTGTTTTAATACTTTGTTTTTATACTAAAACCATAAACGGCCATAAAATATGTTTGACCTAAGCGTAGAAGTTGCAACGTGATTGGCTAATGAATGTCTGGCAGAAAAAGTCCAGCCCCAAAAATCCCTGTACTGCGTGTCTGTAGGCTGGCGTGTGCGGGCGTCACGTCGAAGGACGTACACAAACAAATTGATTTACAGAAATTATATAGCGACGACCGCCTTATACTGCATGTGGTCTACGCTTTTAGAAATACAAGCCCGTGAACGAGAACAATGAAGTGATGCACGTACGGCGTAACTAGAATTCCCTAATTTGATATTACCGTTCGTTGTATCCGCGAAACGTCTGAATATACACTTTATTGTGGAATTTAATCAGATGTAAAGGGTCTTCACGACCAACTAATATCTAATCAACGGTTCTGTCGAAATATCCCAATATTTACAGAGTTGTTCTCTCACCACTTTTCTGAAGTCCAATTAATAATTATTCCGCTGGGTTTGCATGTTGATATTGTATTAAGGCCAAGGGCCTAAAAGTATAATTAGTCCAAGTGTTATAAATACCGTGATTTTCTCTCGTTGGAGGCAGAATTCGTTGGTCGCAGCACCGTCAAAGAACCCGATGGTCCTGCCCCTCAGATCGGAGCCCACGAAGCCCCTTGGGTTGCCCAGTCTGACGTAAAAGACGCTCTTGATGGGTTTACGGAAGGGCGTAGTAAAAGACACGGAGACCATCCTCTCGTAGGTGGCGTACCAACCTGCAAGTAGTGGAGATAATAATAGAGCATGCAACGACGCCATTTTGTCTTTACGCTTTCGGGCCCCTCATGACCCTTCAAGTTCTTTGGGCATTTTACACAGGGTAACCATTTTCCTTACTTGCTAAGCTATAACTTTTGACTGAATGTTTTCTAACTAGACTCGTGTTTTAATGTTATCTTGGCATTCCATAAGAAACATATGACGGTTGTTAATGGGTATTTTACTTACGACCTTTAATTCCGGATTTTCGTTCTAGGTCTCCTTGTTCGAATCACGTTCGTTTACACGTCGCGTACTTGCGTGAGAACGAAAATGATCAACGATACGAAGTTTTACTTATACCTACATCCAATGGGTTCTAGAATTATTGGGACTCGTTTCTATCATGCTTTAAAACAGTTCTTATCTAAACTCCAGCTTTCCAGTTTTCCAAACTCCAGCTTTGTCTCCGTGTATGGGCTTCGTTCATGTAGTTTAAACAAGGATGATGGAGCCAAAATGGAGCCTTATAGCTGGGGTTTGGCAAACGGCCCTAGTTACGGCGCATTTGTAATTTGCATAGGTCAATGTTGCTGGCATCTACGTTTGTAATTGGTTGGAATTTGTCTACCTCTGCAGGGTAGCAAAAATTGAGAAATAAAGAAAAACAAAAGGCAAGTGGGAAAAAGGTATCGTGCCTGCGTGCGGACGGGGCGAAATATAAAAATAATGATGTTGTACCTCTAAAAACCCACTTAGACTAGAAATTAATACTGTGTTTATGATTATGGTGATTTTCAGAGACATTCCTTAAGGAACAAATCCTGGAGAAATTGAGAAAAAAAATGGCAAATTGTTATGGACCCCTGTACATTTTAAATATGCCAATTTCGCCGTTTGCCTTCCAGCCTAATTATGCGCATGCGTGCATGAATTTAAATTTATTAGAAAAGTGGTCTATCTGCCTTTGCAATACACAAAAGGGCGCCTCAGTTAGGCGAGTACAAACTAGGTTTGGCTTACCAGTGCAGCCATCGTACCATCGACTCACAAGCCCCACCCCTGGGCGTGGTCTCTCTCCTGCCTTGGATTCATAGCAATTCTCATAGACGTCCCACATCATTCGGCAATTCTTGTTTGCCATTCCGCAAACTTAAAACAAAGGTCCAGGGTGTTACAAAGAAAATCATTAGTAGTATTATTATTTGTTTTTAATTGAGCTCCTTTTCTTCACAGCCAAGATAATATTAAAACGGACGCTCTTTTGTGGATTAATGATTTTGACCTTATTATACGGCATAACCATGAGAGTACAGTGTTCCAGGAATCTCAAGAATTCTTTTCAGATATCTAGGATGTGTTTATGTAAATAGTTCGTCGTGTATAGGGTATAGAAACGAAAAGGGTTACTCTCTGCCATAAATTGTGCTTGGCATATGTAGGCCATGTACCCTTTGTTAATATAAATATGGTTTTGTATTCAAATGTATCGTGTTTTGAATACAATTGGTCAAGAAATTACAAAGGTCACATATTTCAAAGGCGATCTGACCTGAGACGTCACTCCTCAACCAATTGTTATGCAAAACACGATGCGTGCGCATACTGCCGGACGCATTTAAATTATACAGAATGTAAACACGTGACGTCAGAGGGCAAATCGTCTAGGGATGGACAGTACTTTGCTAAAGAAGTTAAACACTTTGGACAATCAGAATCTTGAATGAATTAAGCTTTTAAAACAAAGGCATTGGGTAAGTACTCGACCGAGTACACTGTTAAAAAAATATCTGTTAATTAACAGTACATTCTATTGTCAATTGGCATTACAGTAGTTACTGTTTTTTAACAGTACATTCTACTGTTGTTTGTATCTCTGTTTATTAACAGAGATTCTACTGTATTGGGTACTGTACACCTACAGTGATTCCCCTGTTTTGCAACAGTGATTAACCCGTTGTTGTTTTGTTAATATAACAGCAAGTTTTATGTCGAAGTTTTGTTCAAAAACAAACGCTCTTGTTGAAGTACAGTTTTCTGTTACGCGTATTGCGGCAATTTACATCGATGAATGAAGTGGGAATAGGAACCAGACCTATAATATAAGTAACTAGTTATTACACATTACACAATACTACATGTATTACGTATACAGATACATAGTACAAATGCTACGATAACCTACTAAACACTTTAACCAATGTCGTGAGTTACTTTTATATTCAGCTTTTCCCGCAATGATGAAGTCACGCTTTCAAATGAATAATTTCAATATTTCAATGCGGAGGGAGATGGGATGCAATTCTTCAGCTTTATTTGCTAAAAATTAAAATTGTATCAGAGAATTGCTTTAATAATTACACAAAGTGGTAAAAAAAATGTGTTTTGTGGTAAAAAACACAGTGAACACTAATTTCCTCACTTCTGATTGGTCAGTTGCTGCGTAATGAGATTCGTGTAGGAGAACAGTAGATTCTCTGTAAATAAATACTTCGTTGGCGTTGCTGTATATTTACAGCAAAATGTGTTGTTATAAAACAGTGATGTTGCTGTGTCTTAACATAACGGAAGAAAATGCTTGTTCAAAAGATGATGTTTCTTGTTCCAGTACAAAAATTTAATTTAACAGCGAACATTCTGTAACCAAACAGAGAAATTCAGAAAAATGTACATAGAGAGTACTAGTTTTGTTTATATGCAAAGAAATCCCAAAACAGTAATATCTACTGTTATATATTGACATTTTCAACAGAAAAACAACTGTGAAGTTACACAATTTTTAACAGTGTACTTTTCAAGTAATTCTGTCAAAAAAACTGATTAACCAGTTCGCGTCGGATGACGTATATAAACGCAGTGTTTTTTCGAGATTGAATCTCGAAAAAACACGGCGGGTGACGGATAAACACGACACGAGCAAAGCCGAAAATATCTGTCAGCAGCGAGCGAGGCCAGAAATATCGTGGGTGTGCTTTCCACTGATATCGGCTTGAACCCGCCTCGGATCGGGTTTCGTGAAAAAGAATCCCGCGCCAGGGCTCGGTCTCCCCTACAATAATCCCGACACGAACTGGTTAAAAAGTATGTTTGTGCATCCAAAGTCCCAAGTTAATTTCTAACATCGATTTTAATCTGTTGTCTGCTGTAAATGTTTGTCTCGCTTTGTTCGCAACAAACATCTCAATTAGGCCTATAGATAGTAAACAAATTACTCGGAAAGTACTCAACTACAGCTCAGGGACCATTTGTTGTTGATATGCCATACCTATACCCCGGCTTTATGTATACAGTTCAGAGTAACTGAAGCACATTTAATTTTTATATTTTTCTTCTTTAAAGCCTAATAATGTTGCTGCGCGTGCTCACAGTCTGTTATTTTTGTTCATGAAATTATTTGATTGCCCACCAGCGTCGTTTGTCATGTTTGACCTTAGCTGTTTCAGTCGTACAATGTTCGAGGAGGAATAGCTTTAAGTAATCCATATTACCGGCTTCGACGATGTCAACGTGGAATCCTCGCATTGTTCCAACCAGTTCGTCTCTATCAAGATAAAAATAAAAATATTATACTATTATTATATAATATTCTAATAGATTAACCGTCTACTTAAACAAAACCAGATAGTGAGTACAGAGGAAAAGAATTTGGTCAGCGTAATGTTTTCTGTCTCTATGGAGTGCGTATCAAACTTGGATTCATGCAGTCAATTACTATGAGGTACGCAGCTAATGGGCCGTATTAAACAAAAACCAAGCATTATTTGCTTTTACTACCAATGTTTAAAGTGACCCAAGTCAATTCGGGCGATTCACAATGCAGTGCGCCACCAAGCGTTCGACTCAAATGAGCCACTTTTAAACTTTGCGGTCGACTTCTTCCGTATATCATACTGTAGTGAAATATCTATTCTTCATTGTTTACGCGAGGTTTAACACAAACGAAAATGTATCCGGCAGCGTCGTTAATTAAAACCTTGTTATTTGCAGAAAGAAAAAAAAACTTTAATCGTGCGCGTCCAAAAAGACGTAAAAACTGATGAGTTCATGCAAAATGAATACCGTTTTTGAAACCGATGCCGACCTTTTCCCATGATGCACTGCGGGTATAGCAGGATTTGCGCCTCCAACGGCAGCTTCTAGGTATTGTGAATCGCTCGAATTAAACTCAAGTTTTGAGACCAATTTTACAAATCGAGCCTCTTTTACAACTAGACCTCAAATGACTATTGACCTCAGTACTTGACCTTTAACACAACCATGATGTGAAGGTTACACTATTACACACATGACCCAAGTTTGATTGATTTGAAAATGGATAGGACTTTAACTTTGCATACGAGACCAATTGTTTTCGACTTACTGACTTGCGCACATAAATATTTATTGCATAGCCGATTTATGACAAAACGAGTAAATTTTTCAGATTTGAAGTATTTACTATAGATATTTGCCTGGTTTGGTGGGGGCTACCTTGAAAAAATAGAAGCAAATACTGTAGTACGAGATATTAAGACAATGGGCCGTGACTTAATATTGTTTCATTATTCGACCCACAAAGCGGTGGGGAAAAAAATTACGGGAATTTGTTGAGAAAATTATGGAAGCCCTTCGATTACTTTTCACAAGCGAAACTCGGGTACGTTAATTTTAATTAATTATTTAAAGGACCAAAATACGCTTTTAGTCTCGTACGAAAACCAGCGAATAGGAAAATTCGTTTGATCTTTTCTCGACAACGAGCCAATCAGGAACATGTATAGACACGCATGGAAAAGAGAGTGTCAAGTTTAACACTACAAGCAGTGTACCGAGTTTTGGGAAAGAAATGAGACTAAACAGATGGCCGACCATTTCTTTGGAACATTATGGGGATGAAAAGGGAAACATGACTACCAAACAGAAACTTCGAGGGTCGGTTATAGCTTATGTGAGCTGCGTTTAGATGCAAGTACACCTCATCGACACCCTGTTGTTATAAACAGTCGGCGGTGCATAAAACTGCTAGTGTGAAGCATTTACTACAATTTTAGTTAGCAAAATGCTGAACAGTAACATTTTCCTTGTATTCATGTTCATACGAATTCAAGCATTTGCTTTTCCGTGATGCTTTTACTTCAGAATGTATTCTAGTGGCATTTTCTTTATTTTGGTACGCATTGTTTACAATCCAAACTGTTTGATATACCGTCACCTACATGTACTCCAAGTTCCTTTGGTCGTCGTGCCCAATCGCGAACACCCAGATTTTGTCCTTGTTATCTGTAGCTGGACTGGAATCTGAAAGAATAATGTGCATTAGTTTTAGAGTTTCGAAAACCTGGACAAATTGATAGAAAATGACCCGAATGATTGGACCCCTGCACATTTGCAATGGGACCGCAATTCACTTCAGACTCAGAGGCCTCATTTACATAAAGTATCATAATTATTAGAGTGAAAAGGTCTATAATGCAGTACACGCGACGTTGCAATGATCAACAGTCGTCGTTTAATTGATGACATCACATCACACATAAGCGGGATCCGAGCCATTTGTTTGTGGCCGGCCGGTAGTAGAGCCTCAAAGTACGCCGTTTTGTCTTTGCGCTTCCGGACACCTCCGTGACCCTTCTATGGGCATTTTACACGGGGTTTCCCTTTCTCTTGCTATACTTTTTTAATAAACGACTTCTAAGCATATTCTCCCGAGAGAAACATTCATGTTTTAATTTTATCTTGGCATTCCAAAATCCAAAATTACCATTCCAAAAGAAATCGGTAGGATATTTCCTAGGTCTCCTTGTTCCATCACGTTTGTTTCCACTTGCGTGAGAACAAAAATTGAAAACGCGTTAAAATTTACCTACCTACATCCAATGGATTATAGATTTTATTTGGCTCGTCTAGATCGGATCACTCTTTTAGCAATTTTTGTCCTATCAACGACCATTTTATATTTGTTTGTAATCGGAAACTACTACTTCAAGTTTATATAATTATAAACAATGTGTGTCCCAAAGACAGTTTAGTCTGCTATTTAACCTTACGTTTTTACCCAATGACCGCCACAATTTTGTTTTCATAAATTTTCTTCGCAAAAGTGCTTTGATTCCACGTATTTTAGATTTTCGAAAGTGAGAGGTTGGGCACATCATTTCTCTTTTTGCGTCATGCAAATGTTCTGTTTCAAATATCGAGATGCTATAATTTTACAAAGGTCTTTTTCCGGGGGTGATTTTCTTAATAAATAAATAAATAAATAAACCAAAAATAATTTCAAAACTACAAATGCTAATTTTCCTATTCGTAAGGTCACTCACAACAGTGTGATTTATGCCTTTTCGTATACTCATGCATTGATTATTCTGCCAAAGACTGAACGTATGTTTCTGTTTAGTTCCAAATCGCGCATATAAGTACGTACTAACTACACGCGCGAGCGATTTTAATCCTTGCTGCGCCGCGGTCACGCTGTGCTACAGACGAACATTTCCAATACATTCTCTATAATACGCCAACTACTTTATATAAACACAAATTAAATAATTTAAGAGGGCCTAGTAATATTTCGATCTAAACAAGATTTTTTTGCAGATGCAAAATGGCTGTGTACCTGAAACCATGGAGAAATAAGACACATTGTGACTTATTTCTCCATGCTGAAACAAACAGTTCATTTAAAATACTTGTAATAAATTAAATAATACTTTATCTGCTTGATTCGGGGTTGTTCTTGCTATAACATTTCCCCGCGCGATTATTTTGTACGCACATGCAGTACCTGAACCGGAACTGATTAATCCGATCCGGAGGCTAGGAACAGCGATGTCGGCACTTAAATAAAAGAACTATTGTTGAGATCAGAAACCAACTGTACCGGTTCCTTATAGTGTATAACTATAACCGTGGCAGTTCTTTGATTCTGGGTATACGAGGACCTATAATAAGTGCTATTGAAAATCCGACCAACAAAAACTTTAAAAAAGCAAAGAAAAGCCCCCATTGCCTTCTTTCTGACGATAAGGTCTCCACCTCATCCTATGCACCAGCTGCACCAGCACCACCCCCCCCCCCCCCCTTCTTTGAATATCTAATATCCGTTCCGCCGCGCCTGCCTCGGATCGGCAATTTTACACAATAAACGGCCGGTTCAGGGACTTGATCCCGAGTATAGCAACATACACAGGAGTCACTACATCGGCTATATTTATTGTGCAAACTGCAAAGTTGCCAGACAAATTGACGCTCTCTATCTTAAATACGTTTTATGGACGAATCGTGCAAAAGGTGAATATACTTCTATAGCCTGAAGGGACGCCATTAATTTTGTCCTTGAGCTTCCGGACACCTCCGTGACGCTTCTATGGGAATTTTACACGGGGCAGTGTCCATTCTCTTGCTATAATTTTTGACTGAATGATTGCGATAAACTTTATGACTATTTTTGTACAGTTGGTAAGTTACAAATTAGTCAATTTATAGAATTTACATTAGAAATCCACTAACACAACTTACTGTTCTGTTTCAATTGTTACTAAAATTATTCTTGGTTGGGGAATTTCTCATATTTAGGGCTGATCTGGTCTAACCAGACTCGTACTTTAAATTATAAGCAGTGGTCCAACCAGAATTTGGCTTTTTGTTGGAGGGAGGCCTTTACTTTTTGTAATTACTTTAGAAGATTGTAAACAAAAATGACAAAAATATCGAACAAACAAATTGACAACCTTGGCCAAATTAAGGTCCAAGTATTGCGCTGTAGCTGGAACTAGTGGTACACATTGTGTGTGTGTCTGTACCCATCATCCAAAGCTGATGACCCATGCCGTTGACATTCCTAATTTTTGTGGATCCTACAAAAACCTGCTGCTGGAATCACCTGTAACCCTGGCACAGCGGACTGTTTCTTGAGAAATTGTTCTATGTGTCCCCAGGTTGCTGAACTGAAGCAGCAAATCATGGAGGAGATAGAAGAGGAGGCCATTGATGACAAATGTTACAAGCAGTGGATATCAACAGACCGATCAACATTAGAAACCATGGCAGCAGAGGTTGATTCATTCTGTGATCGGTTTTCGGAGAAGCTTCTTCAGCTAAAACGGCATGAATTCATAGCCGACCAGCAGGCAAAGTTTCTGAATCACCTAAAGTCAGAGTTGCAGCATGGTGAAATAATGGTTCTTAAAACAAATTTCAGACAATTATGCATTTGTTGTTCAAGATTCATCACAAGGGATTCACTGGACAAATGACCAAGCAACACTGCATCCGTTTGTGATCTACTTTTAAAAAGGCAGTCAGCTTCTCCATCTCAACTTTGTTGTAATCTCTAACAGCCTCACCCATGACACTGTCGCAGTTTACTGTTTCCAACGAAGGCTACACAACTACCTTGCACAGACAATGCAGGTACACAAAGTGTTCCACTTCACAGATGGATCTTCTGCACAATATGAGAACAGAAAGAATTTCTCCAAGGTTGTCAATTTGTTTGTTTGATTTTTTTAGTAATTTTGTTTACAATCTTCTAACAACATTTGAAGAAAACAAATGAGGCGCCACTGCTGATAATTTAATGTACTAGTCTGGTTAGACCACATCAGCCCTCAACGTGAGAAATTCCCCAACCAAGAATAATTTTAGTAACAATTGAAACAGAACAGTAAGTTGCGTTAGTGATTTTCGAATGTATAAAGTCTATAAATTTACTAATTTGTAACCTACGGCAGTACAAAAATAGTCATAAAGTTGTAAATGTTGCAAACCCAATTTTTTTCTTAGTGGATTCTGATAGAGGAAGACATGTTCTATCAAGTCATTTTCATTTCGTTAATTTTCAGAATGATACATTAGTACAAACATTGGGTCAAAGGTCATGGTAACATATGAAAAGTCACAGTGACCTACTTTTCACACACAAAATGTCGACAACAAAATTGATTGTATGAACATGAAATTCTCATTATTTTAATACCAAATTTGCATATATTCGATGAAAATTGACATGGTTTTGACATATTTGTCATTTGTTGTGGTTTTTCTGCCCCGACCACATGGTAGAACGGATCGAGCTAAAAATTGGTGTGCATTTATTGATCATCATGACCTTAAAAACACGGCAATTTGTATCAAAATCAAAAGACATAGGCCTAAGGTAAAAAAGTGCGTTGGTCTGACATGGATGTGAATATTTATGGCTTCTCGCTCCAAACTTATACTGAACACGGAGCGCGCAATTTGAGCAATGACACACACACACACAACTTTTTAAAACTTTAGAACGGCCTCCCAATGCAACCAAACATAGACCTATTCGTACAGTACACTCCTTCAAGATACACAGTACACTCCTTCAAGATTTGTTTGGAAAAGAAAATCGAATATTTGTTGGGGGTAAAAAGCACGGACACACCAACAACCCTCAAATAGAACACAATTCGCTGAACGAATTACGTATTGAATTTTTAAAGACAATTCCATTGAGGTGTATACCATTTTTCCGGAGATTGTAAGAAGGTCTTGCTTAAGAAGGTGATAATCGGTGAAAATTAGCTGGATATGCACACATATATATAATAGGTGCATATGTAATTAATATATTTTAACTATTTTAACTATTCAGCCTTGCGATAAACTAAAACGGATTATGCTTGTAGTTCAGAGGTCTATTTCCCTACCTAAGTGATCATGCATGTCGTCGTGTTGAACCGCCGACGTTCCTGGGCGAGACAGGGCAATGGCCGAGAAAACCAAGGCAATGACGGCCACGACCCCGAGAAGGAGTAGGGTGACGTCGTGACAGAGAACAGCGCGTCTCGATGAAGGCCTGCCGCTGGGCAACATATCCATCCTGTCGTAAGTGGGCTCGCTATCACTTCCCGCCATTACTGCAGGGTTGTAATAACAGAGAAATCAACTCCACCAGTACGTTACTGTGTCATTAGATACCCGCATGAATTGAACTGAACGACAGGGTCACGTCATACGTCAGTGTACTGAGAGTGGAAGGAAACCGAGCATGCGCATAAAGAAAATCAAACAGTCAATCGAAAGGGAAGAAAGAAAAGATGGGTGAAAGGTTATTTAGGAGGAGCGACGGCAATCTTCAGAAACATCAGCGTCACTATACCCAGGAACATATGGGGCCGAGCGACTCCCCCTATAGTCTCCTCATACCTATACACTCCATAGACTATTGTTACCTAACGCACCCCCCCCCCCCCCCCCCCGCCCCCCCTTAAAACCTCAAAAGAAACCACAATATTCCGCAAGCACAATGACCACCACAAAGGAGGGGGGTTCTTTTTGTCACATATAATACTCCAGGATGTTTATACTACAGGACAAGTTGTTTGTGGAAGCACAATGGGCCGTATGAATAAAAAATAGCGTTTGCTTTACAAAATAATTTCCAAGCTTTTACTAGCATCTGTATGAATAAAAATGAAGCAAACGGTTTTATTGATGAACATTGAAGATGGAGTGTCTAGGACCAAAATACAAGCAGTTAATGTGCAATTAATTGCAAGTAAAAAGCATTTACTGCTATTTCGGCCATAATGCTAAACATTAAATACTTTTACTTTTTGCTTGTACTTCATAGCATAAATTTGCTAGTTGTTATTCATACGACCCAATGTCGTAAATCGTTCTTGTGAGGTTTTGCGAGGCGTCTCTTCAGGGGCGTAGCGAAGACATTGTAATTGGGGGGTGTGAAAGTAAATTTACCGACCCTGAGCCGAGCGAGCGCGAAGCCATTTACGACGTGGCCGCGTGGGGTCCGGGGCCCGCCCTTAAGGGCCCCAGAAAAAGATGGATTCTGGATGCTATGTGGTGCAGTCTGAGGCATTTCCGGGCTTTTTTCCTTTGACTCTTTGAATCAAATTTTCAAATAAAATCTGCTAAGCGGAACTCATCACAGAGCGCGCGGGAAGGGGGATGACTGGCATCATGATCAAAATCGGAATCGTCTTTGAATTATGTGGCCTCAGATCTGTTGCCACCTCTTCACTAAATTTATGTAAAATACGATGCGTGCGCATATACCAACGGCCACATTATAGGCTGTGTCCAAATTTACTTATAGCTGCGTCTTGAACTTATTTGCACACAAGTCTATGCGAAGTGGCTGCAGCCGCTACCATAACTTGCGTGTACTTACTTGCGTGTCAAGTAATTTGGACATGGCCTTAGAATACAGATGTAAACACAGGGCGTAAACAAAGTGCCCTGAGTTTTCCAAGGTGTCCCCACTTTTCCTAGGTTTCCCGACTTTTCCAAAGTGTCCCGACTTTTCCAAAGTGTCCCGACTTTTCAAAAGTGTCCCGACTTTTCAAAAGTGTCCCGATCCTTTTCAAAAGTGTCCCGATCCTTTTCCAAAGTGTCCCCACTTTTCCAAAGTGTCCCCACTTTTCCAAGGTGTCCCCACTTTTCAAAAGTGTCCGATCCTTTTCAAAAGTGTCCCGACTTTTCCAAAGTGTCCCGAGTTTTCCAAAGTGTCCCGACTTTTCCAAAGTGTCCCGACTTTTCCAAGGTGTCCCGACTTTTCCAAGGTGTCTCCACTTTTCCAAGGTGTCCCCACTTTTCCAAGGTGTCCCCACTTTTCAAAAGTGTCCCGATCCTTTTCAAAAGTGTCCCCACTTTTCAAAAGTGTCCCCACTTTTCCAAGGTGTCCCGACTTTTCCAAGGTGTCTCCACTTTTCCAAGGTGTCCCCACTTTTCCAAGGCGTCCCCACTTTTCCAAAGTGTCCCGAATTTTCCAAGGTGTCTCCACTTTTCCAAGGTGTCCTCACTTTTCCACCTGGTAGTTGTTTCTGTCCTCCCTTAGACGGTGTTACCATGACGTTATGGGTGTATTTGTTTCTTTAGGCCTAGTGTACTTTTCTTTAACGCGCTCGTAGGATTGTCATGTTCGTATGTTTGTATGTAGGCCTACTGTATACAATAATGTACCTAGAAGAATGAATACATTTCAATTAAACAGAGGAACGCACGTATCAGTGCAATTATTATTACGGTTCTAAAAGTTAATTCACCTTCATACCTAGGTATCAATGTTTTGTATTCCTGTAAATATCCTTGTACGTCTGTAAATATTCTGTTCGAATGTTTGTGTAAATACTGTTATCCAAGTTTATTTAATGATGTATGTAGGGCCCCAATGGGCACACTCTGGGCACACTCTCGGGCCCATGGGGATTTAAATTTGGTTGGGTGGTGAGATTTTGTCGGACCTATGAGGCGTCAGACTTACAACGGACCCCTTATTCCCTTCGCATTCACATGGGCCGGGCAAAAGATAAAAACTACACGCAAAAAAAAGTTCTCGTCGGTTGAATTATCATATTATAAGCTTAAGCGACCAACACTGAGAACAATTCCCAAACCCTGTTCCCTGTGGCTTATTAGTTTTGCATTTGAATAAGCTAGTCAACTTTATTGAAAGGAACAAATACAAATGCAAGCGCCAGACACGGTATACGCATTCGTTGAAAATAACTATACATGTGCATGTACATGTACATATCCAATTGTTCCATTCATAAGATTCAGAGACCGTTTCAGAATTGTTGGTTTGTTTTTGTTTCTTGGGGTTTTGGGCCGATCCAGATTCCAGCCTAGGCCCATTGTAATAGCAGTCGGTCGAAAACTGCATATAAAGCCAGATTTGCGGCAGAAACCCCCCCCCCCCCCCTCCTTTTTTTGTGTTGGCCATTGTCACGGTGTTCCCGGAATCTCGGGAATTCTGTTAAGGTTTTAAGGGGGGGGTGTTAGGTATCAATAGTGCGGAGTATAGCAAACTGCCGAGTATAATTCTGCATAAAAGACCAATGCATGCAACGAAGTGGCCTTGCCCCCGGCTGATCTTTGGAAGAGAACGGACGTGTTGTTTTTCTCCTCTACTTGCAGCGGATGCTTATGTCAGTGTACTGTCTAAAGGTGCGGCTTTAGCTTTAACAACCCAGAGATCACACATTCATAATTTAAGGCTTTATTTTTGTTATTACACCTAGTTCTTTTCATTTATGTAGCAGTTAAGGTGTCCGTTTTCTTGACGGTTTCACACCCATTCTGAACGGCCATTTTGGCCGACGAAGATGACATGTGGTGGGACCAAATATCTCAGAATAGTCAAGAAGGTTTCGGACCAAATCCTAAACAACAATCCACAATTGAACGACTAATTGGCCAAGCTCGGAACATAGTGACACTCTGCCTCCAAAATTTAACACTAACAGTAAAATACACAAAACTAAGGGACAATCTACAAAATAAACTTAGACTTTTAAATGCTCAAATGATCTTAGAGAAATTATTAGGAGAAAATCTAAATGTGCACGAAATAATTAATTTCATCCCAAAATGTAATATCAACATATACTTTACAGCTCCCTATATATTCCTTTCTTTCATACATACGTTCTGTCTTTCCTTTTGATCTCTGGGATTGTTCGAGTTATTGCCTACCTATTGGGAGCAGCTAGTGATTCACCAGACATCTTTGCAACTTATTTGGTCTTCCCCTTGGGGTGTTGTGGACTCTGCAAATCACCCGGCTGTGCCCGGACACTTAAATTGCTGGCACACGATCCGGCCCTGCAGGGTATTCTTCAGAAGTTGCATTGTGCTTGGTGAATATCACAGGCCGGCCTCCTCCCAGCTTGTATACATTGCCTTCGTTTGAATAATTTGTTTTCGTTCGTTCTCTATCAGGTTCTGTTTGTATTTCTTTGTTGATGACACAAAGGGCACGTAGTATGGAAGTGCCAACCTAACCTACACCTACAACAACAATCAACAACATCAACAACAACAACAACAACAACAACAACGACAACTGACCACACGGAGGCACTGACGGTACACTTGCACCCACAACTAAACTTCTAGCGTTTACTCAATGGCGTACTTGGGTTTAATGATCATCTGGTGTGTAGGACTATCTTCTATCAACGCGGAACATTTCACCGAACGTGAGAAAACCGCGATGCTGTGGGCTCATAACATTATCCGAGCCTCTCCAGATAAACCTTCAGCTTCCAACATGTTGGAAGTGGTGAGTAGTCCTGGGTGTGGCGTCTGCCTATCGCTTGCAATAAAGAGCTCTTTAAGTTTTCCATGAAGGAAAGTTCTCCATACAAAGACACCACTTTGACACCCTGTGCACAAACCCTATGAGATTTATCTGAGTAAAAAATCTGTGTTTTCTTGGTGAAATGCTTTGATATATAAATTTGACCATTTCGGACGTGTTTGCATGCTTTCAGGTTGCCGATAGGTAAAAAGATAGGGAAAATATAGTGATGTCCGAGTATGGAATTCTTTCCAAAATATAGGTAGAGAACTGTGCAATTGCAGCTATTTAAAATAAATTGAAAATTGATTGTTGTTCTATCTGTGATGGCTCTATTTCAAAATCTTTCTCG
Organism: Crossaster papposus; assembly: GCA_037893245.1. Classification (NCBI taxonomy): domain Eukaryota; kingdom Metazoa; phylum Echinodermata; class Asteroidea; order Velatida; family Solasteridae; genus Crossaster; species Crossaster papposus. Next base: position 669,580 of record JBAIAA010000460.1, read on the forward strand.
TGACATACTCTGACTGCGTGCTAAAATTCACGTTTGTAACACCTCCCCCCCCCCCCCTCCCTCCCTAAATAACTCCTCGTAATTTATAAAGTAACATTTTCTTACAGATTAAACCTAGCATGGAATATACCTATGTTTATCAGTGAAATGTTGTGTGAAAATATTGAGGCATTCCTGACTTTATGGTGGACTGAGCACAAATTGAAAAGGAAATCGCCCAAAGTCAAACTTTAATTTTGAGGAAAAGGGCTCAACAAGAAACACGTTTGCGCCACCAAAGGCAGTGAAATAAAAAACTGTTTTTCCACCAACAATTTTTGTTTACCCTACTTTGCAGACAATGTTATTGGCCTATAAGAAAGTAAAAAATGTTATAGTGAAAATCGATCCGATTTTAGAATGAAGTAGCCTATACGCTAAGAAAGAAACGGTGAGTATTGATTGAATTTCAATTTTTCGTTGAATTAATTTCAATGTAAACGTTTCGTCCATGCACTGCAAAAAAATGTTAAGCCAGTAAACACTTTTCTAAACACTTTCTTGCTATCGGGGGCTAATTTCATAAAGCATGTAAGCACAACCATTTGCTTAGCATGAAAATTCAGCCTTGGAAAAAAACAATGTTGCAAATCAAATATTAGGTGATGTTTATCGTTTGTGACTGATAATCAGCTGCTTAGCATGAATAGCACATGGAGTTTTGGCTGGTAACCTGCTTTTCCTGAGCAAAACTGTTTTTGTGCTAAGCAAATGTTTGTGCTTACATGTTTTATGAAATTGGCCCTATGGTTTGTAAACATTTTAACATGCTAAACCTGAGGACGGATAGCGTTTATCCATTGAACATTTATGTTTAGGAATTGGACACGTGCGTTTAGCTTCTAAACATGTTTACAAACTGATAAGCAAGAAAAGTGTTCACTCGCTAAAGAATGTATTTTTGGACTGTGGCAGTGGAAATTTCACTCAAATGAGGTGAATTGTAACCCTTTGGAAAGTTGAATATTGTTGTAATTTGGCTCGTTGGTTTTCGATTACAGTATTTGTTTTCCTTGACGTCAACTGCTGGGACTGGGATCTCTTGATCAGTTCATTGGGTGCAAGAGTCATGCGGCCCAAAAGCGATAAAACGGCTAAATATTAATAATCGCGAGCATACTAACAATATTGGTCAAATATGTACTTGTCTCCACAGCGATGGGACGACTTTTTAGCAGAAAAGGCAAAGGAATGGGTGGAAACGTGCAACATTAAGAACGACCGTTTCATCAACGAAGACCCCGGCCAGTTTAAACAACTGGGCCAAAACAATTGGGCTGGTAGTGTCGAAGTATTCGAGTCGGCCCCGGATACCCCGGCGTGGATTTGGGTTAGATACGGGACGGACTACTCATTTGCCAACAGAAACTGCATCGGTAAAGTCCCTGTCGGCGACTGTAACGACTTTACCCAGGTGAGATACGATCGACAACCATGCAATATTTAGATTTTGTAGTCGACAATGATTTATCGCTTTACTTGTGGGTTTAAATTACAAAACTACACTGAACGTTTGAGTCAAAGTTGGTGTGTCCGTGCCTTTTTGGGTGCATGTGGCACACTGAAAAATAGTAATTGAATCGATAGTTTTCTATCATTGTATCTGTAATGAGCTTTTAAATGTGCCATCCACGAACCAAAATTAATTAATTTCAAATATTGAATGAGCGTCCCGCTCCTAATTCGTGGCGGCCTAGTATAGTATGCACGTGCACTTTTTCGACTGCATGCCCAACGCGCGTTGTATAATGCAAGTACATGGCTGTGTTTTGGTATTTATATTTATTTATATTTATTTATTACATTTCTTTGCCCATGGTGTGCCCTAACATTTTAAAAACTGGATTCCATTTGTATTCAAATAGCGGAGGTTGAACAATAATTGGGGGCAATATATGTCACTGTTGAGATTCATGTATAAAACAGTTTTTATAAAAGTTTTTAAAAAAAGAAATAGGACAATAGGGGTCAACGATTGGAGGTATTTACAACGCTGAGTATCAGTGTACTTGCGTCTACAGGTTGTGATGGCAACTACCGAAGCAATTGGATGCGCCAAGAAGAAATGCTCTGACGATGTATCCAAGGAATTGTACGTGACGTGCTTCTACGGGACTGGGTGAGTACATTGGCTAATCACGAGAATGTATTAGGTGCGACATACAGATCCTGGTCATTTGATTGGTGGAACTTCAATTTACGCCGCACCTCAAGGTCCCATTCGCTCATGGCGAATGGGATTTACTATTCAACAGATAAGATCATCCTCGTTCCCACGACTTTTGAACTATGGACACTCGCTCCAAAACAGGGGGAGAAGGTTGTGACCTGATTTGTTCCACATCTGGTCAACCCACTGATCTCTACAAACTGGATAGGTCGATCGTACATTGATGGGATAGCGATCCGTGAAGTCACCGGCGGCCATGTTGGGATATTCAAAACAATGCAGTGATCGCACGTGCGCGCACTGAAATTTTCTAATTTATTTTATTATAAAACTGGCACTTTTTAGTGTCTGGATCTAAAATTAAACCCAAAAATTTAAGAATTTCCTTGATCCAAAGGTTATGATGTTGGAAATGTTAAAACAATTTTTTGAAAAAACTTGTCCGACAAATCCCATAGACTTTGCACTGCATTGCATCGTCTCACACGAATGTTTCATATCTTTTCCCGAAAATAGGGCTTTTTATTATTCAAACTTGGCGTATACATCTCATTCTTGGGTGTTGTTTAACTTAATTTTCCTAATCAAACTGGATCGTTTTTGCGACGTTAACTTCGTTTCCTGTGATATTAAATGAGTTTTCTCGGTCGTGCGCTATACAAACGTGTGTACGCCTGCAATGTTTTTAATATCCCAATATGGCCGCCAATGGCTTCACGTGCAGAGCCGCTCGACCTAAACAGTTTGTAGAGATCAGTGGGTCAACCACACACAATCATGGCGGCCGGCGACGTCAACAGATGAGCCAACGACCGCGGATCTGTATGTTAGTTATATCAAACAAATATTGAGTAGCTTTAAATTGTAAAATGGGAGGAATATTAAAAAAAATACCTCGAGATAATATTTCTCCCATTCCCCTCTAAGCCACTGAACATGGGATCGTCTCTGCAAATTGCGGGGGGGGGGGGGTTGCTTAAGGTGGACTGGGGTGAATTTGTCGCCTGGATAATTTCAGAATAAATTCAAGTGTATATACTTCCTATCATTACACGTCATTTCAGAGGTTTACGGGCTTTCTGAATTGTAGGTATGTACAGAATGTGTTGAATTTTATAAAGAATGGAAATAATTACGTACAGTGCAGAATTGATCTGACAAATTCAAAACGTGCAAAATCTGTCAAAACAATGGATGTAAATGTGACCACACCAGGACGATCAGTACGGTGTATTTTCTTGTATAACTTGACAGAACATCGTTTGTTTTGGTGTTTAATTTCTGCAGTGGAAGCTCGTTTTATAAGAATCCATACATTGGAGGCGTTCCGTGTTCCAACTGTCCCAAAGACTACACGTGTAATGATAAACTATGTGGTGAGTATCGTGGAGGAAAAGGTTTTCAAATCTTCTTAAAAGTTGACCCCCCCCCCCCCCCCCCCCCCCCCCCCCCCCCCCCCCCCCCCCCGCTTCTAAATATGAATTCTTCGTCTGTGAAGTTAAACATGCGAATATATATAGGAAAGGCGCATGATGTGATTTAGCATTTAAAGTAGACACACGGTCCCAAGCAGTGTGTGGCCGTCTCAACAAAAGATTTCAAAAATCGCATCCAATCACATCCTGGGTCCAAAATCACATCCTGGCTCAAGTCGTTGAAATCCAAATTCAATGCAAAATCATTCGCTCGGTTCCTCCGCCCATAATGGGCGCTGGGAACCGCTGAGGAAGCTTCACAGATTTATCTGAAGGAAACGCCCGGTATTCTGGGTAGCGTATACAATGACCTTATGGACCTCAAGTTTACAGTTAATACAAAAGATATCCAATCAGAGCTATCGGGACTAAGCGAAGGCAAAATCACACCATTCTCTTTCCTATAGTGTATTTTATCAAATGTTGACCATTCAGCGGCTATTCTTAAACCCTTATTTATTTATTTATTTCTCATATTTATCCAGGGTATAACCTATTCACCCTAAGGTGGTCTCCCATAGGGCCCTGACTTATAAACAATGAAAAGTATACAATAACATTATAATTAAAAGGTGAAGTAAAAGGTAAAACGTACAAATACCTAAAAACACGATTTAAAAGACAATTTAAAAAGTATAAGTTAAAAGGTTACGTAAGAAGTAAAGACGTACAAGAAAAAAGAAAAAAAAGAAAAAACAAGATTAAAGAAAAATAACACCACCAACATATGAAACTAAAATAATGAATTTTAAAATACATTTTTAAAAATATGTAAATTAAAAAACATACAAATACCAAAACAAGGATGGAACAAAAATAAAAGACATCAAAATACAAAACACAAGACAATGCCAAAAAAGCATAAGAAAAGAACAACGCACTCCAAACGTACTAAGACTCTTGGAGGAACACTTTCATGGACGATTTAAAGATGTCAAGTGACGGAGCCAGTTTTACAGACTGGTCCAGGTTATTCCACACAGAAATCCCCGTGAAAAAAGGGCTTAGTCTTAGACATTCAGTCCTAAACTTAGGAACCACCAGTGAATTCGAAGCATGCCGAGTGTTGTAATTGTGAACCTGATTAGTTTGAATTAAATCATCCATCAGATAAACTGGTGCCAAATTATTCATGCATTTATACATTAATACAGCACGGTGGTAAACAAAACGTTGTCTTAAGGGCATCCATTTGAGTTCACAAAATAATTCAGTTGACGGAGTACTGTAATCCTTACTCAAGATAATTCTCGCAGCCGGTTTCTGAAGTTTCTCAAGTTTGTAAGTATGCATTTGGAATCTGTTTGACCAAATCTGAGCACAATAATCAAAATGAGGTTGAACAAAAGAATTGTAAAGAAGCATCAAAGATTCAGTAGGAACATAAGGTTTGACCCTTCGAAGCATACCGAGCTTAGACTGAACAGATTTAGTAACCTTCTCAACTTGTTCGTTCCAACGTAATTCCTCATCTATTAACAGACCAAGGCACTTGGTAACCTTAACACGTTTAAAGATATTACCACTAACAGTTACATTAAAATCATCAATACAATTCAGTTTAGCCCTGGAACCAATTACCATAACTGCAGTCTTGTCAAGATTAATAACAAGACGGTTAGCAATAATCCAATTCATCACTTGATTCACACCAATAGACAATTTTTCTTCAATTTCATAAACATTCATGCCACTTACAGTTAATGTAGTATCATCAGCATACATATCAATTACACCATCGGTTACAGAGCCAGGCATGTCATTTACATAAATAGAAAAAAGCAACGGTCCTAAAATGGAACCCTGGGGAACTCCCATACATACATTTAAGGCAGATGAACTTGCGCCCTTAAAAAAAACTCTTTGGGTACGATCAGATAAGTAGGACTGAAACCATTTAACAGAATTGCTGGAACATCCAAGCGAACTCAATTTCTTTAACAAATTATCGTGATTGACTGTGTCAAAAGCTTTTCGCAAGTCAATAAAAGCAACACCGGATAATTTGCTGTCATCGATGTTTTTTGACCAGAGGTTAACTAATTTAGCTAAAGCTGTTGTAGTTGAGTGCAAAGGTCTAAAACCTGACTGATTAGGATGCAAAAGGTTAAAATCAGAAATGAACTGGGAGAGTTGATCATCCTTAAACATCCTTGCCCGAAATTCTGCTCGAAATGACTTTTAGAAACTGGCCTGATTGGTTAGCACGCGTTTTTTTGTGTTTTTTCTTCATTAGTACCGCCACCGGCTCTCTCTGAGCGTGAATTGATGGAGGAGCTTCTCGGTTATCTGCAAAGAGGATAGATGAGACCAAGGCAAGACCAATGGACACAAACTACACGCTAGATAAAGGGACTTTGTTTTGTTCTGAGTGACCCAAGTAATTAGAACTCTCGAATACACCTGTCGAAGTTATCAATTACAATGTTGTATACTCTGTTGTAAATTAGTTTCGTTTGCGCTATAGGCCAACAAATAAAATCTGTATGCGCTTTCTAAACGGATATATATTAATTGAATTCACAGTTCAACAAACTGCATTTAATTATGTTTAACCATGAATCGGCACATATTTTGAATAGAATATAACATTTGTTAGAAGTTTGTATGAATTTTTGTTTATACTGGTACAAATCCAGTCACATTTGTTGGCAAAAAGAAAATTCATGGGAGACATTCTTTTTGTTTTGGTGATTCGTTTATTTAATAACATAGGAAAGAGGACGGTTCATTTCATAAGCACTAGATACATTTAGGTAAATTCATGCAATTATAATTTTGATATACTTGTAGTTTGGAATAATAAATTTACAATGAAACTGGATTAGTCTTGCAGGGTTTGGCATCGATTCCCACCCCCATAAAAAGTGCGCCCACTTTCCGATGTAGCACGAATTTGAGACTATGAAATACGATCCATTGGTAGAATGGTAGTATTGCGTAAGCTTAATTGATGATCATGATAATTAGGAAAGTGTCCGGTCACATGGGAGGGTTTAAGAAAAAAGGACCAATTGTCGCAGGAGTCTGATATTCATATCACCCCGAATCTGCATCCAAATTTGCTCGGTCCTTTTCCGGGTCAAATATTTGAGCCGGGAAAATGTCATTTTTGACCCCCAAAAAAAAGGCTAGGCAAATTTGGATGAAAATTCTGTGTCAATCTGACCCAGGAGTTTTTAGAGTTGCAATATACAAATCAATATATACATTGTATACATTGTTGTGACTGAAAATGTGCCATGTAAGGTTATCCACAAACTGTTGCGACTCCATGAAGTGACTCGTTCAGGGTATCAACGCCGAAATATCTGGGGGGAAAGCCAAAAAAATGCAAACAATTAAGGAAAATCTATACCGATTCGGGCTTGAAAATATGGATTATGTGATAAATTATGGAGGGAATGATTTGACGTGCCGCAAAACGGGGTAACTTCGGCAGTTTTGAGGCAACTTTGGTCAGATCGTTTTTATAGTAAATTGTGTGAGATTTATATAATATCACTTATTTAATATTATTTTTCAACTCTTTTTTTTGATCATTTAGATATAAAAGAAACACGTAAAAAGTAAAGCCATAACATAATGATGGAAATGTAGTGACAAAGTTACCCAAATCTACGGTTATGATATATTTACCATAGATGGTGTCGCGCAAGCTCTTGAATATACAAGCCAACTTTATTGGGCAAACTTTTACAAAACTCCTTACACAAGCAACGAAAGTGTGTCGCACGGAGCATCTTTTCTACTGGTGGAACGGATTCTCCCCTTCCTATTGGCTCAACCAATCTTTATATTAATTTGTCGTTACATGGATTTAAACGGAAACGGTGGACCTACAAATTACTGATAATGAACAACCAACTGAATAATGTATCACCAACCGATAGTGTCATACAAATTGACCGATACTGTAACAATAATGTAACAACAAATGACCGATACAAATGACCGATAGTGTGGTACATTTTACAACACTATCAGTCATTTTGTTGTTACATTTATTAATAATGTTGATACAGTATCGGTCAACTTGTGTGACAGTATCGGTTAGTGATACATTTTTATCCGTTGGTTACTACATTAATACATCATCAATTGTAATGGAGTCTTTCCGATAGTTCGAAGGTTCCATAGTCCGAACACACACATTTTCCGTAAGCGGGGGTTTGTCCGAAAATGAAATAAGGCTATAGGTAATCCCAGCATTTGATGCGATAGTTCGAAGGTTCGTTATTCCGAAGGGTCGATAATCCGACGGTTAGATTATCCGAAGGTTCATTTTGTTCTACAATCAGAATTTAGAATAAGGTTAATTGGTATACGAAGGTTCAATAGTCCGAACAAAAACCCAAGATGCAATAGTCCGAAGGTTCATTATTCCGAAAGCACACATGGTTCAATGGTCCGAATTGACAATTAGGTTCGATAGGCCAAACCATCAACGATATCATCCGAGTCAATGTGAATATTATAATAAGGTACATACTATATGTACATTTGAATTCCCACAAGTCCTAATTGTTTTGTCGAATTTGACCATTGAACCTGGGTTTTTTCCTCGATATCGAACCTGATTGTCAATTTGGGCTATCTAACTTTATGTCGATTCCGACTATCGACCCTTGTAGTCTATTCGAACTATCGAGCCTTCAGATTTAATATTTAAACCCTATTCCATTTTCAGACTAAAATGAATTCTTCGGGCTATCGTACCTTCGAACTATCGTACCTTCGAACTATCGAACCTTCGGACTGTCGATCCTTCGGACTGTCGAACCTTCGGACTGTCGAACCTTCGGACTATTGAACCTTTGGACTATCGAACCTTTGGACTATCGAACCTTTGGACTATCGAACCTTTGGACTATCGAACCTTTGGACTATCGAACCTTTGGACTATCGAACCTTTGGACTATCGAACCTTCGGACTATCGAACCTTCGGACTGTCGAACCTTCGGACTAACGATCCTTCGGACTAACGATCTTTCGGACTAACTAATCTTAATTCGGACTATCGAACCTTCGGACTATCGAACCTTCGGACTATCGAACCTTCGGACTGTCGATCCCTCGGACTATTGAATCTTCGGACTAACGAACCTTCGGACTGTCGAACCTTCGGACTGTCGAACCTTCGGACTGTCGAACCTTCGGACTAACTAACCTTCGGACTAACTAACCTTAATTCGGACTGTCGAACCTTCGGACTAACGATCCTTCGGACTAACGATCCTTCGGACTAACTAATATTAATTCGGACTATCGGACTGTCGAACCTTCGGACTGTCAAACCTTCGGACTGTCGATCCCTCGGACTATTGAACCTTCGGACTAACGAACCTTCGGACTGTCGAACCTTCGGACTGTCGAACCTTCGGACTAACTAACCTTCGGACTAACTAACCTTAACTCGGACTATCGAACCTTCGGACTAACAAACTTTCGGACTATCAAATTACCTTCGGACTGTCGAACCTTCGGACTATTAAAACTTGGTACTAACCAACTTTTGGATTAACGAACCTTCGGACTATCGAACCTTCGGACTAACGAACATTCGGATAATCGAACCTTCGGACTATTGAGCGGCCCACATTTACCTTGCGGCACCTGATTCAACCGATTGCATCGCCCGTCGTAAGCATGAGACAGCCCCGGCTCTCTGCACACCGCCCTCTGCAGGAAGCAGTAGTTACGGTAGGTTAGCCCGTCCGTACCGCACACCGCAGACTCGATATCCGGGCAACGCTCCTGGCAAACGTCTGGATAGATTGGGGGGAAATGACATTAAAGGTATTATACACCATTTGCAAACATACAAAAACAAAACTACATAATTATTGTGAAATACCTACATACTGTGAAATTACTGGTATGCTGTGTTTTTTTAAGAGAAGTGAAATTTCGGTTGTACGGTTGGTACAAATTTGTCAATTTACCAAATGTTGGTTGTATTTAACTAAATGTAACCAACGTTGGGTAGATGTACTAGTTTTGATCAACTGTTGGTTACCAGGTGAACAACACAAGAGTTGGATACAATATGGGTTAACAAATTTGCCCAACGTTGGGTACAATATACCCAGCATTGGTCAAATTGCAAACAATTCGAGCGATTCACAATACATAGAAGCTGTCGTTGGAGGCGCAAATCCTGCTATACCCGCAGTGCATCATGGGGAAAAGTCGGCATCAGTTTGAAAAACGGTATTCATTTTGCATGAACTCATCAGTTTTTACGTCTTTTTGGACGCGCACGATTAAAGTTCCAATTTTTTTCAGCAAATAACAATGTTTTAATCAACGATGCTTCCGGATACATTTATGTTTGTGTTGTACCTCGCGTGAACAATGAAGAATAAATATTTCACTACAGTATGATATAAGGAAGAAGTCGACTGTAAAGTTTAAAAGTGGCTCTTTTGAGTCAAACGCTTGGTGGCGCAATGCATTGTGAATCGCCCGAATTACCAATTGTTGGTTAAACTTTTGACCAACTTTTTTAACCAATCAAATGTAAATACATGTTTTGAGAATGTATTAATTTCCAACGATTGTCGGCCACCGGAGGGGGGGGAGGGTCTGGGAACCAGACTAACTTTCTCATGTGTTTATATTTTACTTGTTAGTCTGCCTGTCATACACTCTCCGTGGTAGGCCTCAACAAGACCGAAGTCCCGTCGCTTGCAGGCCGTGCGCCTCAGGTAGCAGAGTGAGGGGTAGGTGGTCCCATCCGTCCCGCAGACCGCCGTACCACTGAAGGGGTTGCACGGTCTCGAAACCGAACACACTGCTAGACAAATCAAAAAAGTAAAGATTCAACACCTGTCGATCGGTTATCGACGATAGAATCGATTAATGAGTCACTGTGTTTTTTTATTATTAAAAGTAATTAGCCGCGTTGCAGAAGGCGGTTCTGTAGCGTTGTTGTAGTTCTTCTTATTATTATTCTTTCCTTTTGAAGAAATTTACTACAACGGGTAAAGGGTCAACAGCACACTTGCTAGTCAAGTCTATAGCCGTTGGCATGCATTCACATAGAGACGATCGAGCAATAACCCACGACTGGCTTGGTAAACGGTTTGGCCAGTTCATTTTTATCTTCAGAATTTAAAAGCCATGCATTTTTCCTTGAATTGATGTCATTTGTTTTGAAATATACTTTACCTCTGACTGGTATCTCGCAGAGTCCGTCAAACGATACCCTAAGTTTGGCGTCTCTTCGCCTGCAGGCCTCCTGCCTTAGACGGCAGACGTTCAGATAACTCTGCTTGTCCGTGCCGCAAACTGGGTCGTAAAAGTCCCCGCACGGGAAACACTCTGTGTGGGGCCGGGAAGAGGGAGGGAAACTTGAAGTGGATACTACATGATTTCCCGTCCGAATTCGACATTGGCCTAGTTTTACGTATTCTGAATATCAGGAATTCACATGTACAGAACCCATAATCTAACGTCTGCTATATCCAAAAAGCACAATGCGACAACGCGCGCCAGCCGATCGGAGCCAACTTTAGAAACGGCGATCAGAAATGTAGACTGTTGCAAGCTGTTGATTGGTCAATTTGGCTGCCGTGTAACGCAACAAACAGGCAACGAAAGACGCAATATATGGCGCATGCTGAATTGCCAGAGGTCAATATGTTTTACGCGGTCGTATCAACTGTTTTTGAGCAACATGTGTATTTAATAACTGATCTCAACCGCTAGATGAAGTGTCAACAACTCCCGTAAAAAGTTGTCTCTCTCCGTGACCGATGATAATAATTATTTGAATGCTTGTTAGATCAAGTTGCCTGTAAAGTTAGTGCATTTTTAACCAAAACCACATATTTACGGCTAAACATATACCTGCAGTTTCGGGTTTTCCAGTGCAGTTGCCACTTCCAACTGGCGTAAGGCTTGTGTCTCTGGTCTTACAAGCAAAATCCCTCAGCAGGCACAGATTCAAATACGTTTCACCGTCCGAGCCGCAGATTGGACGGGCCGGTATCGAGAGGCACTGACCCTCAGCAGGGCAGGACCAATCGAAAACGTCGACACTTGTCGCCGTTGGTGACGGTTCCGCCGTGGAGGCTTGTTTTCCAGTTGTTGATTGGTCAGACGGTGCCGCAGAACTGGTTTCAACCAGTTGGGACATTGCTTCCAGTTCCACTCTGCTGTCTGTTGTGGTTGGCAGCGCCTCGCTGCTGGGATGGCTTTCGTACGCGTCCGTTGATTGGCCAAGAGTTTCTGGAGTGGGTGCCACAACGGTAGCGGGCGCTGTTATAAAGACCGTCGCCGTGCGACTCGGTAAGATTGTTGGAGGTTCACTTTTAGTCGCTGCAAAGGGCGCGGGCTGTGTAGAGTGTGTCGATACTGCCCCATCTAAAAACATACCATTAAATCAAGGCAATATTTTATTAGTCCATGTAAGAGCGCAGCAAACGCAATTCCATTGACTCGGAAGGGTTGTTCACTTGACGTCTGCTCATGTTACTCAACACAATAAGAACAGGGCGGTGGGGCGGTGAATCCCCGCCTACCTATCCTACAAAGCTTGTGGGTAGAGAAGCCGCTTCCTCCCGCCAAGCAGGTGAGGTGGCGAAGCCACCCCGTACATTGTTATACATTAATGTGTAAAATACCAAAATATGAATGCAGAATCTGCTTCCTTTAATTTTGCAGATATCTGTAACAGTAAATAATCATTTCTGTAAACAAAACAAATTGGACGCCATTATATATTTAGCACTTTTCGGTTTTTCTGTATTCTGCCCAAATAAACCGGTCTGTTATTACGACTACAGCATTTTCCTTTTTTTAATAATAACAACAAAATGTCTGTGATTACGTTTTACATGAATTAATAGTTAAATGAAATAACAGAAAATCTAGCACGTTTTTGGTAAAATTACACATTTTTACAATCTTTACAAAATCACACAATCTTTCGCGATCGGTAGCGTCATGGAAAGAATATAAATTAGTTATAGTCCTCTTCTTCGGACCAATAGCGTTGCTTCTTCAGATTTTGGGCTGTGGGTCTGTCCACAAATAAGGGATCCATTTTTGTTTCGTGTCCCTGTTATACGTCTCTCTCTAATAGCGATTACATAAAACATTAATTACATTACATACCTTTGGACCCCTTATATATGGACTAACCCCTCCCCCACAGCATAGCTGTCTGCACAATAGCAGTAGGCTAGCGAATCAGTGACGCGTATATACTTCGCATTTGATATAACCCCCCCCCCCCCCCCCCCCCCCCCCCCCCCCCCCCACCCCCTTCTCACATAAGAGAAAGGAACCGGCTAGACTCACGTTTGTTTGTTGTAATTCATAAACATTCGGGGGTTTTGGGTGGTTTTTTTATTCGGGTTTGCAAATGTTGCATATTACAATGTATATACATTTAAGGCAAATTAAACCCCTCTATCGTTTTCTCGACCATCCACGGGCAACACACGAATTCCCAATTTTATGAAAACTGGTCAACCGCGGATGTGAACCGGTGAAGTGTAATAAAAATGAATTGTCACTCGTCCTCGTTGTCAGGCTGCCCCTTCTGTTGACAAACTGGCCAATCTTACCTGGTTTCCCGCCAGTAATGCGGCCGGTCGTCTGCTCCTCTTCCGTGCACTCGCCGTAGTGTACCCTGTGCAGCGGCACCCGGCCTGCCGGGCCGGGCGAGCAGCTAGCAAGCAGCAACGCGCACTCATCGCCGTAGGTCCGTCCGTCTGAGCCGCACACGGGACGCGCTGTCGTCGCTAGAGCGTCAGGGCATATCCCAGACTGACACACTGCAAAAGAATGGATCTTTTTAATGAGGGCATAACAAATGTGGTTGGCTCATGGGCCTGGACGTGTTAATGCACGAGCCGAACGAAGGACCGGGCATGATGTAATTTTGCATTCAAAGCTGACACAACAAAAACACACACATGTTGCCCGTCAGGGCTCACCGTCAGGAAAATCTCGTGGCAACCTACAACAACATAATGACAACCGATGACATATCGGATAATTCTTGCTAGATTTGGAATTGTTCAAACTAATTGGTAATATAGAATTATTAGCGAGAGGTTTAACATATCATCAGCGCTTACCCTTTTCCCTGACACGATTTTCACTGTATCCCCGTGTGGCCAGGTAGACCGATATAGTGGACACCGAACATAGAAGGAGGACCAATGGTACAACCTTCAGCGCTACACCGGCTGAACACTCGGTTGGGAATCTGAAGGGGGGAAATAAGACAGTGGAATCAAGGTAAAGCTAGTCTTAATTAAGCCCACAGAATCATATTTAATTGAATCACAGAATCATATTCGGAAAATGACTTTTTGAGATGTACATAGTAAGTACATAGTAAGTACATAGTAAGTACATAGTAAGTACATAGTAAGTACATAGTAAGTACATAGTAAGTACATAGTAAGTACATAGTAAGTACATAGTAAGTACATAGTAAGTACATAGTAAGTACATAGTAAGTACATAGTAAGTACATAGTAAGTACATAGTAAGTACATAGTAAGTACATAGTAAGTACATAGTAAGTACATAGTAAGTACATAGTAAGTACATAGTAAGTACATAGTAAGTACATAGTAAGTACATAGTAAGTACATAGTAAGTACATAGTAAGTACATAGTAAGTACATAGTAAGTACATAGTAAGTACATAGTAAGTACATAGTAAGTACATAGTAAGTACATAGTAAGTACATAGTAAGTACATAGTAAGTACATAGTAAGTACATAGTAAGTACATAGTAAGTACATAGTAAGTACATAGTAAGTACATAGTAAGTACATAGTAAGTACATAGTAAGTACATAGTAAGTACATAGTAAGTACATAGTAAGTACATAGTAAGTACATAGTAAGTACATAGTAAGTACATAGTAAGTACATAGTAAGTACATAGTAAGTACATAGTAAGTACATAGTAAGTACATAGTAAGTACATAGTAAGTACATAGTAAGTACATAGTAAGTACATAGTAAGTACATAGTAAGTACATAGTAAGTACATAGTAAGTACATAGTAAGTACATAGTAAGTACATAGTAAGTACATAGTAAGTACATAGTAAGTACATAGTAAGTACATAGTAAGTACATAGTAAGTACATAGTAAGTACATAGTAAGTACATAGTAAGTGGAGTGTTGTGGCCGAGCAGTTAAGAACCCGGTTTTCTGTTCCGCAGAGCGTGGGTTCGAATCTCGGTCTCGACACCTGTGTCCTTAAGCAAGGCACTGAAACCACTATTGCTTCGTCTTTCGGATGGGACGTGAAGCCGTAGGTCCCGTGTATTGTATAATAATCATTATAATGCACGTAAAAGAACCCAGTAACACTTATCGCTAAGAGAAGGGGTTTGCCCCGGTGTTTCTAGCTGTGCTCATGCACATCCCAGTATAGTTGTCTACAACTGCAAAAGGGATTAATCTACCAAGAACCAAGAACCAAGTCTTGAAAATCGGTAAGATTTCTAATGATATCCATCACAGGCCTGTAGCTCAGGAGTAATTGGCTATGAGGTACAAAGGCTTGAGGTGACTATGTTTACGTATCTCAAAAGTCATTTCCCGACTTATTCATGGTTTGTATACGCTTGGTCACAAATGGCTATCCACTTCTATGGGCAACACTATTTTTTTGACATTGTAGATCTGTTGAAATGGACGAATACATTTTCCCTGGCACTCAAGGATTGTATACATGAGTGTTAGATGTTAAAGTAAAATAAGCATTAAAACAAGGAGTGCATTATGCGTAAATTTATACATGAATTGTTCCAAATTAAGGTGGTATAAAAGTCATTACATTGTAAACAATTTAATTTAGCAAACAGTGGAGCAGAATGATCATGATAACCAGTATTTAAAATAACACGAACTGCTCGTTTTTGTAAAATGAGTAATTTGTTACATTGAGATGATGAACTTGCCCAAGTCAAGATTGAATAACTAAATAAAGCTAAATATTGCGATCGCTCAAGTGTTTGACTGTATTTTGTATGTATCTAGAAGGTCCAATAATGTCCCCATACCACATCAGCTCGATGCCCCGCTTGTTGCCAGCACGGGCCTCATTTCCGTTTTGTCTCTTTCAATTTCCCTGTCTGTCTTACAAAACATAATCATGACATTTTGGGTGTCTTTGCCAAACGGTTCATATTACCGGGGGTGACTCATTGTTGAGCCTCGGTTTGTCTGTGTTGTATGGTGTACTAAACAAGCCAACACAAAGACATTTCATGTCCATCACCATGTAAAGTGTACGTTTATAATCTCTTTTCTTTTTAGGTGGCCTTCTCAGTACACCATTTTGTTGGTTGTTTCTAAGCGTACACGTTCCACTTCCGCGAACGTGGAAATAGGGCATAAAGGGATCTCTGTATTATGATAATGGGCCTCAAGGGAGTACATGGATTGCCCTGTTCGCAAATTGATGGTTAGTGCAAGGAATGAGAGGAAATTTGTAACCCACTCTGCAAAAATGAGTCTGATGTCGCAAAATACATGTTTAGGTAAAGGGCTGTTTATTGTCTCGGAGGTGATTAAATTTTCTTTTAACAAATAATATTTTAGTTTATAGGCATTTTGGTTTCTCCGACACCTATATTCTCAGATCTGATCGATTGAAAAGATTGTTTTGATCCCTAAATTTAATTTAATACAGGTTTTGTCATTCTCTTAAGATAGCATCTAATGAAGCACTACAATTGTAAATCTTCATTTCTTTTCAAAGACATTTTCAATATAACTGAGAAAAAGCAAATTTCTCAAAATTGTAAAAGACCGATGCATTACACTACAGAGTTGTGCCATATATCAAATGAAAGCTATTTCCTGCTTTTTCTGACCAACTGTAAATGTGATAAAAAAACACATTTTTAACACATCAGACTTATTTGTGCCGAGTGGGTCACATTTCTGCATAGGCGGTACACGAAAAAAAGGTCGCAGCTTAGGGAAGGAGGGGGGGGGGTTCCTGTCCCTTGATTAAAAAAATAATGCAACAATCGATGGTTATGAAATTTAGCTTATTGAGCATGTTTATAAATTGTGCAATGTATTAATTATAGTCCCGAACGAGAAATAATAGTCTGTTCAGCCATCCTGTACTTAATGCACACTGCCGCATTATAGTCCCTTGGTCGGGACTATAATAAATACATTGCAAAATTGAGAGTGAAGTAACTTTTTAATACAAGGTTTTTTTTTATAACTTTTTCGTTATTGTCTTTGTCTCATCACAAGCTTTAATTTGAAATCAAATATGTTAAGAGGGCCTAATATTTCAATCTTAACAAGATCTTTTTGGTAATTGGATGTATATAATTCGTACATTTAATTGTATACATTTTAAGTTTTACGAACGTTAATGCACATGTACGAAGCATCGCTTTAGCATTCTAGAAGTGCGCACCAGAACCTTTTATATTCGCGCAAAAAAGTTCGCGTCAACATTTATGACCGGTCGTGAAATTTGACGTCAATATTGACGTCAGTATTCACGACTTTTGAGGAAAGTCGTAAAATTTCACGTCATTATTGACGTGATTTTTTACGACTTTGGGGCAAGTCGTGAAATTTGTCGTGAATATTGACGTCAATGTTCACGATCTGCGTACTCCCTCTAGGGTCACCATAATATTTTTTTTTCTTCAAAGGACGAATCTGCGAACGCCCTGAAGCCAAATCTCTTTTTCATGACCTCCTCTGATTGTGTGGCAATTTCCACTGGGATGCTTCGACGGACGTTGAACAATGTTGACACCAATCTATGAATATATCGGCAAGCACAGCGCAGAAATGACCACATATGTTCCCTTACGAGCTCCCTCGCTGACAGTATTGTATACATATACAAGAAGCAAACAAAAACCTGAAGGTTAAAAGTAATTGAAGTACTTACCTCATAAGGTTGAGGCTAAGCAGTAACGTGGAACCTTACTCGTCTGTAGTTAGGATTGCTGTGTTTGGCAACGCATGCGAGGTGCCGCTTTTATATTAACTCAATGACGTCATGGTTATATTTTGCTCCGATGCAAACCCAGGCTCCCCCCCCCCCCACCCCCCCTCGCCTCCACCCCTTCCTGAAAAGACTTGCAAATCACCTTCTCATTTTATTCCCTGAAAAACCTCAAGACTTCTTGGAATTATTCCGAGTCACACACAATGAAGAAATGACGAAAAACAACAGCTGATTTATGACAGACCAATCAAGTTTGAGATAAACGCCTGTATATTTTTTTATTTGGGGGGGTGGGAAGAGGAGGTTAACCAAGTCTATGAATAAGGTGAATAAGCATCTGTACACATTTGAAAAAGCGTTTGAATTGTTTGTTTTTTCGATGCTGTCAATTAATATAACCAATATTTGGGGTCACACGTTGGTTATTCCGACCATTATTTTAGTAAGACCCGAAAATGTAAGCTGTTTATGCTATTGAAAACAAATAGCATACCGATCACTTTCACCTCACTGCACTGGTGAAAAATGTTTCCTTTTTGTCAAGATAAATAATAAACAACTGCCCTGTTTAATTGTTGTGTAGTCAACGAAAACGCGTCTCGCCAGTATAGCATGAATTAAGCCCTTTTCACACTGCTGAGCCAATCCCCGGGAAATAAATCCCCGGGAAATTCCCGGGGATTTTTTACCCCACCAACACCCCAGCAACCGTTCACACTAGACCCATTTGGTAACTCCCGGGGACACTATTTCCCGGGAATATGCACGGTCGTTTCACACTGACCATCAAACCCCGGGAAATGTGTAAAGTGAGGGCGCCCATCAGGAAGTTCCCAAATGAATTGTGGGCGGAAGTCCAATCCCACAATGCCACGCATCATGCGGATAAGAAAATAGAAGACTGATACCTAACCACACGGGACATTATAAATACACGTACACGAGAAGGAAGCTAAACACAGTCTTGTTCACGACACTTCTTTTATTAAATATTAAAACCATTAATTTTGCTCATATTCTTTAAAATTAAATTATTTGTATAATTTTCAAACGTTATTATTTGTCTTTTGTACTTAACTGTAAATATATTTACGAAAAGTTTGAAAGGTACTGCATTACAATACTAAGTCACCGCGCGAATTATTTGGCGCGCTATTTGTTACCCTGTGACTCTTCGAGATTACCCGTGGACGCAAAAAGGTGGGGTAAGTTCAAACACTGCGACGTTCACACTAGTTGATTTTCCCCGGGGAAAACGTTAAACCCCGGGGATTTCTCCTTTAACCCTACTCCCGAGCAGGGGTAAATATTTCCCGGGGAAAAGCAGTTTCCCGGGGATTTCTTTGGTAGTGTGAACAGACCGACCGAAATTCCCCGGCAATTTCCCGGGGAATTGCCGGGGAAATCGTCTAGTGTGAAAGGGGCCGGCTATACAGTCACACCCTGCGCAGTCGGTGTACTTAGAAAAACATAATATCCTGCATGAGGTGTAGAAAAGAAAACTGTCTTCTCACCGCGGTTTTGCGGCTAGTAATACGGCTAGTAATTGTACACGCGCCCCTGGCGATGCCGGAAGAGGGCGGTCTGATTGGACGCGACAACTTCAGCTGAAAGTGTGTTTCTCTGCCTTGGGTGAAAACCAAATCCTCCTAAGTAAGTGGATTACAGATGCACATTGGCTGTACCGTCTTGCACAATTTCTGCTTCTGTTTCGAATTCATTAAATGTTTTGAGACCAACCTTTGTTATTACTGGAGTTAATGGAACTTACAACACATGAATTAAAGGTGGTGTACACCATTTGTTTTTGTTGTAATTTTCAAAAAATTATTGATGGGTTTAGAGATTCATATTTTATAGTAAATATTGTGATGCTGACATAATGTTATAGTTTTGTGCTCATAGATGCTGGAAAAACCAAAACAAACAACGTTTTTCTTGTAGTCTGGTTCATCGACTTGCTTTAGAAGAAACATACCAGTTTCTAGACGTTGGTTAGGAAACCAGACTAGTTGGCTTGCACACATTCACAGATATGTAACCGTATTGCAAATATAATGTGGAATAACTAAATGTAATAAATTGAAGTCAGTGTTAGAAAATATTGAAGTTTTTCAAACGATTGCTAAAAAAATCAAGTGCCGTGATTTCACAGGATGCTTGAGACTGTTATTCACTTATAGACTAGGAGCAAAGTTGTGAAAGCCCTGTAAATAAGAATTTTGCTCAACACCTACTACATCCAAGGTTTGACTTCACAATATGGAAGAACATACCCTACTGAACACTGCTAGGTAGTATGTGGCTTCAAATTGTGGTATCACTTTTGAGAAAAACTTGGTTTTTGAGGGTAAAAAGTTGGCATTGTTCTTAATTTGGCACCAATTGTTAGTAAACAGTCTAGTCATATATTCATATAAAAAAAGAAAATGAAGCATTTTATTTTTTATATATCTTAATATCTTATATAAATTATCACAACTATCATTTAAATATTTTTTACATTTCATTTTTATAAAGTACATACTAAAATGTGAAATAATTTTGAAATAAGAAAAAAGAAAACTTGTACGAGGCTACTTCCCAAGATTTTTTTTTTTTTTAATTTTTTTTTAAAGGTTATCTTTTAAAGGGACGTGGCCACGCCCCTTTGTCTCCTTAGACCATAATTATTATTTTTTAGCCAATGAGGAACATTTGAGTCATGAACTCATTAAACAGCATCATTTGCATGAACAAAAGTGATGTTTATATGCTTTCATTGTGTCAAACTTATCTTAAATTTGTTTTTTTTATTATTTTTTATCAAATTAATTTTTTTGTAATATTTTTTGATAGCAGCGCTAAATTTATACCACAATTTGAGTCCACATACTACCTAGAGATGTTCTACTAGGTCTATTCCACCAGATAAAGCAATCGAACCTTAGATGTAGTGAGAGTTGAGCACCCACTCTTTTTTTTGGTCCGTGCTCCTAGTCTATTACAGTCAAGTAAGGCATTCATATTTCATAATAATTCAGTAGTTTTGCTTTGTTTGCAAATGATGCATGTAGGCCTACTACCTTATAAATCACGAGACAAAATGGTTTCGGTAATTTTTTTTCATTAAAATGAATCCTCACAAGTCACAAGTAATCATAAACCTTCTAAAATTACTTTGTTCGAAGATTATGGACTAATATTTGAATGTTTTACACACAAACTAGAGAATCGATGATACCTCATATTATGAATAAAGGGCATGTTTTAAACGCAGCGGGAAAAGGCTTGGGGAAAAAATTAAGAGTACCTTAACAAATACACTTTATATAGTGCAGTGCCCGTTAAAAATGTGCCTGTTCAGAACGGGTAAATTGCTTGGCCTCTAGTAGACCCACAAAGGTGGCGGTATAGAGTGCATGTATTTGAATATCAGCAGTGCGTAGCTAGCAGTCTATAGCACCACGTTTGCGAGTCTGGGCCTCCGGTTTAGTAGAGCGTGTAAGTTGACCTCGAGAACGTACGAGACTTTACGAGACACCGAACTTCCGGGCAGATCGATTAGGAGCTTCAACGTGTAAAACGAGTAGTTTTCTTGAAATAATTAGTTTTGACGCTGTTCTTTTTACTGAAAGGTAAATGAAAACGTTTAAATAAAGATTATTTTTCACTTCGATTTATAAAATGTGAACAATCGAATAAGAGGAGAGCAAAACATTATAGTTACGTCATACGTACGTCATTTCATTGTTCTTGTTCACATGCTGATCTTTCTAAAAGCGTAGACCACATGCAGTATAAGGCGGTCGTCGCCGTCTATTTACTGTAAATAATATACGTCCTTTGACGTTCGCACACGTCAGCACACCTACATTAGTACATGGATTTTGGGGCCAGGCTTTCTCTTCCCGACAATGAGCCAATCACGTTGCAACTTGGACGCTCAGGTCAAACGTTGTTTTCTTCTTTTCTTTAATAATTTAGACAACCGTGAATGTTTTCATATATTGTAAAATTAGGTTCGAATTTATTATCCATTTTTATGGCCGTTTTGTGGTTCAGATCTCGTTAAAAAAAGTGTTATATGGAAAACAAAATCAATCACACGTACAATTCCTATAGCCGGAAGTATTTGCTAAAAGACGACTGCATTTGGATGTACACGTCGCGTAGTCTATTCATACAGTGCGCCTGTTAACGACACGCGCGATTAGTCCAGCCCCCTCCTCTTTACAAACTCCCGTGATTTGTTCATGCAAATTTTACCATTCAAACATGTATAGCTTTTTCACACAGTGAAAAGATTAACGCTACGTGCACAATCAAATATCGACACAGTCGTCTTTGGCAAAGACTATAGCCGGAGGCGATAATTTTATCTGCGGGTAGGTTGGTACATAGTGTACATTTATTAGCCAATCAGAACACAGATGGTGTTGACGTCATCGATGATGTTAGAGTTGTCTGGGATCTGACTAGGGTTATAGGGGTTAGGGGTTAGGGCATAGAGAAAGGAATTTGTTCTATGGTTAGGTTTAGGGTTAGGGGTTAGGGTTAATTTGTCCCAGACAACTCTAACATCATCGATGACGTCAACATCATCTGTGTTCTGATTGGCTAATGTACCAACCTACCTGCAGAAAAAAAAATCACCGGCGACTCGGTGGTGTTCGAAAGTTCAATCGTGACCTTTGTGCGCGAGACTTTTTGCATCTTTTGTTTTTAACCGCTCATCTGAACAATTTCACACTTGCCACAGCACATTGTTGGGTCCTGAGCAATACACCTGCCGATTTTTAACTTA
The DNA here is from genome assembly GCA_037893245.1 of Crossaster papposus. Lineage (NCBI taxonomy): Eukaryota > Metazoa > Echinodermata > Asteroidea > Velatida > Solasteridae > Crossaster > Crossaster papposus. The sequence continues at coordinate 692,029 of JBAIAA010000460.1, forward strand.
TTACAGTGCCTAGTCTTTGCCAAAGACGACACTAGTCGATATTGTACACGTCGAGTAAACACTTTTTGTGCATTGCGCGATTATAGACCAGCTCCCTTACTCACTATCGTCTCTGCAAATCTCCAAAAAATGGGGCGTGACTTTTCATGCAAATTCGACCAATGAACGTGTGTATTGTCGAATGTGCATAGCTATGCCACGCCAAAGCAGAATTTATTCAACCCTGGACGGAAACTGCGGCAACACACAAAAATATACCACAACATAACAACAACCTCAACTACTTTGCAACGTACGTCAACAGTAGTATTTACACTGTTCCACTTTTAACCAAATTAGTGGCAACTATTTTAAATTGTGTCAACGTGATCAAAAACATGGGTCAACATTTTTTTTTAAACTAATTGCCTCATTTTTGTTTGTTATGTTGAAACAGCTTATAAAGTTGTTGGATGTTTGTTTTTAATGTTGCGAAATTTTTTATGTTGCATCAGTTTACCGTCCAGGGTTGAATGAATTCTGCATGTTGATGCATATTTTTAAAAAATGTGTTGACGACTTTTTTTAAACGTTGGACAATAAATATTGCTGATGACAAAAACTTGTAAAATTGTTGAACATATATTTTGTAATGTTGAATTGTTTTTTAATGTTGCAGTATTTGTTTTATGTTGCCGCAGTTTCCGTCTAGGGCTTCACGCATTATTGATTACTATCGTCTTTGGCAAAGACTATACAGTCATGTACAGTGCCCAGTTCTGGAGATAATCGAGTTACGGACAGACACACAGGAATTCCTGGATGGAATGAGAAAACAGAATTTACCAAATTTCAGTTCAATTTCCAGAACACTGAACAAACTTTAGCAACAATACAATACTTCAGTTACCTCGTTTTTCTTTTCTATACAGCAGCGTTAAATCCAGTTTATACTCGGCGCAGGAGAATTTTGAACTCTGGTAGTTTACAATATAATCTCGTATGTTTACTTCTAATAAAAAAGTCTGCGTATAAAAATGAAGGTTTATGGTGTTCTAAAACGACAGAAAATCGTGTTCTATTCACTCATAACCTTTTCTAGTACTAATACTATTGAACTCAAAGTTCAAATAAATTTCGGGCTGCTTGAACCTTTTCATTCCACATAATTGTCTCAGGAAAGTTTAATGGAAGACGAAAAAATTATTGATAACCTTTGAACCGATGAGGATGTTCCAATGACACAATTTTAGAGTAGACTAAAAACTAATTTACATAATACAGCAACCCTCGTTAAATTACAAAAATAAGTACAAAATCATTATATCAAAATGTAAAAACGAGGATAGTTACAAAGTATGTTTTAAAGTGTACAAATGTTAAGAGTGGCTAAATTCTTTCAGTCCATGTATTTGGCAAACGGCTCTTCTAAACATTAAGCCACTTACAAATCCTGATAATTAAAGCAGATCTCGATGTTTTGTGTGTCTCACGTTCCACTAAAGCTTAAACTGTACTTATATAGGTTTTATCGTTATTTTTAAATAATTTTTTTTTTCAAATTCACAAACTCTTACATTCAATTTCGTCCGAGGAAATATTTTACAGGCTTTTACCAAACCAATTTAGTCATTTACCATTCAATTTCAACGTTTGGTCACAACACCAGGTCGAAAATATTCGTCATTACAGATCAAATTTGATAGGTAATGACAAAATATTCTCCATCCAATGTTTAAATAGAGTGATGAAACTTTGAAATTGAATGGTAAATGACTAAATTGCTTGGGTAAAAGCGTGTGATTTTTTTTCTCCGACGAAATTGGGAGTGAAAAATAAAATGTATTAGCCGGGAAACCTATACTTTATAAATGTGTTCCTGCTACATTTCACTTTTTTAGGTTTTTCGAATGTTGCAACTTGTGAGTCCTGTGGGTCTAATGGGTCTGTAATTTCTTCAAAGGAAGAAATGGGGACTTCAGGTTAAACAAGCAAGTTCGGAATCTCGATGATGTAGTCAAGGTCAAAGGTTATTCGAGATAAAAATTACTGACGTAATGTCACGCTATGTTACGCGAACGCCCATTCTGATTGTAATTAACGCGTGCGCGTCGTGCGAACACCTGGCGCAAATGATATTGCTCAAAAGACCAAGACCTGACGTCACACTTTGTTTACATAATTACGCGCTTTCCTATGAGCTCCTGCGTCCCTACTTCGTCTGGCGTCCCGACTTCGCTCCCTAGGAAATTACATAATTCATTACGTCATTAGGTCTGAGGTCTTTTACAATAGTCACTAGACCTCACTGGAGGTCCCGATGCGTCTCAATCTTGAGCTCATTGCCACCTTCTCGATCTCCGGTCTCGGCCGGCTGGTACTCGACCTTATGCCCATGCGACTCATGACTCTTCTTTCTCCTCAAGAAGAGCGCAGCGACAATAGCGAGGATGAGCAGCACGACGATGACACCAAGCACAATAAAGACGACGATGCTGGTGCCACTGGTGGGTCCGCCTGGCCCGTTGTCGCCCGTGGGCTTTGGGGCCACACTCAGCGGCGGCAGGCTACAGCGTCTTTCCGTTTCGTTGTACACGTCGCTCGTCAGCGTGCACGTCAAGACCGTCCCGTTGTCTTCCTTGGTCGGAGTGATGGTCAGATTGGATTCCCGGAGGCCGCCCTTGTCCGAGACTTCCACCTTGCCCCCCGCCGACTCAGCGCCGTCCTTGGTCCAGTCCAACCGAACAGGTGGGCTGCCAATTTCCGAAGTGCAGGAGAACACTGCCGGCTGTCCCTCGGTGAGCAGCAGGAAGCTGGTGTCATTTGGTGCCACTCTGCTAGCTGGGGCGCCGCGGCCAGGGTGCGCACATATCGGGTAGCGATCAGCAGGCTGGTAGTGGACCGTCAGACTCACCTCGTCCGATGTGGCGAATTTATGGTTGGCGTCGCATAAGCCACTGGAATCAGTGGTATCCAAGCGGCAGACCACGCAGCGGAATCGGCCGGAGTCAATCCTGGTCGGGAAATTGATATTCAAGCTGTACTCATTAGTTCCATCGTCCGCGTCGAATGTCGTTGTGACCCCGTACTTGGTCGGGTCCAGGCCCAAACTCTCCAGGATTGCCTCCCGAACGCGGTGCCCGTCGCTGATGACATGGTGCCCTCTCTCAAACGACACGATCATGTTTCCAGTGTCCAATTCGGCGACCGTGCAGCGGAAGGAGGCCATCGTATCTCCCTCATTTAACGTGGCATTGACAGGCTGCTTCGTGAAACGTACCACCGCCGACACAGCAGGCAAGAGTATCGCAAGAATGAAGTACAACACACAACGCGAGATCGCCATTTTGACTTCCGTTTCGTTTTGTTTACAGCATCTAAAGTCCAGGTTGCTCGGAGGGGACACAACAGAAGTACATTGATTTCACAAAATCGCTATTTTCTCACGATTTCGGGGGAAAAAAGAGTTAGTGCTGTCGTGGGAAAAGAATTAGAATTGTCGTGAAAAATCTCGACGCCTGCGAAACCGTTAAAAATATCGCGATTGCGTAAAATGTTGCGAAATGAATTGTCATATTTATGTTATGTCCCTTCAGGACCACCATACCACACCCTATACATGTACCCTAAAACGTTGTTGCTGTTTAATTTCGGTTTTGTCATAAAACTCTACACGCGCCCATAATATGAATGACTGAATGAACACTTGAACTCTGAACACAAACTATGTGTATTATCAATCGTCGTTATGTGTACATGTACAGAGTATAGTTTATAGCCTAAGGCCACAATAATAGTTTCGACTCGAGCGCGAGCACGTGGGGTTCGGCATTGGCTTGCCGCTGAATCTATGGGTAACCATGGCAGCGCACGGGGAGGTCAATGTCAGGAGGTCATTACGGTTTGTCACCGGTTTCGTGTCGCGTCTGACTGTGATTGCTTTCTGCGATACTGGGCCAGGGGCGACCTTTGCACACCCCACATACCAATTACACGGCTGTCGAGATGTGAATACAGCACCGTACGTGTTTTATGGATATAACACGTGCCCACTTTGCGCTGCATTATAAGCACATAATACATGTATAGTTTGGGTTGTTATGCTTTTTTAATATTTATTCTTTCTTGTAATAAAATCGCAAGGATCCCTCAAAAGCGCCCTAGGCACTGTAGCTCGTTAAATTAGCCTAAAGTAACATCATACAGTAAGAAAACCACGAGAAAAAGATACAGTGAGAGAAAAAAAACCAGAAGAATGTCCTGGGGAATACCACGGAATCAGGCAGATACTGAAAACCCAATCGACATTATTGGCCCAGGTCGGATTTGAACCCGGGTCACAGCGATGGTAGGCGAGGAAAGAACCAGTTTTGTGTGGTGTGCTACTAGCGGATGTTACATGCGAAAGTGACATTTTTCAAGTGGGGTTTGGGGGTCTAAATCCTCTACCTTGTCCCGCAAACTAAAATGGGACAGTCGTGCAAAAAAACAGCGCATGTCCTCTTTTACCCCCCCCCCCCCCCCCCCCCCCCCCGCTTTCGTTTGTTGTAAAAATACATTCCACTCTGTGCACGGACATTATAACATCTGTACATAAACAAACCAATTCACTTAAGTTTCAACCGAAACATTTTGTAATTTATGGTGTGGTTTACCCCTGCTTGTTATAGGCTTAGGCTACTAAAAATGATTTAAAAAATGCATTATTCTTTTAATACAATCGATGTCGTTTTACCTAAAGGTAGGATACCGGTACACCATTTGCAGATCTCGAAAATTTGTACTGCCGAATTATTAAGAAATATCGTACTAATTTGAAAGTAAATTATGAATGTAGGCATCCATCAATATGATTGCGCTAGATATCCTATAATTGTTCCCCAAAAAAACACACGAACAACATAAGAACCACTGCCCAACGACGGTTAAAAACAAACGACGTTTTTCTTGCTTTTTTCGGCATCCACGATTGTATAACTTCGAACAGGTCAGTTAAACGATATTTACTACAAAATAAAACTCCCCAAGTCCTCCCATTCATGATAATTCAAGCAATTACCAATGGTGTATCCTACATGCGTTCAAATCGTGTAATTCACCCTTTGAAATTTGTCGAGATATGATACGTTTCGTGACCCAAAAGATTCAAAACAAATTGGTAAGTTTGTTTTTATATGCTAATTGTTTTTACACGGTATGCAGAGTCCATCCGTTCAACCAGTGTATTTTAGTGGAAGAACATTGTACATTTACGTAATTGTTTGTTTAACAAATTGTACCGACTAAAATATGATTCAACTGGGATCGAATGCACGTTATGCTTCGTACCCCTCCGCAGCGACAAAGTTATCGACAAAATACGTGGCGTGAATTTCAGACACTATGAAATCCAGACTAGTATGAAATCCAGGTAGTATTGCGCATGCATAAGTGAAGACTATTACTTGTTTGTTTGGCTCACGTGTGAGGGTTTAATCAAAAATAGGAACGGTCCGATCTTCACAGGATTCTAATTTTCATATTATAACGGATCCTAAAAAAAAATCAGTTTAGTGTAAAAGCTAATGACTAACAAGAAATAATTATTTTAATGAATGCGTTGTATCTATTATTACGAGTAGTTCGTGCTTAATTTGTGGAGATATTACCTTATTCACTGTGCCGCATCGCACGCAGGCGCTCCAAAGCTATTGAGCATATGTAATTTCATTATGAATCATGTTTGTATATCGAAAAAAGGTCACGCAGCATTAGAAATTGTGTGGGTGTCTGGCGCTCATTCAAGCCGTGTGGTGCCTGTGTTGAAGCCAATAATGACAAAAAGGGGTTTGCTAGAAACCGAAATTAGTTATTGCCATTCAAGCGAATTAAACGTTCCGTATTAAATGTGTGTCGTGTTTGTTTGCATATTATGAAGCGCGGCAATGAGCTTTAAAAGCATTGGCAGTGCTTCGTGGAGTTTCATCCGCATACCCAGTATCTCATGTCGTTGTCTCGGAAACGGAGGGCAGAAAAGGGGTTTCTCCCTGGACTGCTTGACTTAAAATTGCAATAACAGCAAATGCACAATATGGCAGCTTCGATGATTGTTGTACTGTGGGCTGCGCTCGTCGCGTGGGACGCTAACGGTCAGACGATAGAACGCCAGCCGCTTGGCGATGAGGGAACGGAAGGGTTGACGCAGCTCCTCAGTATGAGCGTGCAAGTGAGCAACCTCGTCCCACTTTCCCAGGTGATGGCAATTCAAAGGGAGTCCGACGTCATCATAGACAACGGATTCAAGCGAGAAGATGTCTTCACAAGCCTGGGTTTGGACTCGTCTAAATACTCGCTATCGGAGACCTTTTACTCAGACTCTGGGATCACAGAGTACACCCTCAATCTGAAGAACCCAACGAGGATTGATTCAGCGGATTTCACCTTCATAGTGTGCCGCCGCAGCGCCCAGGGCAGATGCAACCAGGACGCGGTTGAGTTGACTTCAGCCGGTGCAAGCTTTATAGTTAACTACGTGCCTGATGGAGAGGCGTATCCAAACTGCACCTCGGACGGTCCACAGTTGCCTCAAGGAACTCTAGGCAACGGTGACGGTGAGCGGGTCCAGCTGGATACGCCTACCGTCCTGTCATGCCTGTCAGAGATTGGTCAGCCCCCGATCCAGCTGGCTTGGGAAAAGAACGGCGCTGGGGTGAGCACGGAGACCAATGACGCAGGGTCGTATTGGTACGGGAGACACGCCTTTACCCCGTCCTTGGCTGACGAGGCGGCAATATTTATCTGCAATATGACTTCAGGACTGACGGACCCAGACTATCCAAGTCGTAGCTGCGTTCTGGAGATAAACGTCGTGTCCAAGCCCGTGGTTGAGATCACTTATGAAGACACGAAAGACTACATTATCACGGGAAGCACGGTCGACTTCATTTGTTTAGCCGCAACAGAAACTTCGACTGTCAACGCCACTGTCTGGACCGTACCAGAAGAGTTGCTGCGTAACACCACAGATCGTTACGAGATCATTGACGATAAGTTCACCTTGAAACAGGTAAAACTTGTAGATGATGGCGTCACCCTCGCGTGCACTGTCACCGATAATGACGGCATGGAGGGGTCCAGTGCTGTCACCCTCCAAGTCATAGATGCAACTCCAAGTCATAGATCCACCGAGCTTGTCATTGTACCGACTGCAACCACAGTCGCGACGACCCAGCAACCGGTGGATTACGCTGCCATCGTCATCGGCTTGGTGTTTGTCGGGCTGCTGCTTTTTCTTCTCGTCGGGATGGTGATTTTATTTTACTGGAGGAAGAGGACAGAGAAGAAGCCGAAGCCAGTGAACCATCCTGCAACAACAAGGCAAAGCAAGCATTCAAGCCTTCAAGTACCGAAGAGTACCGAACAGCCATCAAAGAGTACCGAACGGCCATCAAAGAGTACCGAACGGTCATCGACAAGCACCGCGGCTCGTCAGCAGGGAGCTACCGTGAAAGAGGAGCAGTTGTCCCACGACCAGAGTGTATTGTGTTACAGCGACCCGGACGTAGTCCCACAAGGAAGCCGCTTGAGTTCCCCCGCGCGTGGAGACTCATTGGCTAGGCAAAGAGCAGCTTCGTCACGCACACGGTGTGACGACATCCCTCTCGAAAATCGACACCCAGCTTCGACACACGACAAGTGTCAATACGATACCCATTACGATCGTTCAAGGGACAATTATGATGACAGGGTTTTGATCGACCCCGGAAACCTGGAGACTGAAGGTTCGCATCACAATATTGTTACCGGTAATGATCGACACCCAGACCACCGTCGTAACGACGATTACAACGACCGGCCGCCGTCGGATGCGGAAAGATACGATTACGACAACCGAGGCTACAACGGGAAATACAAGGAGGAACACAGTCATGATGGGCGATATGCCGACCCGTACGGAGACTACCCCGACAACACTTGGTCACCAGATGCAGACAACAGAAGCGCGTACGACGATCGCGCGTATGAGCGCGACCAGGGATCATACTCGCCTGACGTTGGGAGCTACGACGACGGGTATGGGCGAGGCCGCTACGGTCGACAACACGACGACCGGTACGAAGACTACGGGAAGCCAGATTATGATCAAAGAGACCGTGAAGGAGATGACCCTTACCGCCCCGCTCACGAGGGGTCGTATGGTAGACGCACTTCAAGCGATTATAGCGAGCAGAGAAGTTACCGAGGTAGTTACGATCGCAGATCACCGACTGTCGATCGCTACGACAATAATGCAGGAATGTACATCTTACAACATGACGATTATGATGACCATACTATGTTTAAAACGGGATAAAACCGTAGAGTGGTATAGAGTGCATAAAGTTAGCGAGTCGTGAGAGGAAAATAGTGGTAAACGGAAATTGTAGTGGAAACCTAATTAGAGAAGTAATTTTCAAATGATAAACAACCAGTCGGAAAAAGAGGCACTCAATTTTTCTAAATCAGAATCCAAATAAGTACGACAAAGAAATGCGAACAAATAGATAAACAAATAAAATGTGATAGACACCTGTTTCGTATTTTCACTTTCAAGTCAGTCCAACCTTTTGCTTTTCTTTATGTTTCATGTAGCTTGTATATGAAGCCTATAGTGGTCTTTTCATTGGGGAGGGGGCGGGGGTGGTGGATGCGAAAGTTGGTTAACTGACCTAGACCTATTTATTTAAGTTTTAGGGGTTTGTGAAATATTATGTTTGTTATTGTTTGGGCGTTTCTTTGTTTATTTTTATCCTGGTTTATATGTCGACTCCTGTGCAAATATAAGTGAACCGTATTGCTTTAGCATTCTAAAGAAAAAGAAAGTGAAAAAAGCGGGTTTTTTTAGATTGCACAAATAACGAAAATGTCTGCCCAATAACTAATTTAAATGCTAATTTGAAATAACTAATTTGAACACACGCCTCGAAAAAGCTTCGGCGAATTTTAATGCTGTTTTGTTGAATTGTTAAATTGAATGGTTATTTTGTTAAAATGGAAATGACTAAATTAATTTGGTAAAAGCGTTTGATTTGTTTTCTTGACGAAATTGAATGTGGCAGTGGTAAATTTGAAATAAAAATGTTTTTAAATAGCTGGGAAACCTGTATCAATCAAAGGATAGAAAAAGATAAATAACGGCAAAGGGGGTTATAAATGAAGATGGTATTTGTGAACAAAAGATGAATGCTTTGAGTGGTGTATACCCATAGAGCATTTTGTTTTCCCGAGGCGAAGCCGAGGGAAATGGAATGCTCCATGAATCACTGAGGGAGGCTAGTTTTACAGTTGTGAAGGGGTGGTTTTAAAAAAAGCAAAAAAAAGCAACCAGTTTTGTATTGAAATTGAAGTTCATTTTAACTGTATTTAGATTTAAATAATAAAACAAAATAAAACCAAGCAGAATATGTGGTTGAGGTGCTATAAACAAAATGTTGAATGCTTTATCTCGTGGTGTAGTAAAACTAGCCTTCCTCGGTGATCCATGGAGCATTCCATTTTCCCTCGGCTTCGCTTCGGGAAATCAGAATGCTCCGTGGATCGCCTCGGGAAGCTAGTTTTACCATGGAGGAATAACCAGTCGAAGCATTCAATATAATATATCAAACCTCTTCAACTGGTGGGAGGAAGTACTTCATGTAAATATCACCATTTCTGACACTGTTCAAATAAGTTCTATAAAATTAGTAATAAAGAATACAGTATTTTGTCGCTTAGGTGGGATTCGAACCTACTTAGGGCATTCAAATTTCAGTGAACGATAAATTTTTTGAAGAGGTTTGTTAAAAGTCGTGATTAACGTATCATCAGAAAACAAAAGCCATGAGAAATGATGAATATAAAGGTTTATTACCCCATATCACCTCATTTACTGGTTTGTCGGAAATAACATTAAAGATTAAATGCTTTGATATTTTAGGTGAAATATTTCCTTAGATTTATTTATAAAATCAGGAAGTTGTTGAACAAGAAATGTTATAATCCCTGTTCTTTTTTGTCTTTTCCATAAGGCTGCGTCTTATATTCGTTTAAACAATAGCCTTGGCCAAGGCCATCGTCGTTTATTTGTCGGAAATCTTCCCGCGCGCTGCAGTTTAATACAAATAGTTTAGCATGCACAGTGCAAAAAATGAACCGCGAACAGCGACCTCACGCGGTCACTATACAAATCAACTGGGGCCGTCAGATGGTCTTGGTTCATTCATTTATGAAATCTTATGTTTTTTTCTTTTTTTGCGCCATATTTCTGGCGCACTACCTTGTATGCGAAAAACAGATAAGTATAGGCGGGGCTTATGTGGAGTGTCCAATCACACCTTGGTTAATCCCAACGTCATGCAGCTATAGGCCTGCTTCATTTTGCAATATTATACGTTCGAAAAAATTGTAAAGGCTATAGGAAGCGTCGCGTCGTCTGTCGTCGAAGATCTGTCGTGTTGTTTGAATTATGCAGCAGATAAATTATCCCTCAAAGATTTCGACCCGAGCAGCGGAAGAACTTAGAATCTTGTTTTTGTGGTCACGTTGTCTTCGTGGGTTTACCGACAGGTAATCCAACATATTTTGTAGGCAGCCGGCCTCATTCTGCTTACATGCTAGCTGGCACAAAACCCATTTACGTTAGTTCATGCAAGGAGTTTTAACCATGTAGTTTTAATCATTAAACATTGTCTATATTCAAGCAAATACCCAGCAAAACGAACGAAAATTTAACTGATATGATATGACTCTCCACCGATATACTCCCGACAGTTCCCGGGGCAGTTCCAACCATCCAACCATCCAACCTACACGTGCAATTCTTCCAAAGCCTTCGTTAAAATTACTATAATTATACGAATCAACTTGCAGTCCGATTAAAACGTATCCATGCAAAAAGTACCGTTTATAATACATGACTATATGTGCTTGCATTTATGACCTTTTACCGCTATCTAAATATGCAATTTCTACGTAACTATCGACCAATAACAAAACGACTTTAAAGGTCAACTTTAATAATAGGCTATTAGCATAATGAGCACCACCCCAAAAACCTCGCATGAATGAATGAACCAAGGCCATCTGCATGCAGCGCGCGGGTGGATTCGGACAAATAAACGACGATAGCCTTGGCCAAGGCTATTTAAAAAATGACTAGGTATCGATGATTCAAAAAATCTAAGCCGCAAATATACCTTACGTCAAATAAGGGGTGTTGGGACGTCCAAACTATCTGCGGAAATCCGGGGAAAATTCAGTGGTTTGTCGTCTTGGTGCATGGCTGGACTACTCCGCGACCACGCGCCGGGGAAGCAATTTCCCAGTTTGCAGTTTTGGAATGAGTTACCAATTACCTTCGACCTAAAAGGTATATAAAGTCGACACCGGCTCGTTCACCACTCATACCAAACAGAAGTGTTGTTTACTGAACACTTTACCATTGTATTCTTCACCACAGCACCTATTAGGTAAGTAGTGTTTATTTTTATGAAATTTCCGTTAATTTATGTCACAATTTTGTTAGTTGTTTAGGCCTAACTGTGAACTAACAACAAATTTAATAAGTAAAAAAGTTAATATTTTCTTATAATGTTCTTTGTAAATTATGAAATATTGAACAAAATTCGATATCGAGTTTATCATCAATAATGTTACTTTTTGTATGCACGATTAGAAAAAATACCATGAGATGAGAATTTATAATGTGCCAATTAAAAGATAAGACGGCCTAATTTCCATTTAATTCACCACACACTGAATCACACAGTCGTGAACCACATAACGACCGAGGATCGATATTGTGTTTTCCTTTCTTCCTTTACTTAACCCAATCCCCATTGCTTAGCGCTTGCACCGTTGATCGAGGACAAAATTCGGACAAGCAAACCGTCGATCGAGGATCCTTTGTTCCCTTTGTTCTCTTTTGTGTTTCGATCCTCGATCGTAATGCAAGACAAGAACAAACTGACTTAAAAGTAGTATACACCATTTGCTGTAATCATGAAAATGGATGGGTTAGGGGATTCATAACAATTATAGTAAATATTGTGACGTCGAACTGTTTAAAGTTTTGTTTCCTTTGATTTCCTTTAGACGAATTCAATAAATTGGGGGCAGTGTTTGAAACTAGTCAGGTTTTTAATAAATAATAATTCAGTAGAATTTGATTTGTTATGTTTGCAAATGGTGTATACTACATTTCAAATGAACCGCTGAGAAATGTTGAAAATTGTAGGTATAAAGGAAACGGAAGCAGCCAGTTACATTACCACACTATAACAAAAATTACCATAGCATTTTGCGTTCGAAAGTCGTGCAGCGAGATGCAAGGCTAAGACCGTATGGTACGGTCGGACCGTATTCGACCGTACTTTCGGGGACCGTATGGTATCCGTATTTTATTACGGGTAAAAAGCCTGTACATTCTGCCACTATGAGTTATACCCAGCACGATATGTGGCAGAGGGGTACCCCCCTCTTATCCCTATACTTTATACGCACTCAACACTATTGTTACCTAACCCATCCCCCCTTGAAACCTAAAAGGAATTCCTGAGATTCCGGGAACACAATGGTCAACACAAAAGAGGGGGGGGGTTTCTCTGCCACATATCGTGCTTCATTATGTTAGAGTACAGACTTTTCACCGTAAAACAATTTACGGTTTATTGGTAAATACAACTACCGTAAAAAATACGAATACAGGCATCTGACTCCACAACTTTCAACGTAAATTATACGGAATTCATTTGTTTACAGTGTATGTGTGATCTTGGCCTAATTTGCATACACACTGTTCTTTAATAAACTTGGACAATTTGTTTGTTTCATTTCACTACATTTTAGTTTTTAAAACTTTTAAAACAGCAACATAATTTGTGTTGGAGTTGATCAATGTTGTAAAACCGAATTGTTACTCCGACAGATCATAATAACGATGAGGGCAGTAGCAGTCATCGCCGTAATCCTCATGGTGGCTCTTGTCATCCTGAGTGAGGCTAAGCCATTCAGCCGAGACGGGCGTGGAAACAGAAAAGGTATACCTTTAAGATTATAACACCTCACTCACACTGATTCTGTGTCTTGATTGGCCGAGAGCGCGGCACGTGTCACTTGCCTTTTTTACTATTTTTTACTTGCGCTATCCAAAAAGACTATACCACGCAAAAAGGACTATGCGCATATCGCAACACACGAACTATGCGCATAGCAACGAAAGCGTGACTGAAACCCAGACGTGTGTTTCGGTGCATTGCGTAAACATTGCTCTATCACCTTCGCACCCGTTCATCAAGGCAACAAAGTACACGTATGATCGAGAGACGTATAATTCGGAGATTTTTTGTCATTACTATACTTTCAGGAAGCTTAAATTGTGCAGAATCTGTGAGTGGGGTGTTATAAAACAAATATAGACTGCTTTATTTCGCGGTATAGTAAAACTAGCCTCCCTCGGTGATCCATGGACCATTCTATTTTCCCTCGGCTTCGCCTCGGGAAAATAGAATGCTCCATGGATCACCTCGGGAGGCTAGTTTTGCTATACCACTTAAAGCAGTCAATATTTGTATAATATTACACAATTATTGTTGTGTAATATCCGACAAGGCTCGGTTTAGGGAGAGAGGATGACAATACGCGCTGTTTACCGCGGTGCATCAGGCCAGTGTGTGTGGAGTCAAGACCACTCATGCGCCCTCGAGCCAGAGACCACGTCCCCGAGTGTAGCGACAAACGAGATGTCAGCATATATATACGTGCATGTGCGTGTACGCACATGATACGCGTGATTTTCGTAAGATTTTCGTAAGATTTTCGTTACTGCATGTCAGGTCATTGGAACCGTTTGTAATTCGTTTGGGTAAGAGTTGCATCCACGTCTGGGATTTAAGACAACTTTACTCTCATTATTAATAGAAAACCCGCTGGAACTTATTTAAGCATAATTAACTGAATTCCCTCTTAATTTTATTATTGTAACTCGCCCCTCTCTACAAATGGACAAAAATTGATGAAATTCGAGTTGCCATTGGCTATTCTTCCACTGCGCTAATTATTTGCATAAAAGTCTAATTAATTAATGTAGAACCTTTATAAATAATTCAACTCCAAACCGCAAAATTAGGTGTTTAAAAGACTCGTTGCTGGCGCAATTCGAGGGCGCTGAGTGGTCTTGACTCCAGTCGCTATGGTTGCCGGTCTCGACTCCAGTTGGCACAGCTAGCTGCACAGCCACGACGGCCTTGACGAAAGGCTAGTACAAATATAGCGCGCGTCGAGCGGTGGCCCCACTAAAAACTGCAATATCATGCGGTAACATTGGTGACGTCATCGATACAGAGGGCTATTCCGAGAGAAGGGATTGACTTCAGTTGAGCACATTTCTTTTCTTTTCTGTTATAGACATAAGTGCCCCCCCCCCCCCCCCCCCCCCCCCCCCCCCCCCCCCCACCACACCCCCCCTTTGTAGAAAAGGGCAAACGTGTATTCCCAAGGGATGCATATTCATTGCAGGCAAGGAAGACAACTTTGTACGGGTACACCATGGGGGTACACGTAGTGTTTAATCTGAACTCTTGTGTGTTTCCAAAAATAAACAGGTCAACGCGATCACGACTCGAACAGACCCGACTGCCAGCCCCGATGCCCCCGCCGCCTAACGCGAAGCAGCCGCGTCTGCGCCTCGGTCGACGGGCTGCGCAATCACACATTCCCCTCCGCGTGCCTGGCGGACAGGATAGCGTGCATCACGAAACGGAACATCACCGTGGTGGCAGAGGGAGCCTGCCCCAGGACCCACGCTGCCCCCGGGGGGATCGGCAGAGGAAATCGAGAGGAGGAAGGGGAGGAAGAGGAGGAAGGGGAGAGTGAGGAAGGGGAGAGCGAGGAGGAGAAGAACAGCGGGGAGACTACGGAGGACACTGTCACTGTCACTGGTAAGTTCAAAGGTCAACTAAAGAAAAAACAATCTCAATGGATAGAACTTAGTTCACTGGTATTTACCACCCCCATCAAAAGGTGGTTTTTGCTCGGTCTCACCGCCCATACTGGGCGCTGAGAAGCGCTGATGCAGCTTCACATATTTCTGTAAAGGAAACGCACAACATTCTGGGTAGCGTTCCATGACCCTTTGAATGGACCGATCCGGCCTGTCAATCACTACGCGCGCATTGACCAATAAGATTACGAGTTTTGTTCAGGTACCTTAGCAACGGTTGCTACAGGCGTGGTCCGCCATTAGCTCGGTCAAACTATCACATGTGGTTAGAAACGTGTACACAAACAAATGGCTTCGGTACGAAAAAGCACCATATTTGTCAATCAAAATACGGCTGTATGGAGTTTAAAAAATTGTCAAAAATATGCATGAAATGGTCATGAAATATGTAAATAACACGCTGGTACTCGGATTACGACATCATTTTTCCCCGTTAAATACCAAAACAAATCTCGAAAATGAGAATTACCGTTGAACTTGTATGACGTGAACGGCGGGAATGTCAAGAAGATAAACAAGGTCAAGGACAGTGCAGTCTAAGGTAGGATCGATAGGGGCCTATGTAGAGTTAATAGTAATGCTCTACATGTATAGCAGTCTATTAATTAGGCTATGGTTTAATCCTGTTGTGACAAAATACGCGATTTATTCCAGTACTGGTAGTGATCGACTTACCAAGCAACACTTACGTGTACACCGTCCATATAAATTGACATGTATGCATGCTTCATTTCCCCCAACTGCAACTTAACCATCCTCCATGTACTATTCATACCGTTCCTTAAAACAATGGTCATCCTTTTAGTTCGCCCGCTAGCTTACTGATAGTAATTTTGTCCCCGCCTAAAGTTTAAATCAACATTTTCGTTGTACGTGTTCTACGCCTAGCCTACACGTACATGTACATGTACATGTGTGCAACTTGACCGAGGTAATGGCGTCGTCATGCCGTTGCTAAGGTGGGCGGGGCTTATGGTCAAATCCGGATCGGTCCATTGTACGCAGCGCAGCTGAGCCGCGGAACTGGTGATCTCTAGTTCACAAGTCACACAGAACCTAACCAATTAGAGCTCAAAGCGCATTAGCGCTTCCCATGAGTGGTGGGACCGAGCGAAAAGTTCGATTATGACAATTTATCAAATTTAGAAGATTGGGAGGAAAAGCAATTGTGGGCATGCTGTTTGCCATGTGTGAAGTATTTTGTGGGCACGTCCCGCGTCAGACAATATTCCGTGCAGTGAGAGCTCAAAGATAATATTAGAAGAGCGCCATCAGCGTCCTTTGTATGATCTGAGCAACGAGCTGAGACTGGTATTTAATCCCTGAATTGCGCTCTAGATATCAAACAAAGGGGCGGGATTCAGTCTAAACGTTTAAACAGAATCGGCAAAAAAATGGGTGCTGATTGAAGTGGATAACCTCAACAGCCAATTTCGTCAGCGTCACCACGAAGTAACACTAATGTTATGGCTGAATCGCGACCCCTTTCTGGCGTTTTCACGAAGTAACGCAAAGCCCATAGCTAATACACACGGATAGCGTCACTTCGTGAAAACTCGATACGCGGGGCCATTTCTGGCGTTTTCACGAAGTAACACAAAGCCCATAGCTAATACACGCGGATAGCGTCACTTCGTGAAAACTCGTAAACGGCGTATCTGATTTGTGAGTTTTCACGAAGTGACGCTATCCGCGTGTATTAGCTATGGGCTTTGCGTTACTTCGTGAAAACGCCAGAAAGGGGTCGCGCGTATCACGTGACATTAGTGTTACTTCGTGGTGACGGTGACGATTTGTAACATTCGGTAATAATAATAATTTGCCGCATTAGGATGACTGATAAACGAACAAAAAATGATAAACGACTGATAAACAACATAAACGAACAGGCACCAATGAAAGAAAAATAAGAAGAAGGCCGCTACTTGTTCAATTAAGTAAAACATTGTATGATTACACATAACAGTATTGTAAAATACAAACTTTACATCGACCAGACAGTGTACCACAAATTTATTTTGAAACAACCTCTTTTTTTCACCGAAGCTCCGGCCCCTTCCCCGTCGTCCGAACCGTCAACGAGTGTCACAAGTGACATGATGACCAGCGGGTCCACCTCAGCTACGACGAGTGCGTCCGACGGACCGGCCAACCCATCCATATCCCCCGTCGCGTCGACATCGGGCAGTCCCGCTGTAGTAACCGAAGTGAGCTCCGTATCCCCGGGCCCCGCAGTCCCGGACCCCGCATCCCCGGGCCCCGCAGTCCCGGACCCCGCATCCCCGGGCCCCGCAGTCCCGGACCCCGCATCCCCGGGCCCCGCAGTCCTGGACCCCGCATCCCCGAGCCCCTTAGCCTCCATGGTATTGTAAATTACTCCATTTGGCTTGATGGGTGCCCAGGTTGATCTATTTAGGTGCATTATTAGATATAATAATGTGATTGGTAAATAAAATGGCTTATTCAATCTGCATTATTTTCTTATTACATTTTATTTTTTGGTTGGGGGGTTAATCAGCTGTTTGTTTAAAGGGGTCAATTTTATTCAAGGCGAGCTTGTATGAAAATCCATAATAATAAAATACATCAAAAATAAGATTGACACAATATATAATGTTTGTCATTTTATTCTTGTCAGCACTGCACATTCTTCTTTGCTCACTTTTAGAACATAACATTGCAAAGTGACAATAAAATAAATAAAATCACATTGAAGAATAACAAATAAATGTTCACAATGTGTGGCCCTGTAACCACTTTTTGGTTGCTGTGGTCCACGAGTGATAGTGCCTGCCCCACTCTACAGTTTTATTTTACATTGGATCTGTAACCTTACTGTGCATACTGAATTGTTTCTAAACAATAATATTGTGATTAAAGTCAATGTTGCAATAGCATATGAAATGAAAGAAAGAGCTAAGATGATAGGCTGTCACTGGACCTATAGTTGTCAAGCGCCGTCATTTAGATTTTGAGAACTTTTGCTGCTTCAAACGATAAACATTGTATTTGGATTGAACTAAATATATAGTTAGATTTTGTATTTAATTATTATTATTATTTCTTTTGTATTATTAATACTATTGTTTTAATATAATAATTTTCTATAATATAAATTTATTCATGTAACTATCTTAATTTATTTTTTATTGAATTGTGTTTATGATTATGTATTGTATAATGTTTGTACGTGTATTTTGTTGATCTAGAAAGCCCTTTATATAGTGATTTGGTTCACTTTTGGGCAATCCTCGGGCCAACATGTATATCGCACATTGAATGAAAACAACAGGAAAACGTAAATGCGATGTGTATTGTCTTTTTTGTATTGTCTTTTCACGGGATCGGGTTACATTGGATAATTGGTTTTCTTTCAACCAGATGTAACGTAAACAATCCAAAACAAGACATTTTCGGGGATGTTATTAGGGCTTAGTGCCCCTCGGATGCTCACGGACTCTCGCATAATAGACATTGTGTCAATACAAACTCTGTGTCAGGAATATCCCTAGTCTTTGCCAAAGACGACTGCATTTGATTGTACACGTCGCGTATTCTTATGCGCCCGCTAAAGACATGATTAGTCCAGCTCCCTAACTCAAGCAGTCGTCTTTGCAAACTCCCTTCAATGGGGCAAGATCTACTAATGCTATTATTAGCGCAAAGATTCATGCGCCCAATCAGAGCCTCCGTTACAAACAGACCAAGGCTGTTTTCCAAACCCCTGGCTTTGGCTCCGTCTCGGGCTACAGCCTATTGCTAAACAGTGTGTGAATGAAGCCTGAGACGAAGACAAACCTGGGGTTCGGAAAACAGCCCAAGGAATGCGAACCAACTTCTTCCGCAACGCGCATTTCTATTGGTCCATTCGCTTGGACATCTGAGGTGTTCTCACAAATGTTCATTTTCCCACGTAAAAATTAAAATTAATTTGAAAAATTGTAGAAATTAACGTAAAGAACGTGAAATAAAGCTTTTCTATTATATATTATACAGAATAAGAAACATAAAAGACTGAAAAGATACGTAAACGCCAATAAAATTAAGTATAGGCCTAGTGGTAGAAATTGTCATTTTACCAGGGGTGGACGTTCAAATCATGTATTGGCCAACTTGTTTAATGATTGCTGCGAATGTCCGCAATAGGCTGTAGCCGGAACGGAGCCAAAGCCAGGGGTTTGGAAAACGGCCTTGGTTTGTTTGTAAAGGCCCAGTCACACCGGATCGTACGATTTCTGGATCGTGCGATTGGTGCGATTTAGCAGAGGTACGACCAATCGCCAATGTTTTGCGACGATCTTCATAGCGGTCGTATGCTGTGATTGCTCTTAAGACTGGTACGTACAATTGGTGGCACGCTTGGTCGTGCGATCACAAGCGATTGGAGAAGATTGATCGCAAAATCAGTCGTAGGTAATTGTGCGACTAGTCTTAGGTACCCACGATTGATCGCACGATCAGTCGTGTATACCTACAACCAGTTGCACGACTAATCGTGCGACTGTGGGACCCGCGATCATCCACGAATGGTGGTGCGAGCATGCACGACTGGTGGTACGACCATGTAAGACCTGTCTGCAACCTCTTACGATTTGGAATCGCAGGTCAGAAGTTTTGAACATGACCATCGACCTTGCTGCGACTGAATTTGCTGTTGCGATGACCCACGACCTCTGCGACCAGTCGCACGCTCTTTGTACGATTTGCCCGCGATTGCAACATTTTTCGGTCGCAGCTAGGTCGTAACCTGGTCGCAAGCCCGGTGTGACTGGGCCTTAACGGAGGCTCTGATTGGGTGCATGATTGTTTGCGCTAATAATCACGGATTGAGCGCTATTAGTAGAAAGCGCCCTAAAGCGCTGCGTGGCTCACGATGGGCCTGCAGTGGACGACTGGTTGTTGCGTCTAGTGGTGCTAGACTTGTGACGTTGCCGCACGAGACAAATTTACCAGGGGGGACATGTTTAACGTTGGGCGCGGCAGGGGGACAGAATTACCTGGAGGTACGTGGAGGGGGACAGAAATACCTAGGGCCAGAGCCGTAGATAGAGAGAGTTGCGACAACTACGGATTAGAAGCCATTTTGTTTCCATGTAACGCCGCGCGCGCTATCCGTGTTTTTGTACTACACACACTCGCTGCATGCGTTTTTATACGCACGACTTGGCTGATCAATCGTTGCATTGAAAAACTGCTCATAGCTTCATGATCAGTGACACAAACCTATACTAGAGCCTATTATTAACAAATACAACGGTTTCAGACTACAAAAGTAACTTGGAAAGTTTAACGGTAGTAGCCTAATTGTAAAGGTCATTTTCGAAAGGAAGAACTATTTACCCAAGGAGCTGAAGCACTGATTTTGCGTTTTGTATTCTTTTGTTTTCTTCAATGTCAAGAATGAAGTATATTAGGTATTGAAATGCCAGGCCAAACAGAAATATATTTTGTCACAACAAACAAAAGTAGTCAAAAGTACGACCCAGCTTGGATATTTCAATTTCTTAGATATTTAATTTTCAGAAATTATCTTTAAACAAAGAGGCAAAATGTCAATTTCAAGTGTTCTTTGAAGTTTAGGTGTCAATCAGTCTGGATTGATTTTTAAGTAGGTTAACACATAAAAGTAAACCAATGAAATAGAGTTGACATTAATTTGTTCTAGTAAAACAAAACTTGAATTTTGAATCTTTGGCTACATTTCTTTTGCCAAAATTACTTTATTCAAGACAAATCATTTTTTTTCTCCAGAGTGTACATATTGCTCAGGTGACACATTTAATTATAATACAGCTGTTTGGAATGAACACACGTTTTTACAAATCAAAGCTCATTATACAGCCACTCAAGTCAAAGCAGTTCATTTTGATCTGGCTAGGCCAACAATATTTGTTTATTTTTCAACTTATTGGGGGCAAGTGTTCCTGACAAATCCTGATACATGATAGCAGCAATTGATTTGAACCAGTAACATCAGTGTACTTCAAGTAATAGCAGCAGAACTTGCGATGAATTTGTTGAACCTGGACAATCTAAATTTAAAAGGGGGGGGGGTGGTATAGTTACACCACTGTACAAGCAGACCTGCTGCATGAAGGCAGTGTCAGCCCAAACTGCTTTGCATGAGTAACCAAAAAGTTAATAAAACTAACACAACAAAATTAAAGGTACATGTGAAACAATACTTCTATTGCATGTATCAATTATAATAATTTACTTTCCTTTTTACAAATGTCATGGCACAAACTGCAATATATGATGAGGAAAAAGTTTTCCTAAACAGTGTTCTCCAACTTTCCAAATTCAAGTGCCCTTTGTGGAAAGGCCGTGGCTATTTTTACGTGACCGTAAACCTACGCATTTTTGCTATTTTTACACGAGTTCTGGTTGCTCATGCGCAGTCCCTAATTAATTGTATACAGTTCATATTTTTTTGTATACACAACTTTTATACCTTTTTCTATAAGACCCTATCTAGATGAGATTATTAACCAATAATTTTGATTAATAGAAACGGGTATAAAAGTCGTGTATACGAGAAAAAAAATAGGGACTGTATACAATTAACTAGGGATTGTATCCATTTATTTTGGTGAATTATGGCTGTCAACCGTCGTTGGTCTTCATATGTTCCGCGTGTATTGAGTTTCCCTTGTCTGTGTCGGGAACCAGGTATATCACGTAAAAATAGTAGGGTTACGGTCACGTAAAAATAGCCACTTTGTTGTGGAAATCCTTGTGATGAGCTAGTTGTAGAGACTTGTAGGGACTTGTAGGGACTTGTAGGGACTTGTAGGGACTTGCAGGGACTTGCAGGGACTTGCAGGGACTTGCAGGGACTTGCAGGGACTTGCAGGGACTTGCAGGGACTTGCAGGGACTTGCAGGGACTTGCAGGGACTTGCAGGGACTTGCAGGGACTTGCAGGGACTTGCAGGGACTTGCAGGGACTTGCAGGGACTTGCAGGGACTTGCAGGGACTTGCAGGGACTTGCAGGGACTTGCAGGGACTTGCAGGGACTTGCAGGGACTTGCAGGGACTTGCAGGGACTTGCAGGGACTTGCAGGGACTTGCAGGGACTTGCAGGGACTTGCAGGGACTTGCAGGGACTTGCAGGGACTTGCAGGGACTTGCAGGGACTTGCAGGGACTTGCAGGGACTTGCAGGGACTTGCAGGGACTTGCAGGGACTTGCAGGGACTTGCAGGGACTTGCAGGGACTTGCAGGGACTTGCAGGGACTTGCAGGGACTTGCAGGGACTTGCAGGGACTTGCAGGGACTTGCAGGGACTTGCAGGGACTTGCAGGGACTTGCAGGGACTTGCAGGGACTTGCAGGGACTTGCAGGGACTTGCAGGGACTTGCAGGGACTTGCAGGGACTTGCAGGGACTTGCAGGGACTTGCAGGGACTTGCAGGGACTTGCAGGGACTTGCAGGGACTTGCAGGGACTTGCAGGGACTTGCAGGGACTTGCAGGGACTTGCAGGGACTTGCAGGGACTTGCAGGGACTTGCAGGGACTTGCAGGGACTTGCAGGGACTTGCAGGGACTTGCAGGGACTTGCAGGGACTTGCAGGGACTTGCAGGGACTTGCAGGGACTTGCAGGGACTTGCAGGGACTTGCAGGGACTTGCAGGGACTTGCAGGGACTTGCAGGGACTTGCAGGGACTTGCAGGGACTTGCAGGGACTTGCAGGGACTTGCAGGGACTTGCAGGGACTTGCAGGGACTTGCAGGGACTTGCAGGGACTTGCAGGGACTTGCAGGGACTTGCAGGGACTTGCAGGGACTTGCAGGGACTTGCAGGGACTTGCAGGGACTTGCAGGGACTTGCAGGGACTTGCAGGGACTTGCAGGGACTTGCAGGGACTTGCAGGGACTTGCAGGGACTTGCAGGAACTTGCAGGGACTTGCAGGGACTTGCAGGAACTTGCAGGAACTTGCAGGAACTTGCAGGAACTTGCAGGAACTTGCAGGAACTTGCAGGAACTTGCAGGAACTTGCAGGAACTTGCAGGAACTTGCAGGAACTTGCAGGAACTTGCAGGAACTTGCAGGAACTTGCAGGAACTTGCAGGAACTTGCAGGAACTTGCAGGAACTTGCAGGAACTTGCAGGAACTTGCAGGAACTTGCAGGAACTTGCAGGAACTTGCAGGAACTTGCAGGAACTTGCAGGAACTTGCAGGAACTTGCAGGAACTTGCAGGAACTTGCAGGAACTTGCAGGAACTTGCAGGAACTTGCAGGAACTTGCAGGAACTTGCAGGAACTTGCAGGAACTTGCAGGAACTTGCAGGAACTTGCAGGAACTTGCAGGAACTTGCAGGAACTTGCAGGAACTTGCAGGAACTTGCAGGAACTTGCAGGAACTTGCAGGAACTTGCAGGAACTTGCAGGAACTTGCAGGAACTTGCAGGAACTTGCAGGAACTTGCAGGAACTTGCAGGAACTTGCAGGAACTTGCAGGAACTTGCAGGAACTTGCAGGAACTTGCAGGAACTTGCAGGAACTTGCAGGAACTTGCAGGAACTTGCAGGAACTTGCAGGAACTTGCAGGAACTTGCAGGAACTTGCAGGAACTTGCAGGAACTTGCAGGAACTTGCAGGAACTTGCAGGAACTTGCAGGAACTTGCAGGAACTTGCAGGAACTTGCAGGAACTTGCAGGAACTTGCAGGAACTTGCAGGAACTTGCAGGAACTTGCAGGAACTTGCAGGAACTTGCAGGAACTTGCAGGAACTTGCAGGAACTTGCAGGAACTTGCAGGAACTTGCAGGAACTTGCAGGAACTTGCAGGAACTTGCAGGAACTTGCAGGAACTTGCAGGAACTTGCAGGAACTTGCAGGAACTTGCAGGAACTTGCAGGAACTTGCAGGAACTTGCAGGAACTTGCAGGAACTTGCAGGAACTTGCAGGAACTTGCAGGAACTTGCAGGAACTTGCAGGAACTTGCAGGAACTTCAGCTTTTTGTCAGCCTGTTAAAGCTTTCCTTGCCGTCAAGAAAAGTTCTCCTACACAAAGGGGGAAAAAAGGGTGTTGTTAATACTAAATTTGAACGGTGTAATCATTTGAACAGACACAACAATAAAGGCATGCTTAATGCAAAATAAAACAATGTAAAAGCAGTGTACATGCAATCCAGTTGGCCATACAGGTACATGTAATTTAAACCAGAACATTTGTATTTTCTGGTGCCATACAAATCAGAATACAGCCTACAGGTCAGCTTGGACGAGAGCCAACTCGTACGCGACAAACTCGTAAGCGAGACAACTCGTACGCGTGCCAAATATTTTAAAAATACTAATCATTCGAAAACATTAGTCTAAAAATATATATTATTAAAAGAAGTTATGTCAAACGATGATTACAAAATTAAAACAAAGATGTATAATAAATCATAGTACAATTTTACACGAATGCTTTTGTAAAAAGCAAAGTCTTAAAGGAAACATGTAGTCTAACATCTTCATTACGCATTTTTTGTTTTAAATCAATAGATTTATGTGTATCAAATGTGAATAAAAAGCAAAACTGGTTCTAGTGTACGTTTAGTGTGGTTATTTGCCGTCTAGAAATTGACCCCCCCTTTTTAAATTTCGCGGCCACTCAAAATGAGTGACGTAAATCGAGTCAGAACCCGGACAAATTATCGATAGTCGGTACGCGACGTCTAGGTACGAGACGGGTTCGCGTGGCCACGCACGCACACATTGTTGTGAGTACAAGAGTGTACGAATCCCGTACGCCTTGTGCACACGTACGTACACCGTACCCCCATGTACATGTAAACGCGATCACCCACACGCACGCTGTCCAAAGCAAAGGATACCGTACAAAGTACATGTACATGTACAGTAATCGGCGCGGACTAAACATGGACGATCGTGAAAGTTCTTCGTCGGTTTTTAGTGAATCTGACGAAAACAGTACAGATTCGTCTGATTGGAATATCGTTGGGACAGCATCTGACTTCAGCATGTTTTTTAAGGGCATGCCAAAGTTGCTGTACAGACCAGTGTCGAAGCACGACCGCTCAAAATGGTCGCTGCAGATCGGGCCGAAAAATCACTAGGCCCGGCGGGACCATTTCGCTCCGGTAAGCTTTACTTTGGCTGTCCGAATCCTCCGATATTTAGGATCAGCCGGAAACAAATGAAGGCTTACTCTATCCTTGGTAGTTTTGCTACACCCAGCAGCTACACATCTAGTCGGCATGACTGAAAACAGTTGTATTTTTACCGTGATTTAGAATAAAAAACCGGCATGGTAAACTCGTAGACAAAGACTTGTTGCATGCAATGCGCGCATAATGCAAGCCAGGCCCGGGTAGCGCACTCCCGCAGCGAGGCAATTCTCTGCCTCGATTTTTGTCATACCCCACGCGAAGTTTTATGTTAATGAGGCTTCCCTTTGAGGGGCGGAGTGGTATGACTAAACATTTTCAAAAATTATTTTCTCCCATTTATCACAGAAAATAAACACAACCTCACACATAATGTTGTTGTCAATATGATACTTTATTGATTTGAGCAAAAAAAAACCTTATTACATGTTTCCTTTAACCAGTTCGCGCCGGGATTATTTTAACATCGCCGAGCCCACGGGCGGGATTATTTTTAACGAAACTCAATCCGAAGCGTGTTCAGGCTGATAGTGCCGGGAAGCACACCCACGCGTTTATATACGTCATCCGGCGCGAACTGGTTAAGCAATAATATTCTTAAAAACCGAAAGAGATGAGACTAAACAGACTGAATCTCATGCAACTTGTACATTGTTACATTTAATGGAAATAAAATTGTTGACAAAAATGTATACAAATAAAGGTTAATGCCAAAATGTTAATAATGGCTGCCTTAAAAATCGTGTATTGTTTGTAATTTTGGTCTGTTCATTTGTTGATGTTTCCCGAGAAATAAAATGGAGAATAGAGAATAGATTCGCCTTGGATGCCCAAAGTATCTGCCTTTTTAATTGATCAACACCACCCGTAGTCCCGTACCCGTGAACCACATTTTTAAACCGCGTACGAGTTGGCTGGCGTACGAGTTGTCCCGCGTACGAGTTGGCACCATTCGCACGTTACAAGTCACGTAAAATCGCAAATATTTTCGCGAAATCTTTGCCAAATTGCTTAGGCTTTAACAACTCATCGTGCTCACACAATCTAGAACTTGCCTTCAACTTGCCTTTCCATGTTTTCTTCCGAGTAGAATGGCTGTGAACCTTGTATTGGTGTACTGTTACAGACAATTTTACACCCAAACAAAATTCATACACGCCGCCGCGGAACTGCGCTAAACACCGCGGCACTGCACTTTGGAACCAAAATGGCTCCATACACCACGTGACCTAGCCGTTTCGAGTCTCTCATGTCGCAACTCTCTCTATCTACGGCTCTGCCTAGGGCTAGGTCAGGTAAAATGTGTCGAACCGGCCTCAGAAATAAAGTGCGCCCTCTGTTGATTTCGAAATCTCCCCGGTAGTTTTGTTCCCTGACTTCATACTTGTGTTTTATATAAACGGTACCGAGCGCACAGACTAAAATAGTTCTTGTCGTCGCGCGTACGTACGTAGGGTGTTCGTTTTATTAAACGTCAGATCGTGGGTGCTTAGTTTTATTTCATCGTTGAGTTTGAAGTGTAAATTGCTAACCATGGGTCGAAAGGATCTGCCTTTGAAGAGGAAGGTATATGCTATAAGGCAAGTAGAGTCAGGGAAGAGTTCGAGAAATGTAGCGGATGAGTTAGGCGTTGGGAAAACACAGATTAATAACATAGTCAAACGTAAGCGAGAGTACCTGGAGGCCTTCGAAAACCACAACCAAACGGGAGAACGATGCAGAAAACTACGGGAAACTGGAAATAAGAAGTTAAACGAAATGATGTATGAATGGTTCCTGATCGCAATGAGTAAGAATCTGCCAATTTCTGGTCCAATTCTACAAGCTAAGGCACGAAGCTTTGCAGAGGAGCTTGGTGGCGGCGCATCGTCCTTTGGCTTTACAGCTTCCAATGGATGGCTTGAATGTTTCAAAAAGCGAAACAACCTAGTTGCAAGAGTAATGAGCGGCGAAAGTCACAGTGCCGATGTGGATATCGCCGTCACGAGTAGCTGGAAAGGCCGACTGGCCCACATCTGTGAGGGTTATAAACCTGAGGATATCTGGAATATGGGTCAAACTGGACTGTATTTCAAGTCACTACCCGACCGCACCCTAACTCAGAAGACTGAAACCTGCCGAGGGGGAAAAAGAGAAAAAGAACGACTGACTCTGTCGCTGTGTTGCAGTCTCACTGGAGAAAAGGTAAACCTTCCGTTTAAAATGTTCCCTTGGGGGTTTTTTTGTCTGGGAAAAGGGGAGAGGCTTACTGTTTTGTTTTTGTTTTTGTAAGATGGCTGTCATTTTTGGTAAACTTTCTGACAACGGTTGGGTTTTTCCCACTTTTCCGAGACTAACAACTGAAAGAGATATAGTGAACAAAATCCTATACATGTTTACAGTTGTTTAAATTAATTCATACATGTTTATATTACAGGACAAGCCTTTACTTATTGGCAAGTCTTACCGACCACAGTGTTTCAAAAACCTGGATGTCGACGAGCTACCCGTGACATGGCGATCAAACAAGTCTGCGTGGATGACGTCGGCAACTTTTGAAGAGTGGTTGAAAGGACTGAACAGCCAGATGCAGAAGCAGAAGAGAAAGATCCTACTCTTCCTTGACAACGCAACCTGCCATCCTGCTCTTAAACTGTCTCACATCAAGTTGCAGTTTTTTCCAGCAGAAACAACTTCCAAGCTTCAGCCTCTCGACCAGGGTATCATTAAAGCTGTGAAGTCACGCTACCGCAAGAAACTCCTGCACCATCTCATCTGCCACATGGATACAGGCGATACGGCAACTGACTTGAGCCGCAAGATCAATGTCCTGGATGCAGCATACTGGATTGATGAGGCGTGGAGTGAGACATCACCGACAACAATTCAGAAATGCTTTGCTGCCAGTGGATTTGGTGACGAAAGGTGGGGAATGTGTTCAATTAGGCCAAATAAAAAAAAACATGTTTAGCTTTATGCCTTTAAAAAAATAGAAGAAGGCTCTTTTTTCTTAAAATGGCCGCTGACACATTTTGATGCGAGTCATGTAGTGAACATGTCACACCCTATCTTCCAATTTGAAATTAAAACACCCACGATTAAAAATCAAAATTCATGTGGGTCGATCATGTATGCAACATACACTTTACCCCCTAGCTTTTCCATTAGAAAAAATATATTTCTATGTACACAGTGATGCTATAGTCTAAAATACGATCTTTAAATTGTATTATTTTTTGGTAATTTTTTTTGTTTCAAAAAAATAATAAAATTTATCATTTAAAAAAAAAAATTAAAAAAATGGAGGCGGCTTAAAAAAGGAAGCAGGCGGTGTCGCTAAACATTTTTTTATTTTTATTTGCCCTTATACTTTTCAACACTTATTTTATCGTTAAATTTTGTTGCAGCTGTAAGGACGAGCAGACACAGGATGAGGAAGCTGGGCCATCTACGGGGGAGCCACAAGTTGACAAAGAAGCAGATATCTTGACAAAGCAAGTCAGCAAGCAGCTGGGTGGAGATATCAAATGGCAAGAATTTCTTACTGTTGATGACGATGTTGCTACCCACAGTACAGCAGAAGGAGACTGGGAAGGCCAGCTCGTCAGCAAATTTGTTAGTGCAAACACAAACAACGCATCTGAGACCAAAGTTGATGACGACAGTGATGATGAGATGCACCCAAACTCCACTCCGTGTGATCAAATCAGTCTTCAACAAGTCATTAAGTATCTCGAGATCGTAAAAAGCTATGCACTTCAACAAGGAGATATTGACTGTTTGAATATGTCTGTCATGAGTCTTAGGGATCACCTTGTCAGGAAACATGCTAAGGCCAACCGTAATCTTTGCACCCAAATACATGCAATCATAAATGCACTTCCAGATTAATCTGAAAGCGATACGTTGTTCACTTTTGCGCCCACAAATTTGTTCGCTTTTGCGCCCACAAAGTGATATTGAACACACAGCCTGGATATGTACAATTTAATTTTTGGGTTTTTTTGGGGGGGGCAATGTGGAATACGGTACATGTGTAGAAATACAGTACATGTGTAGAAATACAGTAGAAATCAGCTAATATCTATCTATAGCGGGTTTTACACAAACTCTGGCCAGCATCCATTTAGCTTTACAGAATCACATATCTATACCTTGACCATATGTACAGTATATCATGCAAGTTTCTTCTTGCCATTCTTGAGCTTTGAGAATAAAATAAATAAATACAATTGGAAAGAAATAAACACAAATTCTGTTTCAGATTGAAACATATAGTTGTGTTGTTTATGTAGACAAAACATTATGGTGGAGGGAGGGCATGTCTGTGGGCACATACACATGCATTTGTGTACATAGTGCGAAATACGGTACCCTCTGGAGACTTGAACACAATGGGGACAATGGGAGTGAAAAGGTCTCCGAAGGGTAATTTCTATAGATGAATAGGTCTCCATTAGGAATTTCACGAATTAGATTTTTGGATTGTACTTAAATTACTCAAAAACTAGGGTTAGAATGTTGGTTTGGGTTAGGGTATTCCTTCTTATTCCTTCTTATTCCTCCTTATTCCTCCATGGTATAATATAGGGTATATATTGGGACGAAATTATAACCCAGGAAAATAATTGTGGTTAAAATGGGAGCATTTTGAAAAACGTGCTCGACCTTTTAACCATGTTGTACACGAGAACAAGGCCATGTCTCCACAGTTATACAAAAACGCGAATGTATACATGTACATGTGTACGCTATAGTGGCCACTTGCTCATAGTGGCCACTATATCGAGGTTTGACTGTTTAAAGAGCCCTGTTGTGGAGAGATCCTTTTTCAAAACGGCTACTTTTCCAGTTTGGGAAACATCATTCGTTGTATTAGGGGTGTTTTTGTTTGGGTGAGAATATCTCAAAAAGTCAATGGTCAACCCACCAACACAATTAAAAAGAAAACGAAAGATGAGATGTTGATCATCTGTAGAGCCTGAACACCTGTGAGAGTTTAGTAAAGAATTTTGTGCATATAGGCATTTTTATACAAGGGTTATGCTGCGTTCCAACCGCGTCGTGTTTATCGTGTTCACCCTGAATTTCTCCACGTTCACGAGTGGGTTGCATTCCAAACGCTACTCACCAAGACGCACGCGCACAGTCAAGTTAGTTGTCCGGTATAGACCACAGGGCATGGCCGATTATCTTGCACCTTCTTGACGCATATCGTGAATCTATATAAATTTTACTTTAAACAACTTAGGAAGTTGTTGGGAAACTCACAAATAAAATCCCCAAACGGTCTGCGAACCAGTACTCGATAAAATCTCCATTTAAAATTCATGTTTTCCCAGTTTCGATGCTTAAAAAATGCCCAGTGAACAATTACGTCATTATTTTCAAACGACCAATCAACGAGGCCCTTCTGTCGTGGTGCGGCACGTTTGTGCGAATAGTGGGGAAATGGACCAATAGCGGGCGTTGTAAAATAGGGCGAGCGTAGGCGCTGTTGACACGAGCTGCTCAGATGATAGCGATTTGTAAACGAAAAAGTGTATTATATGCACGGTTCAGATGCAGATTCGAGGGTTTTGTTGTTCTCTGAAAAGAGTTTTTAAAAATTTCACGCTTGTGCCGGTAGGTGGAAGAATGTACCCAAGCAGAAATCGCCGAAAAAGCGGAGATAATCATATCGGTATGACAATCATTGTCAACAGTACGTGATGTAGTTGAGTAGATGCCGTTAAAAAAATAGAACACAGGTGGAGTTTGGACAAAAAGACCCAAACAACTGTCCTTGACAAACTTTCACAATGCCAGACGCTAACTGCAGCCTGCAGGAAAGCTTCTGGAAGCAGCGAGGAAAACAGAAGATCAGTGGCTGCTCTCACAGATCGAGGGGAAGGATCTTGCCACCACAGAAACATTGTATTACACAGGCTGCTTTCCATATACTCTCCTTAATACAAACTCAGCTGGAAATGGGCAAAATGTTTGTTATAACATAATTGTGTATTAAATGTAAATCGGTACGAGTTGTTGTTCATCCACTCACATGTACATTGTTAAAGACATGGACAAATTTCAGTTTTACCGTCACGAATAAACATGACATTGTATCAAAGACTAAAGCTAAAAAAAACTCTGGTCGTGTATATATGTTTTCATACATTTCGATTTTTAACCCCCCCCAAAAAAAAAAAAAAATATATATATAAATATAATAAAAAAAAAATAAAAAAAATATTATAATAAAAAAATCAAACAATAACAAAATGACACTCTATTAAAAAGTTCAAAATATGGCAATGAACAAAATGAAAATTTGTATTAAGACATTAAAACACACCCTATTCCTCTTTAATCGAATTATGTCTAGGCCTATGTAGAGTCCCTTTTTAGCAAGCAACTGCAATAAGCAATCTTTTCCCATTGAAAATGTACACAGCTTTCCAATCCTGGTCAATAGAGGGCGCCCGTTATACACAGGTGATTAAAATGCAAATATTTAATTAACTGGTGAACTTGCGATTGGGGATTTTGGTTTTTCGTGATCCACATGATCCCAGCTAACAGCAGTGATTCCACTTAGATTCAAGAGGTGCGCCAAGGAAATTAATTTCTGAGCACATTTTGCAGCCATGCCCTGTGGTCTATAGTAGGCCTAACCCTAAATTAGCCATATATTGAGCCAATCTGTGATATTTTTTTAAAGAAGCTAATTTCAACTGATTTTGGTGGGTATGGGTATGGACAACTACCAAAAAAAAGGAAGGAGGGATAGGGGTTGGGGAACTTTTTTTATTAGAGGTCAAAGGTCATTGACCCCTGCCTAAATCACTAAAAATTATATTTCAGCAACAAAATATGGTATATAGATTATCTTGGTGTCAAAATGCACAGAATTACAAAAGAAGATGACATCAAATAATTATTGACCCTTGGGACCAAATCCTGACCTCCGAAAATGAGGTCAAAGGTCAAAAATCTATTTTATTACTAAAATGTCATATTTATAACAGGAAAATTATCATTAAATAAAAATGAGCACAAACAAATCGAAGAGACTAATTTTAACTTACGTGGCGGGTATGGGAGTTATTATTTATTCTAGGAGCAGATGTCAAAGGTCATTGACCCTGGACTAAAACGCTATAAATTGTATCTCGGCAACAACATATGTACTTGTATGATCTTGGTGTCAAAATTGTCATAATTACACTGGAAGTAGAAAAATATAAATTCTTGTGATATAAATGTAGGATACAAATTGACCGCCACATATGACCTTAAAGGTCAAAGGTCATTATTCGAAGCCCCATATTGAATCCACAAAGCACCACCCTAGAGATATACGTATAACATAAAACAACGTGAATTATGTCTTTGTTTAAGAAGTGATTACTCATAACACCTAGTTAGCCTACATGTACCCTGACTAGTTACCCCAGTGAAGTGAGATGTCCCAAAAGTTTCCTATTAATAAGAAGAGGAGTTTGGTGCATCTTGCAGAGAGTCTTGTATACAGCAGAGAGATTCAGCACACCCTAAGTCGGTATTTGGCGGCTTAATCAAGGGCGAAGTGACTGGAACAACCGTATATGTACCCATTTAAAAGACTTTGAGGACAGGGTTGAATTATTCAAGGACCAACTTAAAAAGCGCGGATACACAAACGAAGACCTAGCCCTTCCTCAAAGGGGCGAGCCTTCCGCGGACTCTAAGCGTGAAAAAACAAAAAAACACACCACAATACCCCACTGGTGTTCGTCCTACCATACTACCCACGAGTCGCGCACCCAGCTCTCAAACGGGCCCTCCTCAAACACTGGCACTGGATAGTGAAAACGAATACCTAAATACATGTAGGCTATTTGATACCCAACCCTTGGCATACAAACGGCACAAAAACATAAAATATGAACTTATTCGATCTAGGACTAAAGCATCTCCACAATCCAACCAAGAAGAAAACAACCTGGATGAGGAGAATGTGCAAATCCTATTGGAACTATTGAAAGAACAAAACAATGATCAAAGAAATGGCTCTCAAGACTAAAACAAAATAAATAAGTCAAGATGCCTTCCTTTCGATCAATACCCCCCCAAAACCTGTATTTGTCCTTAAAAACAAGGAAAAAGAAAAGTAAACTGAAAGAATGGTGACCGATGAAGTGCATAATATAGCACAAAAAATATGCCCTGCTCCCCTTCCAAAAAAGGAGAGAAAAAGGGGACGGCATATTATTACCGGTAATAATCAATCACTGAGTGAACTAAAAACAAAGAACCACTGTTGCAATACACAAACCACAAACCAAAAAAAAAAAGAGTTAAGAATTACGCTCCGGAGAGGCCAGTCAAACAACCACTCTCTGGCATACCGGGCATACCCACTATAGATAACGTACAATTACAGATTTAACTGTGCCAGTCACAAATACAATCCATATCATACCGCGTCTCAAGAAAATAACGAAAAACACGGAGGGGTTCTCTTGAAACTTGTACACGTAACACCCACCCCCCCCCCCCCCCCCCCCCCCCCCCCTTCTCCTACCGACTGCAATCTCGCAGAAAAAATGTGGCCAGAACTGACTTCCCAGAAGCGTATATCACTAAGAAAAAACTTACATTAAGAATTACGCTCTGGGTAATATAGTTACGCAACCGCACTGCTGGCATACCAGCAAATCATAAATATACAGATTTATCTCTGCAGACCAGCAACAAACATACAATCCTATGATACTTCACGCAGCAGAACTGTTGCAGCATCTCCAAAACAATAATGAAAACGATGAGAAATAGTTCTGACTTGTGACAACTTCCATAAACACCCTCCCCTTCCCATAGTAGAATGAGTTCTGATTCACTGCAGCTAACTCTGGGATTGATCAAACAAACAACAACAAATAAACTGATCATTCCTTGAAGTATGCCTGCATAAACCGGTTTCCCTTTGCTATTTTTTTGCAAAAGCACTTCATCTTTAACTAAAAAACCCTAATAGTCTCACAGAAAAAGAAAACAATTCCACATTGTCCTTCCCATGTGACCGAGAATCGTTTTAATAATAAAAAAACGTAGGCTGAATGTATGATTACGCTCCTTCCCAATAAACACCAAACATGATTATAAATGCACATATACTTTACATACACAAACTATTTGACACTAATGAACTTTAATCCCCCCCCCCGCCCAATTGCTCATTTTGACCTTTAACCTCGTATTTTGGTGGTGAAGAATCCATTTCATATTGTGTTTGTCTCCTAGTATAATTCTGTGCATTTAGACACCACGATCATCTAGGCCTATGAAAAACATACTGCTGCTGAGATACAATTTATAATGTTTTAGTGCAGGGTCAAAGACCTTTGACCCTCAGAAAGGGAATTTCCCCCTCCTTCTTTGCTCTTGGAATAAATAATAACCCCCATACCCGCCACAATAAGTTGACATTAGCCTCTTAGATTTGTTTTTGTTCATGGTAATTTTCCTGTTATTTTACTAATTTTACATTTTAGTAATACGTCTATTTTTGACCTTTGACCTCTTTTCTAAGGGTCAGTAGTTATTCTGTGTCATCTTCTTTCATAATCCTGTGCATTTTGACACCAAGATCATCTATATACATGTACCATATTTTGTTGCTATAAATATGACATTTTAGTAATAAAATTGTTTTGTGACCTTTGACCTCATTTTCGGAGGTCAGGATTTGGTCCCAAGGGTCAATAATTATTTGATGTCATCTTCTATTGTAATTCTGTGCATTTTGACACCAAGATCATCTATATACCATATTTTGTTGCTGAAATATAATTTTTAGGGATTTGGGCAGGGGTCAATGACCTTGGACCTCTAATAAAAAAAGTTCCCCAACCCCTATCCCTCCTTCCTTTTTTTTGATAGTTGTCCATAACCATACCTACCCAAATCAGTTGAAATTAGCTTCTTTTAAATTTGTTCACAGATGAACCTTAAGTTAGGGATACTATAAGGACATTCTTAATCTTTATCGCGCGATCGAGAACTCGTATGCCTACGTGTTCTTGTCTTGCATTACGATCGAGGATCGAAACACAAAAGAAAACAAAGGGAACAAAGGATCCTCGATCGACGGTTTGCTTGTCCGAATTCTGTCCTCGATCGACGGTGCAAGCGCTAAGCAATGGGGATTGGGTTAAGTAAAGGAAGAAAGGAAAACACAATATCGATCCTCGGTCGTTATGTGGTTCACGACTGTGTGAACCAACACGCCTGCGCGATTCCACCTCGAGTTCACCACTTGTGAACACGAGTTACCAGACGATTAGAACTCCGTTATACGACTATGAACTCGTGAACACGATAAACACGACGCGATTGGAACGCAGCATCACCCAGAAAACAATGTGGCTACTCTATTGGGATTTTTCCCAAGAATTTGGGCAAGACCTTGGGAACTTGGGATTTTGTATCAAAATTCCCGAAATCTTGTGATTTTTGCATTTTTGTTACCTGCAAACAACTTTTATATAAATTTTAGGCATTTTTGTTAACCGCAAACAATTGTGGTCTATTAATGGCACTTTTGTAAACCGCAAACAACTGTTTAAGTGTGGACGGCGCCTTTGCGCGCGTGTGGCTCCTTTAAACTTTAAAGTGTACTGTGCATTTGATCATTTTTTGTAGTACAGTAGAACCCTGATAGTAAGAGCAACGTTAATACACCATGTTGCTTATAACAAGGAAAAATAGGTCCTGAGTCTTTGTTTTTCTTTGTTTTCCATTATACCGATAATACAAGGTACCTTGTTATAACAAGGTAATTTGTAAAGTCCCAAGGACCTTGTTATAAAGGTGTTTGACTGTACATTATTTTATTCACAACATTTGGCCTTTTTGCGGGTTCTCTGGTCCGTTAGCATTATCCGTGCTATCTTATGACATCTTGGGAATTCTTGGAAATTTTACTGCCACCATCTTGGGATTTTCAAATTTTAATGAGTGGCCACGCTGCCAGATAAGAAACCACAGTTCTACTGCCCTCACTTGGGCAGTCTGTTGTTGTCGATGGATTATTCATTTTAGTTGCATCATTAGGCTAAGGCTGTGTCCGAAACGAGTGTCTACTAGAGCTACAGCTACGTCTACATAGGCGCTAAGGCAAAGGGAATTCGGACGCGTCTACGGCAGAAAATACGGCTAGTTATTGCGCCATCAAACGATGCTTGAATTCGTGTTTGACAAATTATGATGTAAGAATCATATCGTCTGCTAGATGTAACAAGTCAAAGGTAAAATGCTCTGAGAGCATAATAAAAGGGCCAACGGGTTTCCAGTTAAAGTAAAATGCTGTGCGAGCATTCCAGCTAAAGTAAAATGCTGTCTCAGCACTGCACTCTCGTCAAAAAGGAAGTGGACAAGAGAATGCCAACGGGTTTTACCTCTTACCCCCCCCAACAAGCGCAGACCGAGCGAAAGGTCAGCAGGTGTGGGCCACTAGTTCGGTGTGGGCGGGTCGAAACCGTTGCCCTCCCACCTCGCCCCCTCCTCCCATAGCAGCATGGACTCACAATCGGGTAGTCTAAAGCACCGACTCAATGAGCCAATGAGAGAGAGACACACACGCATTGGAGGGGAAAGCGCTGCACTCTCTGCGAGAGAGAGAAGGCCGCAACGCAAGAGAGTGGGAAGGCGATCACCGGCTATCTAACGCAGTCGGTGGTCACGTAGCTGAATAACTGGCACGAAATGGACGGCGCGTAAACAATAACTCGTGCTCGCGCGTTAGGGCGGATGAGCACAAGCTTATAAATAAGCTTATAATGGGCTTATTAACGGATAATCTCGACGCGCGCTGTGGGCCCACGGTGAAGTTCACTTCTTACCCGCTCTGTGCGCGCTGTGTATCAAGTAGTAAGTATGCTGCTGTTGGCGCTCACATGTTTCCGTGCACAAGTTGTTGAGTATTGAAGCAAGGTGACATCTTTTTTTTTTGAATCCGGCACACGTGTCGGATGAATTAGAGAAAGCGTGCGTTCGCTGTGTATTTGCGAGCGTTTGTGAGACAAATGCGCGCAAGGCACAGCTACGTACGGTGGTCTAAAGGCGGAGAAAGAAGGCGGTGCTAAGTAGAATTGTCATTGTCAACTGACGTGATGACCTGTTGCAGTGTATGAAGTGCAACCCTATGCAGGCACAGGCGCTCATGCATTAGGTGTAGCTGACAGATGCTGAAAGTACGCCGGCGCAGATGTGCATGCAAAGCGGAGCGAAGGCTGTCAAGTGTCTTGGGCTAGCTGGAGGGTGTAGGTTAGAATTATGGGCGTAGCTAGTATGCGCCAGAGTAGAAGAGCGTGCATAGCGGCACCTAGGACCTCTCAGACAGTGTCGTCAGCCTGAGTGCAGGAGAGCACGCAGCGTATATCGAACATTGGTGATAGTACTCTTTATAGCAACGCAAAACCAAAATTGAACTCCATCCAAGCCGTAATGGCTATCTTACGATGACCCACCAGCATTAGTGTATGCAAATAAATGCAGTGATTACGGTACGGTGCTAACCAGTTAACATCTACTGCTCGGTGGGAGGGCAACGGTTTCGACCCGCCCACACCGAACTAGTGGCCCACACCTGCTGACCTTTCGCTCGGTCTGCGCTTGTTGGGGGGGTAAGAGGTAAAACCCGTTGGCATTCTCTTGTCCACTTCCTTTTTGACGAGAGTGCAGTGCTGAGACAGCATTTTACTTTAGCTGGAATGCTCGCACAGCATTTTACTTTAACTGGAAACCCGTTGGCCCTTTTATTATGCTCTCAGAGCATTTTACCTTTGACTTGTCCACTTCCTTGTATTTAGTAGCTTGTGTTTGAACAGTAAGAAGTTTTTCGCGCGCCGACAGAATGCAGTCACCGTCCGCCGCCATGGCAACAAGCTCACGCAAGCGCGCTTCGAGCGCGTCACGGTTGTCGGCGCGACTGTCGTAAGCGGCAAACTCGGCGTCGACAGCGGCCGACTGCAACTGCCGCAGACGCTCGCGCTGCTCTTTGCGCTTCGGTTGCGCCCGCTTTTGCGGTGGCGGCGCTGCGCTGCTTGGCTGCGCGGATGTGCTGGTGGCGACGCGCTTGGGCAGATTTTTCACTGCAACGCTCGCGCGCTTCTTTTTGGCTTTCGCCGTACGAGCGCCAGCGACGTGACCGAGCATCGTCATGTCGGCGCCGGGCGACTGTACGATTTGCATGGCAGGCGTTGGGAGCGACGTCTGCTCGACCGTCACGGGCGGCGCCAGCAGCGCTTTTGCGCCCGTTTGCGCCCACCACTGCGCATCCTCTTTGAAGAGGAGCTCGATGATGGTGGCCGGCGACGGCGGCAGCAGCGCTTTGACGCCCGTGTGCGCCCACCACTGCGCATCCTCTTTGAAGAGGCGGGCGATACGCCGCTTGTGCATTTTCTCGTATGCCGCGTAGAGGCGCGCGCAAATGTACTCGGAGGGTAGACTTGACCCAAGTCGGACTTACCATGGAGTTAAGACTACCAATTTGGTTTCGTCAATCCGGCCGAATAGTTATGTGCTTTGTTGGCCTTAGATAAAGGGCGCCCTCATCTGGTTGTCGTTTCGCTATTGGCATCAACGTGATGTCATCATGTCAGTGCAGTAAATCCGACTTGACGGATCGGCCAATCAAACCCCCCGCGGTGATATGTAGTTATTTATAAATTATTTGCATACGCATCACATGGTTATGCGCGATGTATGCCAAATAAGTCCGCCAATCGGTACGGACTCGCTAGACCGCTAACGGACTATGGAGGAATGGTAGGCAGTACTGTCACTAGATGCTTTTTTCAAATTAAATAACTGCGTCCATACTTCGTTTATTTAGTTAGAGTATGGTATAGTGCAAACTTAACGGCCGGACAATGTACACGATAGCAAGACTATTAAACCGTTTGTACATTTACACATAATGTACACTATGCACATGTGTATGTACATTGTACATCACAATGTCCACGTATGTCCGTCACACAACTGGGTCAAAGTTCATATTATTACAGATATATGCTAATTTATACAATTCTGCAATTTGATTGGCCGCTACCGTTTTCGGTAGATGAGCCCATAGGTTGTGTACAAACGTGTGGCAAATCCGTCAAGTCGGGATTTCTGAACCACACATGAGCATGGGTGGCGCATGAGGGCGCGCTACTGATAAGCGTGGACGTGACGAGAGGCGCACAGTGTGGATGACCATGATGAGCAATGTCAGATGGTCAGATTCGTATGACAACCCCCTCTGAGAAGTCGAAAATCAAAATTCTGTCCCAATAGAACTCATGCCCTTAATCTCCTGATCATTTTCGTTATTGGGTTCTTTTCGATTCCGTGGAGCGATCGCGAGTTATTCCAGTCGGACTGAAGAAAGAAGAATAAAATTAACGCAAAATCGGTGCACTGGCAAAGTAAGGGTGCCGCGGCGCTGCCACTCCCAGCCGGGCGAACCCGTTGGGTGTGACGCTCCCGCGTCACCCTAGATACACAATGCTTGTTTACGGTCGAAATACACGTCTTTACTGCAAATCAATGCACCACCATTTAACAATATACGAAAATCCGATCCAAAATTAACGTTAGTGCTGCCGCCATTTTGGTTTGCCTAAGCTAACCAACAACTCTTACGGCTACATTTTTGTGACGTTGCGTAGCCGTAGCTGTAGCTAAGACATTTCAGACAGCGCTACAAAATGGCCGACGCAGACAATAGCCGTAGCTGTAGCAGTAGACGACCGTTTCGAACACGGCCTAATATCGGATGAACGCAACTGGTATTCAACTCTCAATGTCCTACATTATGTGTATGCATAATGACAGCATTTAGTGAAAGAATATTAATAAATCATATGGGCTTTACTAATTACCAATTTTAAAGAAATTAAACTCATTTCATGTGATACACTAGACAAAAGCAAATTTAAGTAGCTTTTAATTTTTATTGTAATTACTATTTTATTTCAATAAAATAAACTCGTCCTCACTTTCAGTAATTGAACTAACAATAATATTCAAAACAGCTATATTATAATTTGTTTATCTTGATAAATTTTGAAAAGTGGTCAAAATTACTGAATTAAACCATTGAGAAAGCAGCACAAATTGCACTTTTAGTACATATGTTTTAATTTAATCATAACTATATAACTAACCTTATAATTATAAGCATTTATAAAGATATTAACATAATTGAATTAACTGAAACATAATCCCTGTGGGCAATTATTATCTTAAAGGTACTATATGTCCTGAAATCCCCGAAAATTTCATGTTTTGGATTGTTTACTTATCCTATTTTAAACATGGTTGAAAGGAAATTAACCTAATGTCTTACCGTTCCCGAAAAAAACCGAAAAACCACGATGTTTACGTTTGACGCGGCGGGCATGTTGGGGGTATTCGTATAGGCCTATACGCATTTCCAACCGTCATTAAATTCTAGGCTGTATCTCGTGTAATCGGCGCGGTGACAGCAACAGACTGGTGCCGCAAACAGTGCATTGAATACACGACCGATATCACACTGGGAATTGAGGTTCTTTGCCACTGGAGTACGTGTTATAGTGCGATATAGCAGCATCGCGATTACACCCAAACAGCTCGAGTTTAGGGGTTAGAAAAGTCTTCCCAGGAACTCGTTACACACAAGAATAACATAAAACAGTTTTATTTACAGCGAGTTGGTAGTCTCGGCCGTTCGAGAATTCACGAGGTTTTAACGAGAGTTCGGTAGTGCCCCTCGAAAAACCGACATAAAAGGTGGTTGTTTCAGGAAATAATTTAACAGTGAGTAGAACGTCGATGTATTGGTTTGTTCGCCTTTTCTTGGGAACGTTAAGACATTAGGTTTTCCTTTCAACCAGATGTTTAAAATAAAATAAGTAAACAATCCAAAACATACAATTTGGGGGGATTTCAGGGCAATGTACCTATTTAATGTGCAGCAGTTGCGTAGTGGGAATAAGGTTGGTGCTGGAGGCGGCTGGGGCATTCACAAAGCTAAAACTTCGCCAGGATAGTTGTCAAGCACCGTTCTTTAGATTTTTAGAACTTTTGCTGCTTTAAAAATGATAAAAATTGACAAAATGGTATATTATTATGTTGGGCAGACACCCTCACTCGCTACAGTCAGGCCTTCTATTTGATTGGCGCAGGCGTACGCCTCCAGAACGCAGGCTGAGCCGTAGGTCGCCCCGTCCGTACCGCAGACCGGGGAGGACGCAACGGGACAAGAGGTGACGCACGTGCTGCCGGGACTATCGACTCTGGGGTCGGTGACTGCGGGACCCAGGGATGCGGTGGTCGGATCGGTTGCAGCGGGACTGCCAGAGGTCGATGTGACGAGGGGTGTGGATGGGTTGGTCAGTCCGTCGGACGCACTCGTAGCGGAGGTGGACCCGCTGGCCGTCCTGTCACTTGTGACGCTCGTTGATGGTTCGGACGACGGGGAAGTGGCCGGTGCTTTGGTGGGGGGAAAAGCGAAGTTTTTTTAAAATAAAGTTGTGGTACACTGTCTGGTCGATGTTTGTTGTGAAATAACTAATGTAACCAATGCTAGTTCATTTATTTAAATTAATTCAATTTTACAATACTGTATAATTATCAAATGTTTTACTTAATTGGAAAAGTAGCGGCCTTCTTCTTATTTTCCTTTCATTGTTGCCTGTTCGTTTATGTTGTTTATCAGTCGTTTATCAGTTTTTGTTCGTTTATTAGTCATCCTAATGCGGCAAATTATTATTATTACCGAATGTTACAAATTGGCTGTTAAGGTTATTCACTTCAATCAGCACCCATTTTTTGGCCGAATCTGTTTAAATGGTTTTGTTTACAAGAATTTGAAAATTTCTAAACAAGATTTGAAATGGAACTTTTCAACAGGATCTCGCCCCTCTATTCGATATCTAGAGCGCAAATCAGGGATTGATTGATTACCGGTCTCGTTGCTCAGATCATACCCTCCAAAGGACGCTGGTGGCGCTTTTCTAATTATCCTTGAGCTCTCAGCTCACTGCACGGAATTTTGTCTGACGCGGGACGTGCTCACAAAATACTTCACACATGGCAAACAGCATGCCCACAATTGCGTTTCCTCCCAATCTTCTGAATTTGATAAATTGTCATCAATGCCCTTTTTCTCGGCCCCACCACCAATACTGGGCGCTGGGAAGCCTTAGTGCGCTAATGCGCTTTGAGCTCTAATTGGTTAGATTCTGTGTGACTTGTGAACTAGAGATCACCAGGGCCAAATTTCTTGGCTCTGCTTACCGTTAGCGAAAAATCCCTGCTTAATATAGCAGAAAATTCGGTGCTTACGGTAAACGTATTTCACGCGTTAGCGAGGAATTTCGGTCTCTGAGCATGCGTACATCCCGTAACTAACTGAGGATTATGTGCTTACAGGGTTAGCGCAAAATTTTTCTGCTAGCGCGGTTAGCGGAAAATGGTGACCGTAAGCGCGGAATTCTGTGGTTAGCAGAGCCAAGAAATTGGGCCCAGTTCCGCGGCTCAGCTGCGCTGCGTACAATTCAATAGGTCATGGAACGCTACCCAGAATGCCGTGCGTTTCCTTCACAGAAATATGTGAAGCTGCATCAGCGCTTCCAAGCGCCCAGTATGGGCGGTGAGACCGAGCAAAAAAACACCTTTTGATGTGTTGGTAGATACCAGTTAATTTTTGTCCATTGAGGTTGTTTCTGTTTTCATTTGACTTATGAACTTACCAGATGTAGTCGTGACAGTGACAGTGTCCTCATTAGTCTCATTGCTGTTACTCTCCTCCTCGCTCTCGCTTTCCTCCTCTCGATTTCCTCTGCCGATCCCCCCAGGGGCAGCGCGGGTCCTGGGGCAGGCTCCCTCTGCCACCACGGTGATGTTCCGTTTCTTGATGCACGCTATCCTGTCCGCCAGGCACGCGGAGGGGAAGGTGTGATTGCGCAGCCCGTCGACCGAGGCGCAGACGCGGCTGCTTCGCGTTGGGCGGGGGCATCGGAGCTGATGGCAATCGCGTCTGTTCGAGTCGTGATCGCGGTGACCTGTTTATTTTTGGAAACACACAATAGTTCAGTTTAAACACTACGTGTACCGCCGTACAAAGTGTTCTTCCTTGCTTGCAATAAATATGCATCCATCGGGAATACACGTTTGCCCCTTCTCTATACAAAAGGCAAAAGGAACATCTGTATTTTCAGGACCAATCCTTCTCAATTACTTTTTCGAAAACAGTTGATGATTGTGTGGGAACCCCCCCCCCCCCCCCCCCCCCCCGGGTGTGGGGGGGGGGACACATTTGATTATATAACAGAAAAGAAATGTGCTCAACTGAAGTCAACCCCTTCTATCGGAATAGCCCTCTGTATCGATGACGTCACCAAATGTTATCACATGATATTGCAGTTTTTAGTGGGGTCACCGCTCGACGCGCGCTATACTATACTAAAAAACTGCGAAATGTGCGGTTTTAGCCCAGCCAGTCGTAGGAGATAACACGTCAGAAGATTACTGTGCAGGGGATTTTCCTCGAGAGTCACAGCACTAAGTCACAGAGTCGAAAAATTAATGGACTAAAGTACGTACATGATTCGTATACAAGCTGCGGCAGTGACCCCCCCCCTAATACACTTTACCCCCGATGC
Organism: Crossaster papposus; assembly: GCA_037893245.1. Taxonomy (NCBI): domain Eukaryota; kingdom Metazoa; phylum Echinodermata; class Asteroidea; order Velatida; family Solasteridae; genus Crossaster; species Crossaster papposus. Next base: position 735,775 of record JBAIAA010000460.1, read on the forward strand.
ACCGCGGTAAACAGTGCGTATCGTCATCCTCTCTCCCTTAACCGAGCCTTGTCGGAGATTACTATTCTTAAAGGTATACCTTTTTTGTTTCCACGCCCGTCTCGGCTGAATGGCTTAGCCTCACTCAGGATGACAAGAGCCACCATGAGGATTACGGCGATGACTGCTACTGCCCTCATCGTTAATATGATCTGTTGGAGTCAGAATTCGGTTTTACAACATTGATCAACTTCAAAAACTAAAAGATGGTGTTTCAAAAGTTTCAAAAACTAAAAGAGTATTGAAATCGAAAAAAAAAATGTTCAAGTTCCTCAACGGCGGAACAGTGTATATGCAAATTAGGCAAAGATCATACATACACTGTACAAAAATGAATTCCGTATACTTTACGTTGAAAGTCGTGCAGTCAGATGCCTGAATTCGTATTTTTTACGGTAGTTGTATTTACCGACAAGTCGTAATTTGTTTTACGGTGAAAAGTCTGTATAGTGGCTGAATTTACAGGTTTTTACCCGTAATAAAATACGGTTATCATACGGCCCCCGAAAGTACAGTCGAATACGGTCCGACCGTACCACACGGTCTTAGCCTGGCATCTCGCTGCACGACTTTCGAAATTGTATGGTAATTGTTTTTATAGTGTGGTAATGTAACTGGTCGCTTCTGTTTCCTTTCTACCCACAATTTCCAACATTTCTTAGCGGTTCATTTTAAATGTAGTATACACCATTTGCGAACATAAAATAAAAAAATCTACTGAATTATTATTTGAATGTAAGGGATAAATCAGTCTCAAGCATCCTGTGAAATCACGGCACCTGATGTGGTGTGGTTTTCAAGAAAAGTAGAATTTCGTATCAATTTCAAACGATTGCCAGCCGGCAATCGTTGTAAAAACCTGACTAGTTTCAAACACTGCCCCCAATTTATTGAATTCGTCTGAAGGAAATCAACGAACCAGACTGCAAGAACAGCACTTTTTCTTGGTTTTTCCAGCTTCTATGCACACAAAACTTTAAACAGTTCGACGTCCCAACATTTACTATAAGTTATGAATCCCCTAACCCATCCATTTTCAAGAATTACAGCAAATGGTGTATACTACTTTTAAGTCAGTTTGATTCACTGTGTGGTGAATTAAACGGGTATCTGTTGGGCCGTCTTATCCTGTTATTGGCACATTATATATTCTCATCAAATGAGTTCCCTTACTTACTCATGGTATTTTCTCTAATCGTGCATAAAAAAGTAGCATTATTGATGGTAAACTCGATATTTGTTTTTTTAGTCTTTTATTCAATATTCATAAATACCTGGGACAGTTTAGGCATTTCTATTGGTCGAGAGCCCGTCACGTGGCCGGTATTAAACGGACGATAAAGACATGGCTGGAAGTGTTTAAACATAGCTGGAATCACCATTCCGTCCCCAGGGCTCACTTTATTTCCAATCCTGAACCGTACCTCGTCTCCAATAATAAGAGCGAGTAGTGTTGAGCGCGTACAGCTTGACACCTTGGGAACGAGGTTGCCAATGACAGTAATAGTCTGGTTCACAGTAAATACGCTTTATTGCATGTATTGTGTGGAGAGCGACAGAGGCGGAAACATGTCATTTGACACAGACAGAATGGCGAAACACCGAAATTTACTTGCGACAATTTTCCGGGATTTTCGGGGCTTTTTGGGCTGAATTTTACAAAAAAGGTATTTATGAATGGGAATAAATGTGTGTTCGGTCGGTATTAATCACTCTGTTTAATACCTCTTGGAGTCTGGGTGCTGATAATTACCCTCGCCTTCGGCTCGGGTAATTATCAGCACCCAGACTCCAATCGGTATTAAACAGAGTGATTAAAACCTCTCGAACACACATTTATTCCCTTATTATATAATTTACGAAGAACACATTACGAAAATATTTTTTTTTTTTATAATGTTGAAACTCAACTCATTACCATTTTTGTTAATTCACTGTTAAACAACTAACAAAATTGTGGCAAAAATTAACGAGAATTTCATAAAAAATCAACACTACTTACCTAATACGTGCTGTGGTGAAGAAGACAATGGTAAACTGTTCAATAAACAACACTTCTGTTTGGTATGAGTGGTGAACGAGCCGGTGTCGACTTTATATACCTTTAGTTCGAAGGTCATTGGTAACTCATTCCAAAACTGCATACTTGGAAATTGCTGACCCACGCGTGGTCGCGGTGTGGTCCAGCCACGTACACGTACTAAAGCCACTGAATTGTCTCCGGATTTCCGAAGATAGTTATGACGTCCTAAACACCTCTTATTTAATGTAAGGTATTTGCGGTTAAGAATTGTTGAATCATTGACACTTAGTCATTGTTTAAAAATAATTACAGAACGCAGCCTCATGGAAACACAAAACAAGCACGGAGAATTTATTATTATATCAACAACTCTCCGATTTTCAATCTAACACCAAAAATAAGAAAATCTTTCACCTAAAAAATCAAAGCATTTATTCTTTAATGTTATAACCGATAAACCAGTAAATGGGGTGAGATGGGGTAATTGAAATATATAAATCTTTAAATTCATTATTTCTCATGGCTTTTGTTTCCTGATGAAATCACTACGTTAATCACTGCTTTAAATAAACCTCTTCAAAACATTTCCGTTCACTGAAATTTGAATGCCCTAAGTGGGTTCGAATCCCGCCCTAGCGACAAAGTACGGTTTTCTTCATTACTAATTCTATAGAACTGATTTGAAAAGTGTCAGGAATGGTTATATATACATGTAGTACCTCCTCCCACCAGTTGAAGTGGTTTGAGATATTACATTGAATGTTTATTGACTGGTTATTCCTCCATGGTAAAACTAGCTTCCCGAGGTGATCCACGGGGCATTCTGTTTTCCCTAAGCGAAGCCGAGGGAAAATGGAATGCTCCATGGATCATCGAGGGAGGCAAGTTTTACTACACCACGAGATAAAGCATTTTATATTTTGTTACAGCACCTCACCCACAGATTCTGCTTAGTTTTATTTAGTTTTTTAATATTTAAATCTAAATACAGTTAAAATGAACTTCGATTTCAATACAAAATTGTGGAAAATCACATTTGCTCTTTTCTAAACCACCCCTTCACGAAATGTAAAACTTGCCTCCCTCAGTGATCCATGGAGCATTCCATTTTCCCTCGGCTTCGCCTCAGAAAAACGGAATGCTCCGTGGATATACACCAGTCGAAGCACTCATCTTTAGTTCACAAAGACCATTTTTATCAGTTCTTACTCCCTTTGCCTTTATTTATTTATCCTTTTCTATCCTTTAATTGATAACTATTTTCCCGGCCATTTTAACACTTTTTTCATTTAAATTCACCACTGTCCCACATTCAATTTCGTCCAAGAAAACAATTCACACGGCCAAATCAATTTAAAATGTTGGTCACTCGATTTAAACATTGTCTTGGAAATATTCGTCATTACAGATTTAATTCTAAGCTTTTGACGAAAATCAGCATTCAGAGATCGAATTCGTCTTATTTCAAACTTGTGTTGAATATTTTAGTCTGCTATTTCATTTGCTTGAGTGAAACACACATCAGACTAATCTATTTAACATAAATTTGAAATTGGTTGATGTAAGACGAATTTGAAATATTATGCTTAACAGCTTAGACGAATTTGATATGTAATGAAGAATATTCTCGACCCGTGTAGAAAGGGTGACCACGGTTGTTATTGAATGTTAACGGTTTGTTAAACGCCTGTAAAATCTCGTACAAAGTTTAATGTGGGAGTTAGTGAATTTTTGTATTTTTTTTATAGAATAGCCGGGAAATATATACCACAGTGACGACGCACTACGTCACCAGTTTCCTCCAGGTGTGAATCTGATCATTCCCAGGGTCAGTTAATAATGGTGACTATTATATTGCAACCTTGTCAACAACTTCCGACATGCTTTTTCCACTAAATAACCATAGTATGAGTCATCCACGCAGTGAATAATTAACAATAATTGTTGACTGCTGTGGTGCGGGATATGACGTTTTGAACACCCGAGGGACGCATAGCACCCGAGGTTAAAAGCAGTGTATGTGGTATGCGTTGTTGCGTGGGTACCAATGATGCAGACGACGTCATCATCCTAGCACGCATGGGATAATCACACTAAGGGCCTTTTCGAAACCGTTGCTTCGTCTTTGGCATTGGCTTCGCCTCCGAATTCCAAATTTCTGAGAAGTGTAATGGAGTGAAATTCCACTGTCTTATTATAGCGTGAGTTCCCCCCTTAGAGAATTTATGTGTTTTTATTTTTCTTTGCAAAATAGTCCTAGGAGTGGCACCCCTGTCTAGTACCCAAAGTCCACTGTACATATGTTAGTTTAATTGTTTAAGAGCACCAGACCGTTTTAGTTGTCCTGGCACTAACCATGTGCATGGCTAGTCAGTGAGCAGGTGAGCAGCGAACAATACACACCTATACTGGGCAGTTGCTTTCTCCCTTTCCCATACCGCTCAATCGTTCGGGTGAGTTTTCTTATTATGTTTGTCAATTATAGCCTTGTTGTTATCTTAATAGTTTCTCCTAATGCTGATTCATTTGTAGTTAGAAATAGAATCGACTTAATTTGTCTTTGTAATGAGATCTGGGGAGTTAAAGAAAGTAGTCAATGTTGAAGCAAATTATCTTTCCTTCTAGTTTAGCACATTGTATTGAATGAATAAGGATTACCTGTAGGTGTTTCAAGTTATATTGGAATTATTATAATATCCCTGCTTGTGACTCTTATTGAACTTCAATCATTGTTATTATTTAGAAATTGGTCAAGTGTTTCGTTTAGAACTTTATAAGTATTGTAACCAAATTAGTTCTTTAAGTTAGAATATATTTAGTGAAAGTTCCCCTCCATAATCATGTAGTTCCACCTACTTGGTACATGTGTTTCAGAATATCGAAGTAGGAGGCGAGCTAGGAACATCTGTTAAGGCCATTAGTATATGCCAGACATAGGACGAAAAAGACCTCCAGTGGAACAAGCAGACCCCTGTCTGGGATGTTGATTTACACTGGACAGGCTGGAGTAAACTGCCAGTTGGCAGTCCAGCCGGCTATTTGCTGAGTGTAATGTTGTAGTTTAGGAAGTGGGTTTATCGATGACTAGTGTTGCAAGTATGCTTATCGATATTCTGTTATCAATGACTACAGTGTGGCTGTTCCCATTTCTAGTGTACCGATGAAATTGATATGTGATCACTTTGATGTTACACAACTAGTGGGGTTCTTGGTGCATTAACTGTTGAGCTGGGCAAAACTGATGGATTTAATAGTGTACGGTGAAGCTAATATTTTGTTCACAGAAATTACCTATGTTTTTATTAGACTGTAGAAACAAGAGACTTTTAGAGTGATTTTGCTAAAGTAGTTTAAATTTAGTATGTATTCTTAATCAGTTTTCTTTTATTTGTTTGATTTACAGGTAGATGTTTGATTGTCTGTAGATTATATTTCACTTTAGTGCTGTGTTGGTTTTTTCCGTTAGGCGAAAGTAATATTTTTTTGGAAAGTTTGTTATTTTGTTATCTGGATCTCATCAGAAGGTTTGTTTGAGAAAATTAAATAAGTCATTTTGTCTTGGAAGGTAAACCAAATTTTCTTTTGTTGTCCCTATTTGTTTAAGAATAGTTCGCGACCTTTTCCTATCGATCCTGGTTTTTCTCTCATTTTTACAAGCGAGTTCCCCAACTCTAAGCGGTTTCCTTATTTTTTATTCATTTATTCAACTGTGCCCTTTTTCCGGGTTACATTTTTTTGGTGGAGAATCCGGGTAGGAAGAAAAATTCTCTTTTAGAATTTAGCCAACTGTTTTTTATTATTCATCTGGGACAGAGTGTTGGGTTTTTTTGCGCCTAGACAATATAAAAAATTTAAAAAAAAATAAAAAAAATTAAAAAAAACAATTAACTAAATAAATACAAAATTACCGAAAAACCAACACAGTGCTGCAAGTTGAAAGACGTTTGCAGTACATGATGACGGAAACCCCGAGTCCAGCCAACCTAACCTTCCATGGGCAGAATACACCTTTTCTGCCACATCCAACAACCATGACAGGGATGCAGGGTGCAACACCAAGCCCTCACCACCAGGCCATTCCATCTGGTGCTCAACACAACCTCCACCAGCCTACATCTAGTCCCTATCCATACAGCATACAGATGGCAGATTTTGACCCACTTTCTAAGTCAACTCCCAGCCACCAGACACCAGGGACCTACACCGCTCACCAGTTGAAGGACGTCCCCACATTTAGCGGTTCTAGTTCGAAGAAGCATGGACTTCGAGTCGAAGACTGGGCACGTGACATGAGGTACCTTCTAGAAGTAAAAGGATCCCAACCAGAGCGAGTCAAATTCCAGGAAGTCGTTCGACATACGAAAGCTGACGCTCGAGATGTGGTGCTGAACTTGGAGAGCCGCGGGACCACCACAGCAGAGGAGGCCATCTCGGAACTCCTAGAGGAATTTGGAGAAGGAAGTGCTGCGTCTGCCCCCATAGCGACATTTTTCTCGAGACGACAGCGGCCAGAGGAGACGGCTATCGAATATGCCATTGCTCTCGAGACCTTACTGAGACACGTAGAGGCCATCCAAAAGCGGCAAGGGAGGCAAAGTTCCCTCGGTGAAGATCGTGATGAACTCCTGACAACACAATTCATGTCTGGTCTCTGTGACAACGCAGTCCGGCAACGGCTTGCACCAATGCAGCCTCGCTGTATGAGCTTCAAAACACTGAGAAGGGAGTTGCGAGTAATAAACGAGGAATTCTCTCAAGTACGAGAAACAAGGCGCTACCAGTACTCCATCCATCAACAGACTGCAGAGGCCAGCAGCTCAACATCCCAACACCAGCAGATGACGACAAATCAACCGGAGAAGAAGCTGGCCCCACAATCATATAATCAAGTCGTCCCAGATGTCAACAAACAATTGGAGGAACTGACGAATATGATGAAGAAGCATATGTCCACGTTGGATCAAGTCGTAGATGGCCAACATTCTCTGGGTCAGCGTGTCCACCAAATCGAGAATTTCCTCAGTCAAGGACCCCCCACGAAGATCAATAGAGATACGAGTCAATCCCGTCGTATCCCTGCCACAAGACAAGGCCAGAGATGCTACAATTGCAATGAAGTCGGCCACTTTGCTCGACAGTGTAGAGCTCCAAGACGACAGACCAACTTCTCCACAGATCAAGGGAAACAGCAGATGCATTTAAACTAGAAAAACCTGTTGATGATGGGCAATTGGCAGGTATTACTAGTAAGGAGAGCCCTACAATGGAAACTACAAGCTTCAGTAAATCGAAGATGATCTCTCTTCAAAATAGTCCAGGATGTCAGCCAGATGAAGAGCAAATGGTGGGACCAGTAAGTACCACAGATGTAGTCGTCTCAGGGAGGAGTTGTCAGGCTCTGCTTGACACTGGTTCACAGGTAACTACCATTACAGACGATTTCTTCTCGAGTCATCCTGAACTTAAACGACAAGTTTTGAAGAAAACCGATATCGTCATCAAGGGCGCTGGCGGCCAGAATGTCCCTCATCGGGGGTATATCCTCCTCAATATTGATGCCATTGGTGAAAAGATCAGAAACATCCCTGCGTTAGTAGTTCCGATGACCCAGTTCAGACGGTCAACACCTCTCCTTCTTGGGACAAATGTGATCCTAGCAGTGAGGGACGTCCTACACAGTAAATATGGCCGCGGTTTCATGACAATAGCCCACAAGTCTGCCAACTGGTATTCGGCATTCCAGTGCATAAATACAGACGGCATAGACATTGCTCGCACTAATGGAGAGATTGGTCAGCTTCGATACGCAGGACACAACGTTCGCTTGAAGTACAGCCTGGAGCAGAAGTTATCATAACGACCAAAGCTCCAAAATCTACTAAAGGCCGGTGCATCACAGCACTGGTGGAGGGCAAGAGCAACAATAGTCTAGCTGTTGGGCAGATGTTGGTAGAGGTTCGAGACTGTAAAGTGCCTATTCGGCTGTGCAACTTGTCTCGCCAGACGGTGACTGTTAGAAGGAATGCAGTTGTGGCATGGCTGTCCTGTATCCAAGTTGTTCACTCCACGCCAGATCCGGAGACTGCTGATATAGTGGCTTTTCAACAAACAGCTTCGGATGAAAACCCCTTGCCAGACGTCGATATTGGTGATCTGACTCCCCCAGAAAGGATCGCTATTGAAGATGTCCTCAGACAAAATGCTGACGTTTTCTCCAAAGATTCGCTCGATATTGGCATGACCTTGACAGTTGATCACGAAATCCCCCTGAGTGACCCAACCCCCTTCCGTATCCCGTACAGACGCATTGCACCAGCAGAGTTTCAAGAGGTCCGTAAGCACATAGAAGATCTTGCAAGGACTAAAGTCATCAAGCCGAGTCGGAGCCCGTTTGCTTCACCAGTAGTAATTGTTCGGAAGAAAGATGGCAGTATCAGGCTTTGCGTTGACTATCGCAAACTAAACTCCAGCCTGTCCAGTGCGCAAAGCCTGATACTGCCATCTTTCTTCCGAACAATTACTACTGGTGAAGCAAACGGGCTCCGACTCGGCTTGATGACTTTAGTCCTTGCAAGATCTTCTATGTGCTTACGGACCTCTTGAAACTCTGCTGGTGCAATGCGTCTGTACGGGATACGGAAGGGGGTTGGGTCACTCAGGGGGATTTCGTGATCAACTGTCAAGGTCATGCCAATATCGAGCGAATCTTTGGAGAAAACGTCAGCATTTTGTCTGAGGACATCTTCAATAGCGATCCTTTCTGGGGGAGTCAGATCACCAATATCGACGTCTGGCCAGGGGTTTTCATCCGAAGCTGTTTGTTGAAAAGCCACTATATCAGCAGTCTCCGGATCTGGCGTGGAGTGAACAACTTGGATACAGGACAGCCATGCCACAACTGCATTCCTTCTAACAGTCACCGTCTGGCGAGACAAGTTGCACAGCCGAATAGGCACTTTACAGTCTCGAACCTCTACCAACATCTGCCCAACAGCTAGACTATTGTTGCTCTTGCCCTCCACCAGTGCTGTGATGCACCGGCCTTTAGTAGATTTTGGAGCTTTGGTCGTTATGATAACTTCTGCTCCAGGCTGTACTTCAAGCGAACGTCGTCCTGCGTATCGAAGCTGACCAATCTCTCCATTAGTGCGAGCAATGTCTATGCCGTCTGTATTTATGCACTGGAATGCCGAATACCAGTTGGCAGACTTGTGGGCTCTTGTCATGAAACCGCGGCCATATTTACTGTGTAGGACGTCCCTCACTGCTAGGATCACATTTGTCCCAAGAAGGAGAGGTGTTGACCGTCTGAACTGGGTCATCGGAACTACTAACGCAGGGATGTTTCTGATCTTTTCACCAATGGCATCAATATTGAGGAGGATATACCCCCGATGAGGGACATTCTGGCCGCCAGCGCCCTTGATGACGATATCGGTTTTCTTCAAAACTTGTCGTTTAAGTTCAGGATGACTCGAGAAGAAATCGTCTGTAATGGTAGTTACCTGTGAACCAGTGTCAAGCAGAGCCTGACAACTCCTCCCTGAGACGACTACATCTGTGGTACTTACTGGTCCCACCATTTGCTCTTCATCTGGCTGACATCCTGGACTATTTTGAAGAGAGATCATCTTCGATTTACTGAAGCTTGTAGTTTCCATTGTAGGGCTCTCCTTACTAGTAATACCTGCCAATTGCCCATCATCAACAGGTTTTTCTAGTTTAAATGCATCTGCTGTTTCCCTTGATCTGTGGAGAAGTTGGTCTGTCGTCTTGGAGCTCTACACTGTCGAGCAAAGTGGCCGACTTCATTGCAATTGTAGCATCTCTGGCCTTGTCTTGTGGCAGGGATACGACGGGATTGACTCGTATCTCTATTGATCTTCGTGGGGGGTCCTTGACTGAGGAAATTCTCGATTTGGTGGACACGCTGACCCAGAGAATGTTGGCCATCTACGACTTGATCCAACGTGGACATATGCTTCTTCATCATATTCGTCAGTTCGCTCCAGAATGCCGTTTGGTCTCGTCAATGCCCCAGCCACATTCCAACGCCTAATGTCCACCGTGTTTAGCGACATGAATTTTGAAAGTGTTCTTCTCTATCTTGATGACATCATCATCTACAGTTCAACCATTGAAGAACATATCTCCCGCCTTGCAGAGGTATTTCAAAGACTGAGACGTCACAACCTTAAGCTCAAACCGTCGAAGTGTCACTTCCTCAAGAGCAGTGTACAATATCTCGGGCACATTGTTTCTGCTGAAGGGATTACTACTAACCCTGAGAAGGTTGCAGCGGTAGAGGACTGGCCGACTCCAAAAAGTAAGAAGGATGTCCGAAGTTTCCTTGGTATGACGGGCTACTATAGGAAATTCATCCACAACTATGCGAAAATAGCCAACCCTCTCTTCAAATTAATTGGAGGAAAGCGGGGTAACAAAGACCCCCCATTCATCTGGAGCAATGAATGTGAAGTAGCATTTCGATCTCTGATTTCGAAGTTAACGTCTACTCCAGTCTTGGCATACGCAGACTACACACTGCCATTTGTAGTGCAGACTGATGCATCTCTAGAGGGTTTAGGTGCCGTGCTGACACAACAACAGGACGGAAAGGAACGGGTTGTCGCATACGCTAGCAGGACTCTTTCTTCAGCAGAGAAAAAGTATCCGGCACACAAGCTGGAATTTAGAGCGCTACACTGGGCACTGACTATCAAGTTTCGAGACTACTTGTATGGCCACAAAGTCACTGCCGCTACCGACAATAACCCCTTGACCTATGTGTTGAAAACGGCAAAACTTGACGCACATGGTCAACGATGGGTAAGTGATCTGGCCATGTTTGATCTTGACATTGTGTACCGTCCCGGCAGAGTCAATGCCAATGCCGATGCGTTGTCCAGGATAACGAGAGAGGAGGTCGCAGAGATGCTTGTCAGAGCAGAGAATAAAAGTGCAGAATCTAAAGGAAACGACACACGCGACGTGACCGTACACAATGTCCAGTTTGCTGCGACAAGTTCTTCTTCTGAACCAGATCGGGTTACGACAGATAGCAGTTTGACCAGTGTTGAGGAACAACCAAGGGTTAGTGGGGATACAGGCAGTGAAGAGCAGCAGAGCCAATCCAATGTTTTCAGCAGTGGTGATGACCTCCCGCACACTGTCGTTGGTACCAGCTGTTCACAAGGCTCCAGTTTCCATACGGCTCAGACGAATGATCCAGTGATAAGCAGAGTCTTGGAGTTAAAGACAACTTCTCGGTCAAAGCCAAGTAGGAGAGAGATGTCTCACGAGCCATCACTTGTCCGGCGGCTATTGCGTGCCTGGGACAATCTTCTCGTAGCGACGGGTCTCCTATTCTACCGCAAAGAAGGTGAAAGTGGAGTAAGAAATATCCTTGTTCTTCCTCGTGCCATGAGACATCAAGTCTTGACCTATCTGCATAACACCATGGGCCACCTTGGTTTCAGTAAAACCCTTCAGCTGGTGAAGGAACGGTACTTCTGGCCAAGTATGCACACCGAAGTCAAGCAATACATTGAGAAATGTAAGAGGTGTACCCTTCGTAAGCTGCCTGTTGGGAGGAGATGTGCTGGTCTGCAGAATATTCGTTCTACACGCCCGCTAGAACTAGTCTGCATAGACTTCCTCAGCCTAGAGAAGTCTAAGGGAGGCTACGAGAATATCTTGGTTGTGACAGACCACTTTACGCGGTATGCCCAAGCATTTCCGTCCCACGACCAGAAGGCAACAACAGTGGCCAAGATACTGTGGCAAAAGTTCATCGTTCACTATGGGATCCCAGAAAGGATACATTCAGACCAAGGGAAGTGCTTTGAGGCCGGAATCATCAAAGAGCTCTGCAGGTTGATGGGTATCACTAAGAGCCGTACGACCCCGTATCATCCCCAAGGTAATGGCATGACGGAGCGCTTCAACCGCACACTACTCTCAATGTTCGGTACTTTAGAGCCAGACCAGAAGGTAAATTGGGCCATGTACGCAGAAACGATGACCCACGCATACAACTCGACGAAGCATGAATCCACGGGTTACTCCCCTTTCTTCATGATGTTCCTACGTGAGCCCAAACTGCCCGTTGACCTTCTGTTCCAGCCACAAAGAAATCCCGAAGAGTGTGATAAGAAGAATGGCAAATCTCCTTCAGAATATGTGAGAAGACTACGACGACATATGCGCACAGCATACCACGAAGCAAGTGCAGCTGCAGACAGGGCCAGACAGAAACAGAAGACTGCATATGATCAGAAGGTACGTGAAGGTGTCCTTAAGTCAGGCGCCACGTATTAGTTCAGAACAAGACGCCCCGTGGGAAGTGCAAACTTAAGGATAACTGGGAGGAATGGCCACATGTGATAGTACGGAAGCTACCCGCCTTTCCTGCCTATGTCGTACGCCGTAAGGGCTCAACGAAGATGAGAACACTACATAGGAACATGCTGACACCTTGCCCCTTTGACGTACCCCCTTCCTCCACATCTGATGTGAGTGATGAAGCTCTACAGGTCCCCCCAGATGATCCTTTGGCAACACATTCCAGTACTGATGAAGACGCACTCTCGGACGACTACCACCGCGACAGAACATCCCGAGACACATATCTGCAACCTATGACAGCAGAGACTGAAAGCAACATCTCCACATCTGATGACGACGCTGATTCAAGCCACGTGGATGACGCCTGCGATGAAGAGGAGATGCAGTCCGTTCGTCCTCAAAGACACATCAAACCTCCGAATCGTTTTGGACTCTGGAATTATAACTAGATTGTAGTTTAACATGCATTTTTTTAGTTTGTTTTCGTTACACTCAGGCTCATGACACATCCCAAGCTGTTGTTTTTGACGTAGCGTTATTCTTTGAGCAGCACTGCAGTTAAGTTGCAATATTGTTGAGGACAACAATAGGTTTTAGCAGTGGTGAGTGTAATGGAGTGAAATTCCACTGTCTTATTATAGCGTGAGTTCCCCCCTTAGAGAATTTATGTGTTTTTATTTTTCTTTGCAAAATAGTCCTAGGAGTGGCACCCCTGTCTAGTACCCAAAGTCCACTGTACATATGTTAGTTTAATTGTTTAAGAGCACCAGACCGTTTTAGTTGTCCTGGCACTAACCATGTGCATGGCTAGTCAGTGAGCAGGTGAGCAGCGAACAATACACACCTATACTGGACAGTTGCTTTCTCCCTTTCCCATACCGCTCAATCGTTCGGGTGAGTTTTCTTATTATGTTTGTCAATTATAGCCTTGTTGTTATCTTAATAGTTTCTCCTAATGCTGATTCATTTGTAGTTAGAAATAGAATCGACTTAATTTGTCTTTGTAATGAGATCTGGGGAGTTAAAGAAAGTAGTCAATGTTGAAGCAAATTATCTTTCCTTCTAGTTTAGCACATTGTATTGAATGAATAAGGATTACCTGTAGGTGTTTCAAGTTATATTGGAATTATTATAATATCCCTGCTTGTGACTCTTATTGAACTTCAATCATTGTTATTATTTAGAAATTGGTCAAGTGTTTCGTTTAGAACTTTATAAGTATTGTAACCAAATTAGTTCTTTAAGTTAGAATATATTTAGTGAAAGTTCCCCTCCATAATCATGTAGTTCCACCTACTTGGTACATGTGTTTCAGAATATCGAAGTAGGAGGCGAGCTAGGAACATCTGTTAAGGCCATTAGTATATGCCAGACATAGGACGAAAAAGACCTCCAGTGGAACAAGCAGACCCCTGTCTGGGATGTTGATTTACACTGGACAGGCTGGAGTAAACTGCCAGTTGGCAGTCCAGCCGGCTATTTGCTGAGTGTAATGTTGTAGTTTAGGAAGTGGGTTTATCGATGACTAGTGTTGCAAGTATGCTTATCGATATTCTGTTATCAATGACTACAGTGTGGCTGTTCCCATTTCTAGTGTACCGATGAAATTGATATGTGATCACTTTGATGTTACACAACTAGTGGGGTTCTTGGTGCATTAACTGTTGAGCTGGGCAAAACTGATGGATTTAATAGTGTACGGTGAAGCTAATATTTTGTTCACAGAAATTACCTATGTTTTTATTAGACTGTAGAAACAAGAGACTTTTAGAGTGATTTTGCTAAAGTAGTTTAAATTTAGTATGTATTCTTAATCAGTTTTCTTTTATTTGTTTGATTTACAGGTAGATGTTTGATTGTCTGTAGATTATATTTCACTTTAGTGCTGTGTTGGTTTTTTCCGTTAGGCGAAAGTAATATTTTTTTGGAAAGTTTGTTATTTTGTTATCTGGATCTCATCAGAAGGTTTGTTTGAGAAAATTAAATAAGTCATTTTGTCTTGGAAGGTAAACCAAATTTTCTTTTGTTGTCCCTATTTGTTTAAGAATAGTTCGCGACCTTTTCCTATCGATCCTGGTTTTTCTCTCATTTTTACAAGCGAGTTCCCCAACTCTAAGCGGTTTCCTTATTTTTTATTCATTTATTCAACTGTGCCCTTTTTCCGGGTTACAGAAGCAAATAGAAATGGAAGAAAATTGAAATAGTCTAACTTTTGGGTTCACATCAATCGAGTGAATGTTTCTGAAGCACACCAGGCGTCAGAATGTGGCTGGAGATCTTTCAGTTGGGAGTCAAAAATCGCCTCAAGCCAAAGACGAAGACGAAGCCAGGGATTCGAAAAGGCCCTAGGTGTGCTACGCGTTTTATAGACCAGACACGTGATCGTTCTAGCTAGGCCAATCAAATTACAGTATCCAAGCGGCAATTAGCACACGATATAACAATTATGTTTTTGATCTTAATTGCACACAGCGACGGAGAGGCAACTTGTAATACGGAAAGTATTCATTTATATGCAGAAGAGTGAAGCTGATTCTTTGGATACGCTCCTCAAAACCAGTTTTGAATGAATTTGACCAAATCCCTCGAAATGAGTGTATTACGGTGTTAGATTTTCACATGCAGTCGAATGCAAACTGCATAATTTGCTCTTCACGTTAGTTTGACATCATACCGGTATTAGGTCACAATTTGATTGTGTCCATTGATTTCTATTGTGTACACTGGTAAAAGGATTACTCAAAAGTAGCTCGCGACTTGTGACTCAATCATTTTGTCGAGTTGGGACACATAGGTCTACACTTAGGCTAGTCTTGGTTCCAAGACGTTACTAATGTACTACTTTAGCAGTTGCAAATAGTCTGGTTCTCAGACTAAATAATTCTGACTTTTTCTGATGCATTATTAGGTTCAGTAGCCTCATTGTACTGCAGAGTCGAGAAACGAGAAACGTTGGAAGCCCCAAGACCATGGAAGTGGATCCTCCGCTATATTTACGCAATCTTATCTTTTTTAAAGGAAGGATACCCCATTTGCAGATATCGAAATTATTTACTACTGAAATATTAAGAAATATCTTACTCATTTGAAAGTAAATAATGATTTTAGGCATCCAGCAAATTGATTGCGCTAGATATCCTGTAATTCTTCTGAAAATATGTAATTTTATAAAGAAAAATTTGCGATCGCCGGACGGCGATCGTGAAAAAACAAAGATAACATAAGAATAACTGCTTGACGCCAGTTAAAAACAAACGCCGTTTTTCGTGCTTTTCTCGGCATCCATGATTGTAAAACTTCAGACAGGTCAGTTAAACGATATTTACTATAAAATACAGCCCCCCAAATCCACCCATTCATAATAATTCAAGCAGTTACCAATGGTCTATCCTTAAGCCAAACGGTCTCCTTTTTCAAAAAAAGTTGTCGATGCACTTTTCATGCTAATGAGCTCGCGTAGAAATTCTTATTCAAATTACTAATTAGTGTAGTGCACTCTTTAGCAGCAAAACTTCACAGACTTAAAATTAACTTGAAATTAAACCAAAACGTAAACTTAGGCATGTCATTAACCCTACATTCACGACTGTGTGTAGCCCCCAAATTAGTCTGATTCCCTGACCTGACAATTGTTGTATGCCCAAACGTCTATTCATCAGAAATATTCCGGTTTGGTTGTTTTTGTCTGGGAACCAGACTACCCTAAAACGGCGCAAGCTGGTACAGCGCCCCCATTCGCTCAAAATCGGGCCTAAATATAAGGCCGTGTCCGAATTTATAACTGGCTACGGTTTGAAACTACACACGAGTCTATGCAAAGTCGCTGCAGCCGCTGGAATAGGGGACGTATAACAATAGAGGACAATATGGTCCCCTATTTCGAAAAGGTTCCCGATTACGATTCACGTACAAAACCTATGGGAGGCCTTCCGAACAAATTAAAGTACAAACAAAAGATGAAAAATAGGAGGTCCTTGATGAGAGGCGTATGCATGAATATACGTGTGTGCTTTACGTCCTAATGGAATTGCCCAGTCCAAGTACTGTGTTGGCTGATCCGATTCCGCAACGACCAACTGCAAGTCAAACATAGAAACACAAATTTGTGTTATTTGTTTCTTTCTTCATTTGTTCAAGTTCAACAAAGAAATCGTCGGGTGCCCGGCAGAAGGGCATATGAGCGTTCTGACGTGAAAATCACTTTCATGAAAATTGCATCAAAAGGCGCCAATGTTCCCCCATACGTATCGTGAATCCGATGTTCTCTCACACTTATCATAAATCGTACAAACTTTACATTTGTCGCAAGTCTGAATCACAATTTTTGGGAGCAATCTGTGTTAAATTCTGACGGAAATGTTTAAACTTCATTAAATTATAAGCAGCTTTATTGCATATACCCTTTTGCTGGGAACGTTTTGGTGATAACGCGTTTGCGCATAAGGGCATACGCATATATGCTTTTCTGCCAGGCACACAACGAAATGTTACCGAAGCGGAATTCGCACCTGCGACCTCCAGATTGCCGTTGTGGTCACAATGAACAAAATTATTGATGATGCAAACCTTCATAAAGAGCGATGGAAATAATAGCAAGCGACTATGTACAGGTATAAACGATGGTATCTATCACGGTCATTAGAGCCAGCGTTTTTCGAATTGATTTATTACTGTCCAAATTCCCGCTCCCACTGTTATATAATCATGGAATTTAATTAACAAAGGAAACATAGTTGGGTGGGTCCGGGTTTCTATACGCAAGTCTTTTTGGGGAGGAAACTTAGATTAACAAAAGGGAGTACCTAACATTAACAAGTCTGTCCTTATTATACAGTATAGCTTGTAGATGACCGTAACAGTATCACAACACGCAACAGTGGCGTAACTAGGGTTGAATTTGTAGCGGGCACCCGTACGTGGCGTACACCAATTTTTCAAGGGGGACATTGAATAACAACTGTTGTTTGTGTGCAATAGGGGCACCCAGGGAACAAGAACCTCTAACAAGGGCACGCCACTGATTGTAAACTTACCCACTTAATAAATGTTGTTGTTTGTTCGCGTTTATTTCCACAAATTGGACACATTGATAATTTTAGCAAACGCATTTGTTTTGTTGGAGTTTACATGACAATCACAACACATACGAGTCATTATGTCCCACTTTAAAGGTGTTATTGTATCTTCCTTGTGACGGACTTGTAAATTTTGACTTAACTTTTGCACTGTATACATTGTACATGTACTCACATTTAGTAGGTTTCGGCCTGCCAATCTGCCAGTAGACGAAGCCTTCTCTCGCCTTGTCGTTGTAGCTTGTCCTCCTCGGCGACCGGGCACCGCTGCTGGGCGTCTGCCGCTGCCTGGCGTAGTTCCCCGGCAGGATTCCGTCCAGTCCCGACACCACCGTCTGGTTAAAGGTCGGATCCCCGACTCGCTGCAGCGTGCCGTTGCGCGTGTACTCGAACGTGGCAACGTTTTCGGTCTTTGGTGCCCGTTGCGCAGTGAAACCTGTAAACAAGAATAATTACCAAACATTATTTTGAAGAAAAAACATGTGGGTTTTGCACGATGACCACTTTAACTTCTCCCTTTATTGAAACCACCACAACTCATAGACTCGTGTATTATTGTTGCAACAAAACTAGTAATGCACTGAAACTTGCAATTGGAAATGACGTCCGCTCACAAGATTCGTCTATTGCGAGCACTTTTAACATGTATTTTATTTTATTTTTGTTTTGCTACGTACAATGTTTACTTACCTCCGTGACTGATAACCTTTCCCGATGGCATGGCTACCTGGAAAGTAGTGCACTGAAGAAAAAAACCAATAGAATTGTCCATCATAAATACCACGTTTCTCGACGCGACTGCTGTTGTGTATGGGTCTTACTCTTACTTGAAGCAAACATGCTACACGAGATCGCCTCGACAAATCCGTCTGTATGCAAGGCTAGCTCGATGGAAAGCCATACAACGTCCTTTAATAAAACATGTAATCACACAAATTTGCTTAGCAGAAACAAGTCTTGCTCAGAAAAAAAACAGGTTACCAGCCAACACTCCATGTGTCTTTCACGCTAAGCAAAACCAGCTAAATACCACTCACAAACAATAAACATCACCTGAACATTTGATTTGATTTGTAACCCTGTTTTTGCCAAGCAAGAATGTTCATGCTCAGAAAATGTTTGTGCTTACATGTAATAATAATTGGTCCCAGAAATGTTGTGCCCGCTCCATAGCAGTACACACTGAGGGAATTGATTTCAACCAATTGAGTTGTAACCGAGTCAGTCACAATTAGGTCACCACAATTAGTCACCGCAAGTCAGTCACAAGTCATTCAGTCTTTAGATTACAACCCGAATTTAAACTCAATTCTCCTTTCTGGATTTGGTTTTGGATCGTTATACTCCGACGAAACGGATACCCGCATGCGAATTTTTTTCCGTAGGTGGGTGAGTCAAGATTTATGAATTATTCAGTAGTTTGGATGAGAAGTTATGATTATTCATCAGAATAAAACATGACGTCACAGCATTGTTGTTATAGTTAACTAGTTACATTAAATCGCTTTTAAGAACAGCTGTTGTCGAGCTGCTATACGTAGTGTAGTGGTGAGTGGGATGGGCTATGAATCAAAGATCCCTGGTTCGAATCCTGCTGTAGGTCATTTCGTTTTTTCTAGTCAAATTGATATCTTTGGAGTATTTTAAATTTAAGGGAAAAAAGAGACCTAGAACCTAAGTGTTGTACAGTAATCAATGCAACTACTGAATAATTCATGAATTTGGACTCACCCACCTACGGAAAAAAAATTCGCTACCCGCATCACATCAGAGTTTATGACCTATGACCTAATGACATTTGTTGACAAGCATCAAAAGATAACTAATTTAGATCTTTAGCCATACCAAAACAAACTTGTATATTACGAGAGCTATATTTTTTGGAAGACCAAAGCGTGCTGAATGTAATAAGTCTTTTCGTTTCCTTCTCATCTGCTATTTTCCTTTGACAGTTCGTTAGTAGGGGTTATCCTAGTCTTTGCCAAAGACGACTGTATTTGATTGTTGATTGTGCACGTAGCGTATTATGTTCACGAAGTGCGTGCGCCCGCCGCTAACGACACAATTCTAGACCAGCTCCATAACTCACTCAGTCGTCTTTGCAAACTCCTTCCAGCAGTTTATATTTTCCTTATTCCTCTGCCTGCTTTCTTAGAGAGCCAATCAGCGATCGCAGAAATGCGGTTATCAACAAGTACAATACTATGCGCCCGCACAAAATTCCTTTATGAAGCAGCGGTATAATTAGATATGCAACGCAGGCCAGCGTGACTGCTGAATGGGTAGGTCACTGCGTGAAGACACTATACCTATTCACCTCTTGTTCACCTAAGCTCCGTCGTCCACAGTACGATCAACTCGGTCGCTAGAACTTTTTCTGAAGTTCGCATTTCTGCATTTGTTTGTATTTCTGTGGTGCGCGAGTCACCGGGACTGTTTTCTATTCATGAGTGGCAGCCCTCTTGAGAAATATCAGCAAAAATCCAGCGAAAGCGCCACCATACGGTGAAGATCTTCCTCTTTACAATGATATAAAATGTATTTTGATTAGAATAACAAATCCACCGTCTATTTGTAAAAGGAAACCTGACCAACGAGAGCTCGCGACTTATTCAACGAAATCTGTGACCGAGCTGACAAGTCGCCATTGAAATACACACGTTTGGAGCTGTACAGTTGAAAAGATAAGATCAGATAAGACTTTATTCAACCGATTCAACAACTATTGACATCGGAAATTGACTTATTCCTCGAGCTCAAAAATTGTTGAAATATATATTTATATAATAAATACAAGTTACACAATACACTAGACACACAATACAAATTGTATACACGAACTGCAGATAATCGACCTCCTGTAATTTACGGCAAGTTTTATATACCTGCATGTAAACTTTCCCGTAAAAATTTAAGACAGTTAAGATTAATAAATAACTAACAACATCTGAAACTTTAGAGGGAATCTGTGGTACAAAAACATTTTAAAAGGAAGCTTAAAAAACGCGTTAAAAATGTTGGGACGCTGATGTTGATAATCTTGTGTGTGGAAATAGATCGTACCATTGTTCACGGGGGGGGTTACACATACACGTGCATGACGTGTTTGAGTCACCTTGCTAGCTGCGCACACGTTTCTGTCCATACTCCACATATGTTTTTCGCCCATATCAAATGAAAGTTTATTCTTTCAATTCCAACAAAATAATTTAAATTTGAATCATTTTTATTCGGTACTAGCTCCTTTTATTCTATGTTTAATTAAATTGATAATAAATATTGTTAGGCTCTATTTGCATAGGGTCATAGGACACAATGTGTGTGTGGTGCGTTAGATACATGTTTTACGCTATGCCAATGCATGCAATTTCACTGACTGAACATTATTCCGTAAAAGGAATTAATAATGTGGTCGAATTTGCATGAAAAGATCTGGCCCCATTTTAAGGGAGTTTGCAAAGACGACTGTTTGAGTTTAGGGAGCTGGACTATTCATGTACGCACTGTAAGAATACGTGACGTGTACAATAAAATGCAGTCGTCTTTGGCAAAGACTAGGGATATCCATGACACAGACTTTTAATTGACACGATGTCTATTACGCGCGAGAGTCTGTGAGCATCCGAGGGGCACTAAGCCCTAACATCCCCGAAAATGTCTTGTTTGGGATTGTTTACGTTACATCTGGTTGAAAGAAAACCAATTATCTAATGTAACCCGATCCCGCGAAAAGACAATTCAAAATAAACGGTTGTTTACATCGGACACATCGCATACGTTTTTCTTGTTATTTTCATTTAATGTACGATACAAATTGTGTATCAGCAATGCACAAATGTGGTTTATTTATTTAATTTTTTATTTATTTATTATTAGGTATGTACACAAAAACTGGCTTAAGGATTGCCCAAAAGCAAATACTAAATCACTATATAGAGGGCTCTCTAGACAAATAAAATACACAAACAAACATTATACAATACATAATCGTAAAACAATTCAATTAAGCAGTTTGCGCCGGGGGACGTATATACACGCAGAGTTTTCCCTAGACTCGAAACGGATGACGCATAAACACGTCGAGAGCAAGGCCGGAAACGCGCGAGTGTGCTTCCTGGTACCACCGACCTGAACCCGCCTCGGATCAAGTTTCGTTCGAAATAATTCCGCGCCTTGGTTTGGTGATGTTAAAATATTCCCGGCCAACTAGGGCCGCCTACGCATTAGAAATTGTTTAAAATTATAAAAAAATGACGGCAGGCCAGAGGAAACAATATTTCAGGAATTATACAGGAAGTTTAGAGTCATTAATATCCTTACACCAAGTAGGCTTTTGAGCAGCAATTTGGTTGGTTACTTTTTAGATAGTTGCAAAGGGTATGAGAATATTTTGTTTTTGATGAGACCAGGATGTAAATTTGCAAACATAAAAAAAAACCACCAAACTATTGTGAAATACTTGACTATTCAAGTCTCGAGAATCATAGTGGGGGTTTTCGAAATCTTTTCTTCGTTTCGGCTTCACCTTCGGCTTTGCCTCTGATTTTTCGAATCACTGAGAAGCAAACAGAAATGGAAGCAAATTAAAACATTCGATCCCCTGGGTTCACATCAGCCAATTGAACGTTTCTATAGCACAACAGGCACCAACATGTGGCTGGAGCTCTCGCAGTTGGGAGCCTAAAATCGACGAAGACGAAGCCAGGAATTAAACAAAAAGCCCCACAGTGATCTATGAAATCATAGCACCTGATGTGCTGTCATTTTTATGAAAAGTGTAATTTTTTATCAATTTTCATCAACGGTCGGCCGACCATTATTAGAAAAACCCGACTATAAAAACAAACAAAAAACTCATCACTTTATCAAATTGAGTTAGTCCACATTTTGTTTGCAATCGATTATAATGGCTGCAAGCTAGCTAGTCTGGTTCCCTCTAATAACCTGATAATTCCCTGACGTCTATAAATCTCTGTTCCGTCTCTGTTCTGACTACAAGAAAAAAACTCTGGTTTTTCCAGCATCTATAAACAATATTAATACTATAAAATGCAAATCCATCAATTTTTGTAAATTACAACAAAAGCAAAATGGTGTATAGACCTTTAAACCGTCGAATGAAAAACAACAACTTTTGTTTATAACAATAATTACTCTCTTAAAACTTACTTCAGTAAAAAGGTTTTAGTTTTTTTAAAAGCCAAAATTACGGCACCGCTGGCTTCACTAGCAGCCAATTAAACAAAATCTGTAATATTTAGAATTATTGCGGAGCTAGGCTCGCCCCTGTAGGTATGCGACCACGTGTGCCGGCTAATCGGGAGTGGACTGACGTCATTTAGAGCAGAAATGTGGACAAAGCTGATGATGGGTCAATTCGGTTGCCGTGTTTTTGTAATATAGCAACTACATGTATAGGAAGACACGATATCGCGACGGGGAAGCGCCTGCTGAATGGACAAAATGTTGAGGTCAAGATGCAGTCTTGTTTTCCATAATATTAATCATCGAATCCGCTCGCGTAAAAATGATCATAGACGCTCGTCCATCAAGCGGTTATTCTATATATTAAGTTACGTTGCTTTGGGTGCAGACTTCTCCAGCTTGTAAGACGGCTTCAAGTTAGGCCTATTACCTGGGTTCACCATCATTTTAGTTTTGTTCTTCGACAACATAGCCGTACCATCCTTATCCTTGCCCAGGTACATGTTTTTCGCCATAACGCTTTCCAAAGAAAATCCCGATCCATCATTGTAGAGCTTCTGGTACCAAAAGCGGGCGTTGGCAGGAATGATCTTGCCACTAAGCATGAACGCTGGAAAATCCATAACTTCTACAGTTTTTTTAGCGGTACCCGCCAGTGTGGTATCCGGTGGGTCCTTTTTGGGCTTGGGGGGCTGTAAGGAATAGGCTAACGTGTTGCCTTTATCTGGATAGCCGCCGGAGTACGAGTACCCATAGAACTTGCTAGACGTCGAATCGTACCCTTCACTAAACACAGCCTTGCCTTTCTGTATTTTGAGATACAGCGGTGGGCCCGGGCCCTCTTCGATGTAAATATCATACTGTCGTGTAAACGAAGGTCCTAGCCAGGAGAATGACAGATTGATGTCAATGAATGGCATCTCGTCGGTGTCGTTTTCAAGCGTTTGAATAATCTCGATCTTTGGCACATCATCTTGGCAAACCACCTTGAAGATGACCCAAATAAACAGCGACGATTTCCCTGCGGATGTCCTCTCAACAGCCAGCATCAGTTGAGGCATTGGATGTCCGTGAAATGTGCGGAGAAGCTCCAGAATGTATTCAATGCCACAACCCTTGATGTCCGAACCGTTTATCTGAAACAACCTATCGCCGGTCCGGAATCCCGCGGAATAAGCTAAGCCATCTTCCGTGACGTTTTGTAAGACGTACTTGCCATCTATGTCGTCCAAGTCTGCATTAAAGTCCACCAATTTCCCTTCGTATGTGAGAAGAAATATGTGGTCACTAATTTCAGGAGCATCAGTCGGATGGGTTTCCTGAGCTGAGCTTGATTTAAGACGTGTAGCCTTATCAGGCGATC
Organism: Crossaster papposus; assembly: GCA_037893245.1. Classification (NCBI taxonomy): domain Eukaryota; kingdom Metazoa; phylum Echinodermata; class Asteroidea; order Velatida; family Solasteridae; genus Crossaster; species Crossaster papposus. The sequence continues at coordinate 759,827 of JBAIAA010000460.1, forward strand.
GGGGTTTTTTCTGGCTTGCATGTTTTCTTAAGGTGGTTCCCATGCTAATAATCAAAAAGTGTGTTTCTTCTCGTTAAGCGGCTATAATTATAGTTCACTGCAACATGTATTCACGCGTTGTGGATGAACAGAAACACGCATCACAATCAGGTGTCGATAGGCCTACAGCTCGTTTGGTTTTGTTCCGGTGTAAAAGTTGGTTGAACGTATCGGCTGTATATAATTTAGCCCACGAAACGAATTCAGTTTATGACGCCGGTTTAACCCCCTAATACCGACGTATAGACCACAGGGCATGGCCGATTATCTTGCACCCTCTTGACGCATATCGTGAATCTATATACATTTTACTTTAAACTATACTTAGGAAGTTGTTGGGAAACTCACAAATAAAATCCCCAAACGGTCTGCGAACCAGTACTCGATAAAATCTCAATTTAAAATTAATGTTTTCCAACGACCAATCAACGAGACCCTTCTGTCGTGGTGTGGCACGTTTGTGCGAATAGTGGGAAAATGAACCAATAGCGGGCGTTGTAAAATAGAGCGAGCGTGGGCGCTGTTGACACGGGCTGCTCAGATGATAGCGATTTGAACAAGAAAAAGTGTATTATGCACGGTTCAGATGCATATTCCAGGGTTTTGTTGTTCTCTGAAAAGAGTTTAAAAAAATTCCACGCTTGTGCCGGTAGGTGGGAAAATGTACCCAAGCAAAAATCGCCGAAAAAGCGGAGATGATCATATCGGCATTCCAATCGTACACGCACTGGTAGATGTACCGCAGGAATCCGCATTGTCAATAGTATGTGATGTAGTTGAGTATATGCCGTTAAAAAAAGAGAACAGAGGTGGAGTTTGGACAAAAAGACCCGAACAACTGTCCTTGACAAACATTCACAATGCCAGACGCTAACTGCAGGAAAGCTTCTGGAAGCAGCGAGGAAAAAAGAAGATCAGTGGCTGCTCTCACAGATCGAAGGGAAGGATCTTGTCACCACAGAAACATTTTATCACACAGTCTGCTTTCCATCTGACTCTCCCTAATATAAATTCAGCTGGAAATGGGCAAAATGTTTGATATAACAGAATTGTGTATTAAATGTAAATCGGTTCGAGTTGTTGTTCACCCACTCACATGTACAATGTTAAAGACATGGACAAATTTCAGTTTTACCGTCACGAAAAAAAACTCTGGTCGTGTATATATTTTGTTCATACAATTTACATTTAGATTTTTAACCCCCCCAAAAAAACAAAAAAAGATTAAACAATTATAATACAAAAATAAAACAATAACAATAAAAAAATGACACTCTATTAAAAAGTTCAAATTGTGGCAATGAACAACATTTGTATTAAGACATTAAAACACATCCTAATTCCTCTTTAATCGAATTCTGTCTCTGTAGATTCCCTTTTGAGCAAGCAACTGCAATAAGCAATCTTTTCCCATTGAAAATGTACACAGCTTTCCAATCCTGGTCAATAGAGGGCGCCCGTTATACACAGGTGATTAAAATGCAAATATTTAATTAACTGGTGAACTTGCGATTGGGGATTTTGTTTTTTTCGTGATTCACATGATCCCAGCTAACAGACTGCAGTGATTCCACTTAGATTTAAGAGGTGCGCCAAGGAAATTGATTTCTGAGCACATTTTTCAGCCATATATGAATTTCTTGTGTTCACTTAAGCTCAAACCAGCTGTACGTGTACGTGCAGGCCCGTTTCCGGGTGAAAATCCGCGTAAAATTCACCTTTTTCTGACGTTTCGAGTCGTAGTTTGATAACCATGGGGTATTTTACACCGGGGCGAACGGTTCTGTATGGTTTAACTCTTTGTCGTTCTCGTGGTTTATATTAATATTTTTTTTCTTGAAAAAAATTACCGTACTTTTGGCTTTAAAAATGTGAGCTTTTCATTATTTTACTGTGTAAACGCAGTGACTGAGCGCTCTCGCGTCGACTCTTTTGACTCTAACTCCAGACGGAAGTATCGAATTGTATGGGGGCGAACGGAATCGAATAGCTTAGACCCTCCTCTTTCCTCTCATGTAAAACTCTGTTTTGATTGGTTGAAAAAAACCACCGTACTTTTCACAAAGAAAAAAGTGGCCAATGACAACTTTCGATCGATAAGGCATGTACCATTGCTCACCACGCGTTTCGCGATTTTGGACTCGGCTCATAACCGGTTTTACAGCACTGGTTTTGTTCGATTTTACTGTTAGTTAGACGTTTAAAAACTGTCCATTTGTAAATCAGTTATCTGGTATTACAACTGTGTTGTTTTGATGAGTTAATTTCATTTTAAAATAAGGCAAATTTGGACCTGAATACTGTTCACTTCACGGCAGTTGCAGAAATTTGTGATGGAAAGCACACGCACTTGCTTATTGGGTTGTACCATTTTGTATGTGGGGAGTATTATGCATGTACTGTACACGTATACATTGGACTAAAATTCAACAAAGTCAACCACTTCCAAGTTGTCTACATACATCAGAACTGTTTTATTTATTTATAAGTCTTGTCTGAAATAATCGAGTGTTGTTTAGAAAATAAAAGATTTCACTGAACCCCGTTTCTTGCTTGCAGCTTATTATGCTTGCCAACGTTCAAACATGGTTAGTTTTACCCATTTTGTGAATGGAGTGTGTCAGACCACGTTTCAGGGTCGAACGCACAGCTACACAGGGCTAGCGTTAATCCAAATAATAGCCCTGGACCTCTGTGGCACTCTCGACGCGCCAGATTTAAACTGTGAAATTAAGTGAACAAAAGGGGGGGTAACAAATTCATATGGCGGCGGCCCTGTGGTCTGGTAGGTTGGCCGCAGGCAAAGTACACGCATATTCTTAAACGTTCGCAAAAGGCGAATCTATATGGCTGGAATCACGACTTTCAGGATCAAAGTCTTCTTGTTCATTGTCTGGCGAACCTTTACGACTAGATACCATTTCGTTCAAAACGCGTTTTCTAGCCAATTAGGCGCTTCGAGGAGATAGTATCTCTTAAACGACTACTTTACATGCAGTCGCTAAGCAGTGGTTTCAGGACCAAATTCTTCTCGTTCATTGTCTGGCAAACAAAACACGTATTTAATCTCACAACAATCAGAGACTTTGGTGTATCTGTACATGTACATACATATCTTTTCAAAGACTAGAGATATCCATGTAAATATGATCCGTGCCGAATGCTCCAAATTAGCTGGTTTTATTCCCCGAACTGTTAAATCCCGAAATGCCGAAGTTCTTCTTAAACTGTTTTCTTTCCTCTGTAGACCTGTTCTAGAATATGGATCACCAGTATGGCTACCGCACCAGAAAAACCACATCCAGTGTCTTGAAGCTGTTCAACGTCGCTTCACAAAATCATGCTTTCCCTATAACATTGCTACTTCACTCTCCTATGAAGAACGGCTGAAGAAACTCAATTTCCCTCCTCTCTACAATAGACTTATTTATTTGAGTGTTTCTTTTGTGGTTAAATGTCTGTATAAACAAAACAACATCCCTTCTTCTTTTCTCCCACAGCCAAACACCAGGAAAACGGACGTCTTGCTCTTTAAGCACCAATACAATCGTACTAACTGTGCAAAATTCTCTTTGTTTAACTTCTTCCCCCGTTTTTTAAACTCTCTTCCCTGTGATCTTCGAGATCTCTGTCTGGAACCCTCTTCTAAATGCTTCCTAAATGCCCTACGTGGTTACCTTCTCGACCAAGACCCCATCTCACACTCTTTTTAGAATATACCCATCCTGCAAATATTTTCATTATTTCATAATGAAAAAACCAGATAAATACATTCACAAGTATTATTATTATTATTTTTCTTTTTTTTTCTTTTTCTAGATGACTTATTTAAGATTTATGATTGGTATTTATAATTTGCAGTTACTACTTTGATTGTTAATAATTCCAATAAATCCAGACATTAGTTTTTAATTTGTGTAAATACCATATATTTATATTTATATATCCATATATTTATGTTTAATTGTTTTGTCATTTAATCAGTTTGGAGAGCCCCCTGACAGAAACTAGTTTCTTTTGGGCAATCCAGACGGAGCTAATTGGATGTTGTTTTTTATGTTATTGTTAAGTTGCTTTTTTTATTTCCATTTATTCTTTATTGTGTTCATTATTTGTCTGTAGTTCTGTGACAATAAGTGTATATCCCATACAAATTGTGTATCAGCAATGCAACAAATGTGGTTTGATTTGTTTTATTTTGATTTATTTAATATCAGGCAACCAATACAACAGTAGACGTGTACACAAAAACTTGCCTGAGGATTGCCCAAAAGCAAATACTAAATCACTATATAGAGGGCTCTCCAGACAAATACAATACACAAACAAACATTATACAATACATAATCGTAAAACAATTCAATTAAGCAGTTTGCGCCGGAGGACGTATATACACGCAGATTTTTTTTCTAGACTCGAAACGGATGACGCATAAACACGTCGAGAGCAAGGCCGGAAACGCGTGAGTGTGCTTCCTGGTACCACCGGCCTGAACCCGCCTCGGATCAAGTTTCGTTCAAAATAATTTCGCGCCTTGGTTTGGTGATGTTAAAATAATCCCGGCCAACTAGGGCCGCCTACGCATTAGAAATTGTTACTTTTTAGATAGTTGCAAAAGGTATACTATAATTTATGTTTATATTTTTTGATGAGACCGGACGGGAACCAGGCTGTTTATTTTCTTTTCAAAACGTCATATTTACCATTTCCCTTTACCGATCCTAAATAGATCAGTATCCCTCAAAGGTAGATTTCCTTCCGGGAGTTGTTTTGCCGTTAAAGATAATATACAATAGGCCTATTTGCAAACATAAAAAACACCAAAATATTTTAAAATACTTGACTATTCAAGTTTTTGGAATCATAATGGTGGTTTTCGAAACCTTTTCTTCGTTTCGGCTCCACCTTCGGCTTTGCCTCTGATTTTTCGAATCACTGAGAAGCAAACAGAAATAGAAGCAAATTAAAACATTCGATCCCCTGGGTTCACATCAGCCAATTGAACGTTTCTATAGCACAACAGGCACCAACATGTGGCTGGAGCTCTCGCAGTTGGGAGCCTAAAATCGACGAAGACGAAGCCAGGAATTAAACAAAAAGCCCCACAGTGATCTATGAAATCATAGCACCTGATGTGCTGTCATTTTTATGAAAAGTGTAATTTTTTATCAATTTTCATCAACGGTCGGCCGACCATTATTAGAAAAACCCGACTATAAAAACAAACAAAAAACTCATCACTTTATCAAATTGAGTTAGTCCACATTTTGTTTGCAATCGATTATAATGGCTGCAAGCTAGCTAGTCTGGTTCCCTCTAATAACCTGATAATTCCCTGACGTCTATAAATCTCTGTTCCGTCTCTGTTCTGACTACAAGAAAAAAACTCTGGTTTTTCCAGCATCTATAAACAATATTAATACTATAAAATGCAAATCCATCAATTTTTGTAAATTACAACAAAAGCAAAATGGTGTATAGAACCTTTAAACCGTCGAATGAAAAAACAACAACTTTTGTTTATAACAATAATTACTCTCTTAAAACTTACTTCAGTAAAAAGGTTTTAGTTTTTTTAAAAGCCAAAATTACGGCACCGCTGGCTTCACTAGCAGCCAATTAAACAAAATCTGTAATATTTAGAATTATTGCGGAGCTAGGCTCGCCCCTGTAGGTATGCGACCACGTGTGCCGGCCAATCGGGAGTGGACTGACGTCATTTAGAGCAGAAATGTGGACAAAGCTGATGATGGGCCAATTCGGTTGCCGTGTTTTTGTAATATAGCAACTATAATGGAAGACACGATATCGCGACGGGGAAGCGCCTGCTGAATGGAAAAAATGTTGAGGTCAAGATGCAGTCTTGTTTTCCATAATATTAATCACCGATTCCGCTCGCGTAAAAATGATCATAGACGCTCGTCCATCAAACGGTTATTCTATATTGAGTTAGGTTGCTTATAGGGTGCAGACTTCTCCAGCTTGCTAGACGGCTTCAAGTTGCCTACTGCCTTTGTTCACCCTCATTTCAGTTTGTTTCTTTGACAATATAGCCGTACCATCCTTACCCTTGCCCAGGTACATGTTTTTCGCCATAACGCTTTCCAAAGAAAATCCATTTTTGTATTGCTTCTGGTACCAAAAGCGGGGGTTGGCAGGAAAGCTCTTGCCACTAAGCATGAACGCTGGAAAATCCATAACTTCTACAGTTTTTTTAGCAGTACCCGCCAGTGTGGTATTTGATGGGTCCTTGTCGGGCTTGAGGGACTGTAAGGAAAAAGCTAACGGGTTGCCTTCAGCTGGTTTGTTGCCGTAGTACAAGTACCCATAGAACTTGCTATACGAACTGTACCTCTCACTGAACACAGCCTTGTCTTTCTGTATTTTGAGATACAGCGGTGGGTCCCCGTCGATGTAAATATCATACTGTGTTACCGGAGGTCCTACCCAGGCGAATGACGGATTGATGCCAATGAATGGCATCTCGTCGGTGTCGTTTTCAAGCGTTTTAATAATCTCGATCTTTGGCACATCATCTTTCCAAACCACCTTCAAGATGACCCAAATAAACAGCGACGATTTGCCCGCGGATGTCCTCTCAACAGCCAGCATCAGTTGAGGCATTTGATGTCCGTGAAGTGTGCGGAGAAGCTCCAGAATGTATTCAATGCCACAACCCTTGATGTCCGAACCGTTTATCTGAAACAACCTATGGCCGGTCCGGAATCCCGCGGAATAAGCTAAGCCATCTTCCGTGACGTTTTGTAAGACGTACTTGCCATCTATGTCGTCCAAGTCTGCATTAAAGTCCACCAATTTCCCTTCGTATGTGAGAAGAAATATGTGGTCACCAATTTCAGGAGCATCAGTCGGATGGGTTTCCTGAGCTGAGCTTGATTTAAGACGTGTAGCCTTATCAGGCGATCGGGGTTTTTTCTGGCTTGCATGTTTTCTTAAGGTGGTTCCCATGTTAAGAATAAAAAAGTGTGTTTCTTCTCGTTAAGCGGCTATAATTATAGTTCACTGCAACATGTATTCACGCGATGTGGATGAACAGAAACACGCATCACAATCAGGTGTCGATAGGCCTACAGCTCGTTCGGTTTTGTTCCGGTGTAAAAGTTGGTTGAACGTATCGGCTGTATATAATTTAGCCCACGAAACGAATTCAGTTTATGACGCTGGTTTAACCCCCTATAATACCGACATAGGTTGGCCGCAGGCAAAGTACACGCCTATTCATAAACGTTTGCACAAGGCGAATTTATACGGCTGGAATCACGACTTTCAGGATCAAAGTCTCCCGTTCATTGTCTGGCGAACCTTAAAGCTAGGAGCGCACGACACGCAAACTTTGGCGTTGCTACAAACGCGCGTTGGAGAACGCGACTTGTCGCTACTTCCTGCAACTCAACGCCAGATATCTAACATGTTTGATTTTTGACGTGCGTGAACGCGCTTCAACGCCAGTGATCGCAAGAAAAAGCTGATAATGGCCAGACTTGGCGGCGGCGGCAAGGCTTTGGCCAATTAGCTTGCGTTTTGATGTCACATGATTTTAAAATGGCACCCCCCACGAACAAGGAGACGTTTGAATGGACTCGCGCATTGGCAGCGTGTGCTCTGACCATGCAGTCTCCGCTGGCCAACAAATCTTGTGGCGAGAGGCGTTCACTCTTGCGGCAAAAAACGCCAGTCAATGCCAAAGTTTGCGTGTCGTGTGCTCCTAGCTTTACGACTGGGTACCATTTTGTTCAAAACGCGTTTTCTAGCCAATCTGGCGCTTCGAGGAGATAGTATCTCTTAAACGACTACTTTACATGCAGTCGCTAGGCAGATATTCTCGTTTATTGTCTGGCAAACAAAACGCGTATTTAATCTCACAACAATCAGGCACTTTGGTGTATCTATACATACCTTTGCACGCATCTTAGTCCAGTGGTCTGTGTTGCCCTGGGGTAATTTGACGGGGTCATATCTGGACCAAAATGTCATCCTGTTCAGAAAACAACAAACCAGTATTAGAAATGACTATACAGTATTTATGATTATACTTCTTTCTTTCTTTTTTTTCTTTTTTTTTTTTTTTTTTTTTTTTTGGGGGGGGGGGTATTAGTTTCCTTTTAAGTGTGGGATGCGCCAGGGGAACATAAGTTGACGATTAACAAGTTGACAGACCACGGTTTTCTGTGAGATCTGCGGATTTATGGTTAAAATCAACAGACAAATGTGCAACTATCGTGTTATCACATTTATGAGGGTCATCGCTTCTGTGGTTTTAAGCAACATATACAAATAAACACTTTTATTTTAGGTATCCGTATTTACTTTTATAACACATAAAATGGAACTTTAAAGGTAGGATACACCATTTGGAGATATCGAAAAATTTACTACCAAATTATTCAGAAATATCTTACTTATTTGAAAGTAGGCTAAACAACGATTGTAGGCATTCAGCAAAATAATTGTTTGAACAAATTGAATTGTGTAAAAACAAATCTCGATCGCCAGACGGCAATCGCTAAAAACAAGAACAACATAAGAACCACTGCCCGACGTCGGTTGAAAACGAACGAAATCTGTCTTTTTCTTGCTTTTCTCAGCATTCATGATTGTAAAACTGTTACATCAGTAAAAAAAACGTTGACAGTGACAATGAAAACCATAAGATTTGGTCCTCGCAAAAGAAATGGTTTTCCAATGATTTCACTGAACAATTAATTTGCACCGAATAAGGAATGTCTTGTAATATGCATACTTATCTTAGTCTCCTTTTATGAGAAAGATGAGGCTTACCCCAGTCACAATTAAAGCGGAGCCCGGGCGGCGTGTGCGATTTATAGGCATCGACCGGCGTGTAGAGGTCGGCGAAAGATCGTGCGATATGGCGGTCACAGTCACAATTAAAAGTGCCCCGTACGCTGCCATGACGGGTCAGTTTGCGATGCGAAACGCCGCACCAGGTTTTAAGTCCGAGTTAAAAGTAACTCGATGCCCGCCCGATGCCAAAAAATGATTCGGCAGCCGCAAGGAGTCCCGTGGGGCCCCGGCCGAAAATGCCTAGAAATCCGCCGCAAACTAATCGCAAACCCATCGCAAGCCAATTGTGACTGGGGTATAAGCAATGAGGGGGGAAAAGGTGAGAAAAACTAGTTATTCCAACACATTTTTGAATGACGATTTAACCTAAACATTTCTGTTAAATTCAAGTTAAAGGGACTGTTTAGTATAGGTTTTCCTAGTTGTTTTAACACTGTCTTACATCGCATAAATTCCTTTATCGGACACTTGAAGTGTGTCAATGAAATCGTCGAGCTTACTATTTCTTAATTTTAATTTAAAACAGTTTTTATGTGATACATGTGATAAAGGTAGGATACACCATTGGTAATTGCTTGAATTATCATGAATGGGTAGATTTGGGGGGTTGTATTTCATAGTAAATATCGTTTAACTGACTTTTCCGAAGTTTTACAACCATGGATGCCGAGAAAAGCACGAAAAACAGCGTTTGTTTTCAACCGGGGTGGAGCAGTTATTCTTATGTTATCTTTTTTGCGATCGCCGTCCGGCGATCGCGAATTTTTCTTTAAAAAATTATATTTTTCGGAATAATTACAGAATATCTAGCGCAATGCTTTTGCTAAATGCCTAGAATCATTATTTACTTTCAATTGAGTAAGATATTTCTTAATATTCGATAGTAAATAGTTTCGATATCTGCAAATGGTGTATACTACTACCTTTAAAATAACTGGTACAAACCCAGTACAAACTGTTTATCCGTCTTGAGTCTTTTTATTCACGCGATCGAAAACCTGGAAACGTGCATACTTGGAAAGTATGCACGTTAGTGAGACATGATAGAGGATAATTATTAAATATTTGGGGAATTGTGTTTTTGACGATATAAGCACAACATGTGGCACACAGTCAGAGTAAGTCATGAGAAGGACATTTGGGTATACACACTAAGAAATAAAGGTGCAACTAAGGTGCAAACATTGATTCAATAGCAGCACCCCTAAAATAGGGTGCATATTTGAACTTTAAAGGGTTTAAGGGGTGTACATTTTAGAGCTGAACCATAATAGGTTCAATTTTGCACCTTTGGAGGTGCTACTATTGTATCAACCATAGAGTGCAAATTTGAACTTTTATTTCTTAGTGTGTAGGGTCATGTAGTTTTATCCTTTGAATTAGATAGAATAAAAAGCAGGTTTTTTTTAATTTCTAAATGGCTGTCATTGCTTGTTATTTCTTCCAAGAACACATTTGCGCTGGCCGATAGCCAAATATATTTCGCATGGCATACTCTGTGACTGTGTGTCAAATTCAATGCTTGTTTCATCAAAGGCCAATCCCATCTCCTGTCAGCCGTACGTACTAACATGATCGATTAGAAAATTGCAAAAACAAATCTTCAAAATAAATTGAATTTTGTAAAATGAGGCAAACTTACGATGATTTTTTGGGTGAGTAGGGTCGAAGTGCATCAAGATTCGCCATCTTGACGACGCCAGAATAATAAAAGAAGTGCAATGCCAGGTTATATTATGTAGATCTCTTTGTGTGACTGTAATCGATCCCCAGACGCGTCGTGTGTGGGGTGGGGGTCAAATGTCATGTACATTGTACCGGTGACACCTGTTACTAACGTTACGGTAAACTAACTGCCCGAGTGAGCGCTACATTACACTTGATGTCGCTCACTGTATATGAAGCACTATGTGGCAGAGAAACACCCCCCCCCCCCCCCCCCTCCGTTTGTTTGTGTTGGCCAATGTGTTCATAACATTTCAGGCCTCTTTTTAGGTTTTATGGGGGAATGTCTTAGGTTTTGAGGGGTTTTAACGATCTGCTTCGGAGAGACTCAAGCCTATTATAAATGCAGCCCAGAACGCATCTCTTGTCCGAGAAGTGAACCAACTTGCGCGCTAAGTCAAGTTCTAAATTTACTATTTTATTTTCGGGGAGATTGAGAGCAAACATTTACAGTTTGGTTTTCTATCCCGTCAAACGGCCAGGGGATAAAGAAATCGGTTGGGGGGGGGGGGGGGGGATTAACTAAGGGAAGCCTAGTTGGGCGATTCCAGGAAAATAGCTACTGTTCGTTTGAGGGGTGTTCTTGTTTGAGTGAGAATATCTTTAAATAAATCGTGGCCGAGAGCGGTTAAGAGCTGGGTTTTCTGTTCCGCAGAGCGTGAGTTTCGAGTCCCGCTGTCGACACGTGTGTCCCTAAGCAAGGCAATTGAACCACTATTGTTTCGTCCTTCGGATAGGATGTGAAGCCGTAGGTCCCGTGTGTGTGTATAATGTATATATTGAACCTGGACACGCACGTAAAAGAACCTAGTCACACTTATCGCTAAAGAGAAGGGGCTCGCCCCGGTGTTTCTGGCATTTCGTCCATCCTCCTTCTTCAGGCTTACGAGCTTACAGTGCCTTGGGCGCTTTTGAGGAATCCTCGGTTTCATTGCCGAAAATAAATAATAATAATAATATTAATAATAATAATAATAATAATGGTAAACCAACACAAACATAAAAAAAAATTGAAGATAAGATGTAGATCGCTTGAATAATTTTAATGTGTGGGCATTTATCACGGGTACGGGACTTTTTTTTACAGGGGTACGGGTGCGGCCTAGTTAAGTTAGTGTTAACAAGACAAAGAGCGGAGGCGCTTTAACCGAGAGAGGGCGCTAGTACATTTAATGATGTCAAAGTTCAGTCCACGTGTTTTTTAGTTTTTAACCTGTTTATTTTTTGGTGTGGGACAAAATGGAGCCGGAGAGGGAAAACACATTTCTGCTCGGTGCAACGGTTGCCACTGGATTTGAGCGAACTGCACTAAATGAATGCACCGAGAAGCTAGGCTGTCAGATCAATGCCGCTGTCGATCGAGGAAGAGTGTTCTTTGAGATTCAACGGAACCAATTTAAAAAGGTGATCAAAACTGTTGTTCAGATAACTGTGCGGCAGTAGACCCAATAATTGGGACGTTTTCACTCCTTTTTCGAATTTTGGATTTTGTCTGTCGTTCTACGCCCCAACCGTTGTAAAGCATGGTGCGAATTAGAAAACAAGTTGTGACCACAAAAGTTGCTAAAAACATGCCAAATACTTGACAATGTATATTGGAAAGCGCACACTGGCTTCTATACATGTTAAAGAAGAACTGTTATGGCTTTATTGGTACTCACGGTTATTTGGGGTTGCAAATCCGAGCAATTTTGACCAGCTTTTCAACAATGATGCCTATAACGTCGCGGTCTATATAAACTATATAAACTACATAGACGTCCCGACAGCACCCGACTCACGTAAAGAGCACACTATGCGAAGACGGGGGACACGACAATGGCTTTTCGAGCGACCACCAACGACTGTTTTATGGTGCAAGAGCGCAGGCTTGCATCGCTGCACTGTATAGCGCGCATGCGTGTGCGCGCGTAGCGGTACTTGTACAAAATAATGCAAATTCGTATTGAACCGGGCTGATGGCTGGCACACGATCAGGGGCCAATTTCACGGAGCTGCTAAGCACAAAATTTTGCTTAGCACAAAAACATCTTGCTCATTAAAAACAATTTATCAGCCAAAATTCTACGTGTTTTTTATGCTAAGCAAAAAACCAGCCGATTATCAATCAAAAACAATAAAGATCACGTGAAAATTTGGTCTGTAACCTTGTTTTGACCAAGGACACATTTTCATGCTAAGCACATTTTTGTGCTTAGCAGCTCCGTGAAATTGGCCCCTGACCGTGTGCCAGCCATCAGCCCGGTTCAATACGAATTTGCATTATTTTGTACAAGTACCGCTACGCGCGCACACGCATGCGCGCTATACAGTGCCGCGATGCAAGCTTGCGCTCTTGCACCATAAAACAGTCGTTGGTGGTCGCTCGAAAAGCCATTGTCGTGTCCCCCGTCTTCGCATAGTGTGCTCTTTACGTGAGTCGGGTGCTGTCGGGACGTCTATGTAGTTTATATAGACCGCGACGTTATAGCCATCATTGTTTTGAAAAGCTGGTCAAAATTGCTCGGATTTGCAACCCCAAATAACCGTGAGTACCAATAAAGCCATAACAGTTCTTCTTTAACATGTATAGAAGCCAGTGTGCGCTTTCCAATATACATTGTCAAGTATTTGGCATGTTTTTTAGCAACTTTTGTGGTCACAACTTGTTTTCTAATTCGCACCATGCTTTACAACGGTTGGGGCGTAGAACGACAGACAAAATCCAAAATTCGAAAAAGGAGTGAAAACGTCCCAATTATTGGGTCTAGTGCGGCAGTAGACCGAGTTACTGGCCTCTAGTTATCGCTTTTTTAACATTTGGGCATTATCTTGCGCTACTAGAGGCCGAGCCAGAAGATACTTGAAATCCTATAAGCTCTAGAAAGTGGTTCAAAATGTCGCCATAATCCACACAAATACGTAACAAAATATCGTCTAAATAACCTTCCATATGTGTCCAAGCTGAGTTAACGAACTTCAAAGGTATTCACGATCAATTCTTGACCTGCAAATCAAGGAAATTCCACGCCAGTTTTCCAGCGCGTACTGAACTTTTGCATGGCCGCCATTTTTATGATGAGCAAAACGAGCATTGTGGGTATTCTGTGACGTCACTGCCAAAGTGCGTGCCGACCGTACTACTATACGCGGGGTGCTCTGCGATGTCACAGGTCATTGCATCGCGCGCGCAACGCGATACTCCGACCTGTGACATCGGGGAGCACCCCCGCGTATAATGGTACGGTCGGCATGCACTTTGGCAGTGACGTCACAGGCAATCACAAAAATGGCGGCCATGCAAAAGTTCAGTACGCGCTGGAAAACTGGCGTCGAATTTCCTTGATTTGCAGGTCAAGAATTGATCGTGAATACCTTAGAAGTTCGTTAAACTCAGCTTGGACACATATGGAAGGTTATTTAGACGATTAAGAGGTATTTTGTTACGTATTTGTGTGGATTATGGCGACATTTTGAACCACTTTCTAGAGCTTATAGGATTTCAAATATCTTCTGGCTCGGCCTCTAGTATAGTAGCGCAAGATAATGCCCAAATGTTAAAAAAGCGATAACTAGAGGCCAGTAACTCGGTCTAGTGCGGCAGTCCATTTCAGTCCAGGCAGATCACTCTACACGAACAAATTTCAGCCGACCATGCATATTCCACGTACAACCGTCGGCCACCGAGTGACACGGCCACGGTCGAAGGGACAAGGGAGAAACAGATACTGGAGGAATAAGAGCCGGACTGAAATGGATTTTTTCTAATTGATGGACATCTTCATTTATTTATAAGGGAATAAATGTGTGTTCGAGAGGTTTTAATCACTCTGTTTAATACCGCTTGGAGTCTGGGTGCTGATAATTACCCGAGCCGAAGGCGAGGGTAATTATCAGCACCCAGACTCCAAGCGGTATTAAACAGAGTGATTAATACCGACCGAACACACATTTATTCCCATTCATAAATACCTTTTTTGTAAAATTCAGCCCAAAAAGCCCCGAAAATCCCGGAAAATTGTCGCAAGTAAATTTCGGTGTTTCGCCATTCTGTCCGTGTCAAATGACATGTTTCCGCCTCTGTCGCTCTATACACAATACATGCAATAAAGCGTATTTACTGTGAACCAGACTATTACTGCCATTGGCAACCTCGTTCCCAAGGTGTCGAGCTGTACGCGCCCAACACTACCCGCTCTTATTTTCGTAGACGAGGTACGGTTCAAGGTTGGAAATAAAGTGAGCCCTGGGGACGGAATGTTGTTTCCAGCTATGTTTAAACACTTACAGCCATGTCTTTATCGTCCGTTTAATACCGGCCACGTGACGGGCTCTCGACCAATAGGAATGCCTAAACTGTCCCAGGTATTTATGAATAAATATTAAAAGAACATGTATACGAGTTTAATGATGCAAAAATTATTATTATTAATATCGCATTAGGCTACATAAACAAAATTAATTGTTTCTCATCGGAACCCTTTTGGAAAAATGGTCCGTCAGGGCATTTTATATTTTATATTTTATAGAAAAAAAATGTCCATACACCGGTAATGGTATCTGACTAGCTGGTTTCGTTCGTGCCCACCGCATATACATGTACATGTTGATGAACTGGGCGGCGGTGGTAAGCGCTGATATGTGCATTCAGCTCTGATTGGATAATTTTTGTTGCGACCTGTGAACGTAGGTTACTACTTCCGTGGCTCAGCTGCGCGGCAACCATGTACGCTACCCAGAATGCCGTGCGTTTTCCTACACAGAAATCTATGAAGCTCGTCAGGCATTTTCCAGTGCCCAGTTATAGCATGGGCGCCGCGGTGCGCGCGCTCGCGTAGTATGCGGGGGCGAAAGCGCTAGTTGACAAAAATTTCGTTGGGACATGGCATCCTTTTTCTAAATTACAAATTGTTTTCGTTGATTTACTTTCCAAAACTGACCAATGCACACATTTCATATAGAATAAAAGCTCAAATAATGTTGGTAGAAACACAAAAATATAGTTAAGTCCATTTATTTTCCCATATAATTTTGAGCACCCCTGTTTTTTAATGAAAGAGGCACACAGACACCGTTCTCACTACTAAAACTATACTCGGCTTCTCCGATCTCCTGTCCGTCGATTTAGATTTTCCCGGCTTGCTTCTGGCACATGTATATGTATGGCCACTAAAAACATTTCCTTGGCCCGCTGTACTTCGGTTAGGTTGCCGAACATCTCCAACGTGAGTTATTGTTATTGTTATTGCTTTCAACAGCGTGTTTTTACAGCATATACAAAATAAAAAAATTAAAAATCTCCGAATTTTCGGGCGTCCGGTACATTTATCTTTTGTATATAAAATATAAAAAATATCCACCCGGCACAAAAAATTCGCCCGGCCGCTGATGAGAAACAATCAATTTTGTTTATGTAGCCTTATCGGACAACCGGTTCAAAAGTTTATACGCTTCATATTAAAAAGTAAATCATGAGAATATCTTGTTCAAAACATCAATGACAATGGAAAGAATGGTAATATTTAGAGGATGATTGAGATCTTTAGCAAGGGGTAAACAAGTTTTTTAAAAAGGGGGTAAACAATTCCAATGCTTATTAGCTCCATAAGTAAAACAAATATCAACTTTATTTTTAATTTGCAGGATGTTCATAGGAAATTAATTAACCTGATTCCCAGCATTTTGTTTAAATACCCTCTCGGCCACCGTACACAAACCGCGGTGACTGCGCAAAGCCCTACCGACATACGCGCCGGTGATCCCGGGCAAAGTCCGGGTGAAGTCCACACAGTTTTGATAAAGATTTGACATCCTTTCATTTTTAGGACAGTTTCTTACAGTTTCATGGGGGTTTAATGTCAAATCAACAAATTAATGTACTTACTGAACTCGAACATCGATATATCTTGATGAAAAATCAGACAATTTTTCCCCAGATTTCTGACGATAGATGGGTAGTATTGTAACGATGCATTAGCGCTGTAGCGATGACAAACGTGCAATTACGACATCGTACGCGGCATGTGAAGACGGCATGTAACGGGAGATCATGTTTACCAACTTTTGTACACGAAGCGCAGCTGCGCAGTAGGAGGTGCGCAGTAGCCAGTTTCAGTCCCTATTTAGAAATGAAAATAAGGGGCCGACGTACGTAGCTAGCGAGCGTCCCCAATTTTACCCTTTTTGTGAACTTTAACCCTAACCCCCTAGGCCTTACTTTGGGCTAAAGAACTGCGTACTACAGAATACTACTTAGTATTTTGTAGCATTGGGTCTTTCCGTGACTGATGATTGGGTGTGTACTGACAGAGTACAGATACTGCCAACTACAAAATACTAATAGTGGCAATACAGGTCAGTAATACTTACCTGGCAAAAAATGCAGTAGTCCAGCCTTGACCCATTGTGTCCCAAGTGACAATTTTTGCTGTAGAGTTTAGAACACCTTACACAGCATACATGAGCCATGCACACTCAGCAAGCAGAGGGACCCAATGCTAAAAAGTACTATGAGTGCAATAAGGGGTGAAGTACCAAATACTAAAAATTACTACAGGCATTGCACACAAGTCAGTGAGAGTACTGCATACTACTTTTTACTACTACTAGTAGTAAAAAGTAGCATTAGGTAGGGTTAGGGTTAAAGCGTCCATGTTTAAAGCAAATACTCAATACACGTCATACAATGTAGAAATCAATCATACACCAAAAGATCTCTTCCAAATTATGAAACGATTATTTTGAAGCAGATAAAAAGAGGTTTTCCCTGATCATCTGTGGGTGCATGTGCACAGCCCGTGTGCATTCATACATTTGTACTACACTGACTAGTAGTATGGGCTGTGTACAAAACAATCGTTGTTGTTGTAATTGCTCGTTGTAATTGTAATTCTGTTGGATGTGAATAAAATATATATTCTAATAATGCATCTATTACTGATTGAATTACATATCTTTAATTTTTCCTCAGTAACCTGTGGCTTTGGTGAGTATGCATATAGGGAAAAACAAGTTGGAGTTAAATTTGGTGGATAGTCTGGTTCCAAGAACCAAAGACCCTGACGTCGAATATTGTCAGGTCAGGGAAACAGATGGTATAGTAGCCATTATAACACCTCACTCACAGATTCTGTGTCTTGATTGGCCGAGAGCGCGGCACGTGTCACTTGCTATTTTTACTATTTTTTACTTGTGCTATCCAAAAAGACTATACCACGCAAAAAGGACTATGCGCATAGCAACACACGAAATATGCGCATAGCAACGAAAGCGTGACTGAAACCCAGACGGGTGCATTGCGTAAACATTGCTCTATCACTTTCGCACCCGTTCATCAAGGCAACAAAGTACACGTATGATCGAGAGACGTATAATTCGGAGATTTTTTGTCATTACTATACTTTCAGGAATCTTAAATTGTGCAGAATCTGTGAGTGAGGTGAACATTATAAAACAAATATTGACTGCTTTATTTCGCGGTATAGTAAAACTAGCCTCCCTCGGTGATCCATGGAGCATTCTATTTTCCCTCGGCTTCGCCTCGGGAAAATAGAATGCTCCATGGATTACCTCGGGAGGCTAGTTTTACTATACCACTCAAAGCAGTCAATATTTGTATACTGTATAATAATGATTGTTTGTCTATTTTTATTGTTTTCAGGCATTGGATCTGCGGACTGTTGATCATCTGTTCGTGGTTGTCAAACAGTTGAAGGCACTCAACCTATCTCAAGAAAAAGTAATATGTTAGGGGTTCTGGCAAAATGAGTTGGAACTGGGTAAAGGTTTAAAAAGAGAGTTATCAGGTATTTGAAAAAATAAATAAAAATAGTATCCTTACAATGCTGTTTGTTGCACTTTATGTTGAAAAGTAAAATGTTGAGAAAGTTTTGTACACGTGTGATATGAGAAAAATGCATTTTTTTTCCTCTTAAAAACACTTTGATTATTCCACCACTTTCTTACTACCGGTGCATGTATTTCTTCACAAAATATAGTTAGTAGGCATAGAAAAGATTTTAAAAAAACACCCATTATTCATTATTTTGAAGTTATCTCCACCATGCCCTGTGCCGAATTACCCCTGTGCCTACTACATGTAGTACTAAACTCATCACAAAAAGTATCGAGACACTTACAAATGAGCCAATAATTAGCGTCTCGAAAGTGTATGGATTAATCTAAGCAAATAACCCAGTGCATAATTTTGTTCTGCGTATTCTAACACCTCGATTGTTGAGATACGATGTTGCTGAGCGGAGTTATTGTCATTTCAATGGTCGTAGGTCCAGTTTCAAAAGTGACAATCATCCCTATAGAAGCAGGTTTGTATTGATTATGTTGATGTTAAATGATCAGCCAATAAGATAATCTCTATAGGGATGATTGTCACTTTTTTGTATGCTTACTACACATGTTTTAAAGTTATAGTATCTATTTGAAAATCTCAAAATTTGAACCTTTGTTGGCCTTTTTCTCTTAAAAAACAACCCCTGTTTGACATGTCTATAAATGCAAACTTTAAACAGGCAGAACTCGTCAATGGAATGTCCGATTGACTCAAATGTGACTCAAAATTATAAGGTGAATTGTACTCTTTCCTAACACCTGCAAACCCTCATTTCAACATCTGCCTGGTTCTGCCTCATAATATATGCCTTGTACAGTGTGTCTTGCAAAAAGGAAACACATCTTTTTAGGTAAATTCATACCCAACAACCAATCAATGTTTTTGTTCATGTAAAAGATCATCTTGTCTTCTTTCATATAATATGAAATTATGATGGTACTGTATAGTAGTATCACGCATGACTAATCAGAGACAATTTGAAGCTGCTATTTCATATGACCTGTCATCACAAAATGAGCGTAAAGTCGGCAAAATAAAAAATTGAGATATATGGGTATTTCTAAATTCTGTGGAAACAGAGCTTTCCAATGGTATACACTTGGAGGTTTGATACTCAATATTTGTTTTAATTTTAATTTTTTAGTCTGGAGTCTTAATACAGAGATTATGAAAAAACGGGCATTTCTTGCAAGAAATTGTGTGAACGCGCAAAGAAAGGCATAGTCAAAATTGGTCTGATCGTCCTGAAAAATTGGGAATTGATTGTTGGGGATTTAGTCTTTAAAAAAACCATAAAATCTCAAAATCGACCACCCCTTCAAATTTTGACTTTGACTGGCCGTACTGGGAAATCACTCCGTGCGACTTTACGCTCATTTTGTGATGACAGGTCACATATTTGGTTTTGTTCGGGATAAGTAGGGCATTTATGTATACATCATGACTCATAATTCCCTCCCATTTGTTCTTAGCAAACAAACCGGTTATTCTTACACTATGAATTAAGATGGACTCTGTTCGGTCATCCATGACAATTCCATCATACATGGGTATTGCATGAAGAGGTTAGAATGAACTTTATAATATAAAGGTATACACTTTTATATAATTTTTTTATTTTTTATTAACAAGTAATTTTAACCTGATAACATCAGTTAACTGTTTTTGTGGGACACATTGTATATTGGTCAGTAGTTCTGACAATACACATTAGTTATGATTTTTAAGGCTGAACTTTTTTTACAAAAAGTGGAAGGGAATTTTTGTTTTTGTTGACATATTTTGTACTTTATGGTTGAATCATATGAACTGCTAATTGGACTGCACCCCTGCATGTACTACACACTAGGAAAGGACATGATGTTATTTTGCATTCAAAGCGAACACGGTCATTATTTTAGCAGGATTGTGTTTGCAACAAAAGATTTCCAAAATCACATTCCAAATGCTAAACAAATTTGCATCCTCTTCCAAGTTCACATCCTGGGTTGAGTCGTTAGAATGCAAATTCACATTCAGTGGATCAGGAGAATTGTGCCGACGTGAACATGACTCGGAATTTGCGTCATTGTTTCGGTTAAAAACAAAGTAAACAAGTTTGTTTCTCCGAACACTTAGTAGAATTGAAGTATCCGATCACCACTTATAAAGATTTATAACCTCAACGATGGCCACCCATTGAAAATTCAGTATGTTTAACCCTAACTCCCTCACCATTGTTATTGAACAATACAATTCCTTCAAAATCCTCCAACTTCCTTTGTTGTGTAGGGAGTTAGGGTTAAAGTGTGGATTTGTCAAGTTTAGAGAAACATTTACCATTTTGTTTGAGAAAAAATTAACGACAACTCATAAATGACGACTGCCCACAACCACTCTTTGGATTGAGACTCGTGAAAAACAATCTCGCACCTGGTCCAGGTCAATGTCAAAATAAGCGAACGGGTACATATTATACATTTTACATCCTCTCCCTCCTCTCTTTTATTTTAGGATGAAGCCCTGCAGGATCTCTGCCGTCATTTGAGTCACTCGGACTGGGTGCACGCAGTAGAAGCATGGACGCTTGTCAGAGGAGGAGACTTCATCCCCACCCTGCTGCTGGATCATCCCATTCCCACGCCAACCCCAAACCAGGGCAGCTCGGACAATCTCAGCGTTGCCAAAACGGGGACTGATCGATCACAAGAACCCTCGGGTGAAAATGCGTCGACTGAAGGCAACGCACCGGTGGGAACTGTCCCCGGGACTAACCTCGATGCGGCCCGTCAACGACCACTCACGGAAGCCTCGCCACGCGATCGCCTGCCCACGTTCCGAGTGACCGGGCACCGTGTCGGCGACAGTCACCGTTTCTCATCGCAGGAGACCGCGGGGAAAATGGGCGAGTATCTCATCCAACGCTACGGCTGGCCCGTCAAGATGAAGGAATTTGAGATGGAGGTGCTGGTGAATGTCAACAACGACAACGCGACTATCGGGATCAATCTGACAGAGGAGAGCATGCATAAGAGGAACATCGTGCACTTTGGTCCCACCACCCTGCGCTCCACATTAGCTCATTGTATGCTGAGGTATTGTAAGCCTACACATTTTATGCTTGCTGGTGGCGATTGGGTAGACAAAATTCTGACACCTGGGCTGGGAGTGTATTCTGGTTCCCAGACCATGAGTCTAACTATTTCTGTTGAATCAATCGCTGGTTTCAGGCAGTCTGTTCTTGACACGCAAAACTCAGTTTTCACGCTCGAACAGTGGGAACTTTACTCCTGAACATTACCCTAAGAACAGAATCACACACCACCTATATGTACCAGTTTCCATCGGTTTCTGCAGGGTTTTGGGGTACTGTACCAATCCTAACAGAATTCAACAAAACTTGCTGTTGGGTTTTGACTGATTGAGTTCAAACCTCAAATCTTTTGATGAAATTTGCCAACTGAACTGCAGATTTATAGAGAAAGGTCATGGGTCGTCTTTTCATATCTAAGATCTGTTTTAAAAAAACCTGTACTTGATGTTTGTGTATTTAGGTTAGGTGAGCCACAACTGGGCGATGTCATCTGTGATCCTATGTGCGGTGGGGGCTCCATACTGATAGAGGTAACGCAGATCTTAAAAACTTCCGGTTTAATGGAGTATTTAACTCATTTATGGCAGGAAAAAAAACACAATCAACAGAATGCATTTTATGTATTGGCCATCATTTGGACTAGCTGTCATAACTACATGTAACCTGTCACTACAATATGAGAGTAAAGTCGCACAATGTGATTTGGAGATATGGCCATCCAAAATCGAAATATGAAGGGGTGGTCAATTTTGAGATTTTGCGTATTTTGGAAAGCCTAAGTCCTCCTGTTTTGGGGGGTGCAATCAGATAATTTAAAACCTCTTAAATTACACGATTTTGCGTAGTGTTTGCGGAGTTAGTGTTTAAATTAAAAGTCCATTAGTGGTCTAATTAACACGGTAATTAAATATGCAAATTAGGTCCTCGTAACTATCCCACGTTTTCGAAAAAAGGGAAAACTGATATCTGCAAATTTGTATCCCTGTGGATTCTTCTCCTAAAGGCCCAATTACACAGACGAGCGGTAACGGAATGCGGTTACAGAAAGCCTTATGCCGCGCGATATTGTCCATTTACACACGGGGCGGAAACCCGTCGGGTATTTGTTTTTTAGAGATCGAAGCGTTCCCGGAGAGTCTGTGACGTTATACCCAACGAGACCGCTGATTGGCCAGAACGCGTGGTATTTCAAAAAAATCGCTCGGGTTTCTAAACGCAGCGGTTTATCGCCCTACCGCGCGGCTTGTTCGCTCTCAATGTAAACGATCCCATAGAAAACCATGTGTTCTATTTTTTTCACCGCGCGGAATTATGTAACGCTTTTCTGTGTAAATGGGCCTTTATTCTTGTGTACAACATTTGTGGACTGTCAAAAATTATTTTTAAACTGCTCCTAATTTAACCACGGTTAATTTCCTGGGTTGAAATTTGAACCAAATCTACATGTACCCTATATTATACCCTAACCCAAACACCAACCCTAGTTTTGAAACCGTTTTTCAAAATTTTTCTTAAATTGGAAAACCGTTTTGACACTTTTGCACACAAATTCCCATTCCCATTCCCATTCTAAGTGTTAACTTTTAATTGCACTGTTCTGTATATTGGTTATAAAAATATTTGTTCCCTTTTAAAATTTCTTTTACTCTTGAAATGAGCCAATGGCAGGAGGTTAGAAAACGGGAAAACATTTTTGACCCACTCCGCAAAAATGAGTCCGATGTTGTGCAATACACTTTCATGTACATACATGTACAATGTACAGGGCAGTTACAGTATAATGGGTGATGATACTGTACATGTACCTTTTTTTTTTTAAATCAATATTTGTTTGTGTTAAGTCTTTTTGGTTTCTGTGATATCTATATTTTCAGATCTGATCGATTGAAAAGTTTATTTTGATCCCCAAAGTAGAATAAATAAAGTGTTTTGTCATGCTGATGATTATACCCCCCTCCCCCCTCCCCCGACTCATTGTCTATTGACTAAAAACAGTTTGAGAAGCCAGTTGATTTTTTGGGGGGTTTTTTGTATCTAAATTCTCGGCAGGCTGTGCAGAACTGGCCGTGTTTTGTCCTGGGCGGTGACAACCACGATGTAGCTTGTCTTCATGCAGGAGGTAACATCACCGCTATGAATGAGAAGAGACGATCAAATGGAAGGTAACAGAAGTGGAAGAAGTAGTCTGTCGCCAGTTCATTGCAAGTCTCGAGTCCCGTCCCGAGTCCCGCCCCGTCCTGGGTCCGTCCCCGGGTCCGTCCCCGGGTCCGTCCCGGGTCCTTCCCCAGTCCCGTCCCGGGTCCCGTCCCGGGTCCCGTCCCGGGTCCCGTCCCGGGTCCCGTCCCGGGTCCTTCCCCAGTCCTGTTCCGGGTCCTTCCCCGGTCCGTAAAGTATCCGTAAAGGGTCTTTCCCGGGTCCGTCCTAGGTTTGCAAAAACAAATGCGAATGGCAATTTGTGATGTCACAGGGATTTTCTGCGCTGCAATTTCTCAAAAGTTTGTGATTCTACCAATATTTTGTCTAACGCAAATTTGCAAAGGCCCTGTAGCCAAATATGTATCTCTTTCTCATGACATACTGTGACTGTGCGCCAACCTCCATGCTTTTCTCACTTGATTCAACAATTTTTCACTATTCTGTCTGACTATTTTCTCTTCATTCACAGTAATTACAGTCTGTCTTGTTTCTGTAGGCCCGACATGTCAATAGATGTATTACAGTGGGATGTTACCAGCCTACCGTTGCGCAGTGACTCAATAGATCTCATTGTGTCTGACATGGTGAGGATAAACCTCATATTCACCCACCGTCTGTCACTGCTTTCTGAGCACTGTATGGATTCAGATTGAGTGTTTTTGTATTGACTTTGATACTAGTCGTGTCAGGATCTAGGGTATCCGCAACACAATGAGCGATTTCCAAACCCCTGTCTTCGGCTTCGTCCCCGGCTCTAGCTCATTGCTAAACTACATGAACAGAGCCTGAGACGAAGACGAAGCTGGGGTTTAGAAAACAGCCTGTGTCCCTGTTCAAACCAAACCAAGCCAAACCAAACCTTGCCTCGTCTCTGGGGTGTTTTGCATTCAACAATAATTGGTAACCAATGGCCAGAACAGAAAGCTTTTTATTAATTGATCGGATTAACCAAGTCCAAAATATGTGACCCACTGTACAAAAATATGTGACCCACTTTAACAAAATTTAAAAATCAGTTATATACAACGTACATGTACTTTGCAAGCTTTCATTTGGTATATAATAGAGCTGCTCTAAAGCCCCTCTCATTTTGGATACATATTGAATACTTCCTTGGAGTTCAAATCACACAACTGAAAAAACGGGCTGTGAAATAGAACACAAACGATGCACACAAAATGGTTGTTTTTTGCCACTTTATTCATTTCTTTGAATAAAACCTGAAACTGTAGGTATTAAATATGTCATTCGTGACAAAAAAATAAAAAAATTACATTTTGATGAAATGTTTACCCTTTAAATGTTGAGTGGACCATAATATGATAATGCACATCGCAACTTAATACCCTTGTTTGTAGAGCCGGTCACATATGGACATGGAGTAGCAATTGGATTTGGAAAAATGTGAAAAGAAATATATAAAGAAACAACTGTTCTATCAGTAGGAGAGTCAACTTTTTCAGTGCCAAGGTCGCACATGTACGGTCTGTTTTTAATATGTACTCCAAATGTGCCATTAATTGTACATATGTGACCCACTCCACAATAATGTGTATTATGTCACAAAATAGTGAAATTTAGTTATATACATGGTTGGAAAGCCCGCAGCGTAAGTTGGTATATAATAGAACTCCATAGCCACTCCCGTTCTAGAGATATGACATGTTTGCTTTTGATTACTTCCTTGGAGTTCAAATTACACAACTGAGAAAAAGGGCTTTGAAAAAACCGGCTTTGTTGTAGAACAACAAAACTTGAACACAAAATGGGCGTGTTTTCCACTTTAATCATCAAAATCAACATTTCTTTGAATGAAACCTGAAAATATTGGTGTTAAAGATGTCATTAATGGCAAAAAATGTAAATCACATTTTTATGAAATGTTTATCCTCTCAACGTTGAGTAGTCCATTACATGATAGTGCACAGCGCGACCTAATACCCTTTATTGCAGAGCCGGTCACATATACGGCCCATACTGTTCAGGTTATCACGAGAGGGCACCATTGCTTTAATGAATTCTACCATTTCGTACATGTACGACTTTTTGTTTTTAGTTATTCAGGTTCTTTGCTAAAAGCACTAAAATAGATAATTAAAGCATATAACATTTCTCACTTTTTGTTTTCTTTTCGATACCTGTGGTGCTGTGCCTCAAATCTACCAGCCTTTTGGGAAAAGGTAAGAGTAATTGAAATGTTCGTTGATGAACACTAATTTGGAAGTTCACCCCGAGTTGTAATGACTCAGATCAGTGACTCAACTCGAGTCTGACTTGAGTCACAATTTGACGACACGACTTGGCTCGAGTCCTGATGGGTATAATAAATTACTTGACTCGGCAAGAGTCCTGTTGGGTAAATGACTCATCTTGACTTGAGTCACTGCAGGCAAATGACTCACCTTGACTCGAGTCACTGCAGGCAAATGACTCACCTTGACTCGAGTCACTGCAGGCAAATGACTCACCTTGACTCGAGTCACTGCAGGCAAATGACTCACCTTGACTCGAGTCACTGCAGGCAAATGACTCACCTTGACTCGAGTCACTGCAGGCAAATGACTCACCTTGACTCGAGTCACTGCAGGCAAATGACTCACCTTGACTCGAGTCACTGCAGGCAAATGACTCATCTTGACTTGAGTCACTGCAGGCAAATGACTCATCTTGACTTGAGTCACTGCAGGCAAATGACTCACCTTGACTTGAGTCACTGCAGGCAAATGACTCACCTTGACTTGAGTCACTGCAGGCAAATGACTCACCTTGACTCGAGTCACTGCAGGCAAATGACTCACCTTGACTCGAGTCACTGCAGGCAAATGACTCGCCTTGACTCGAGTCACTGCAGGCAAATGACTCACCTTGACTTGAGTCACTGCAGGCAAATGACTCACCTTGACTCGAGTCACTGCAGGCAAATGACTCACCTTGACTCGAGTCACTGCAGGCAAATGACTCACCTTGACTCGAGTCACTGCAGGCAAATGACTCGCCTTGACTTGAGTCACTGCAGGCAAATGACTCACCTTGACTTGAGTCACTGCAGGCAA
Organism: Crossaster papposus; assembly: GCA_037893245.1. NCBI lineage: Eukaryota > Metazoa > Echinodermata > Asteroidea > Velatida > Solasteridae > Crossaster > Crossaster papposus. The sequence goes on from JBAIAA010000460.1 coordinate 786,564, forward strand.
ATGACTCACCTTGACTCGAGTCACTGCAGGCAAATGACTCACCTTGACTCGAGTCACTGCAGGCAAATGACTCACCTTGACTCGAGTCACTGCAGGCAAATGACTCACCTTGACTCGAGTCACTGCAGGCAAATGACTCGCCTTGACTCGAGTCACTGCAGGCAAATGACTCGCCTTGACTCGAGTCACTGCAGGCAAATGACTCGCCTTGACTCGAGTCACTGCAGGCAAATGACTCGCCTTGACTCGAGTCACTGCAGGCAAATGACTCGCCTTGACTCGAGTCACTGCAGGCAAATGACTCACCTTGACTTGAGTCCCTCGTCATACTAATACTCCCCCCCAAAAAAAAATATTAAAAAAATGCAAAACTTTGAAAAATTATTATTCGCAATGATTTACTGTGCACAATTTGTTGTTCGTGCCACCTCACAAATACAGTGTGTCTTTAAAAAAGGAAACCAAGATTTTAATGCTTATTACTTGGAAAGTATTAGGCTCAATGAATAATGGTAACTACCACCAGTTAGATTGCGACAGAAGTAAGCTTACAACTGTGTCATCACTAAATATAGATTGAATAAAGGATGTTTTATTTGGAATTGACTGGTATTTCTCTTTTTAAACATGGACACCGTACAGATAAGACGTAAATCTGGTGCAAAGTCATTTGTAATGCCATCCTATCAAACCATTGTTGTTCAGTCATCTATGACAATAACCTTGATTACTTGTTGTTAAATGAAAGAGTACAGGATGACACAACTGATAGTGATTACTGCTCCTTAATAAACAATGTACTTTCCAATTAATGAGTATTTCAATCTCGGTTTGCTTTTTTTTTAAGACACTGTACAGTGCCGCTTATCGTGTACAAACATACAGTTAAAATTACCAGCTAAATATAACTGAATTCTGTATCCGAGACCTCATTCTGCACTTGAAAAAACACTAGTCAACCCCCGGTCAGCAAAACTATGTTTAACCAGTTCGCGCCGGGATTATTTTAACATCACCGAGCCGAGGGGCGGTATTATTTTTAACGAAACTCGATCCGAAGCGGGTTCAGGCCGATATAGTGCCGGGAAGCACACCCACGCATTTCCGGCCTTGCTCGCTGCTGGTAGACATTTCCGAACTTGAACTTGGCGTGTTTATGCGTCATCCGTTTTGAATTTGGGAACAAATTTGCGTTTATATACGTCATCCGGCGCGAACTGGTTAAAAAAAACGCGTGTCTTGGCGAGGAAAAATGAAATATCCGAACACGCGTTTCAAATGGAAACGTGTTTAAACAGTAGTTTCAGACGCGCATATTACATTGTAATACGTCGAGAACACATTTGAAACGCGTGTTTTGATATTTCATTTCACCTCGCCAAGACTCGCCTTTTTTCTTACTTATTAACTCATGTTTGAAACATAGTTTTGCCGACTGGACCAATGGTTCTCAATAACACTCACCTTGTGCAGAAGCAGAAACAAAACCAGACCACTCAGGATGCTGACGATTTGGAGTGTAGAAGCATTCATGTTGCAACATTGATGTTTCTTTAGCCGAGATTTGATTAATTTTCTAACAGGATGGGGAGTCGGCTGAATAACTGGGAGCTGTATCGTCGCGGTCTCGTTGAGATGGGCAGGGTATGTCGGCAGGGTACCGGGAAAGCAGTGCTTCTCACGCAAGACAAGAAATGTATGGCAAAGGTGAGATAGTGGTATAATGTGCTGTTGCCTTGACCCATGAGCATGTTTACTACATTGTACTACAACTATAGTAACATATAAATACCTTTTGCAGTTATCCAAAAAGTAACCAACCGAAATACTGTTAAAAAGCTTGCTTGTGGTAAAAATTGTATTGACACTGAATTCTTTGAAATTATCCCTTCTGGTATGCTATTATTGTGATGAAAAACATACAAGGTCATTTCCAAAGATGCGTCTCAGAGACGTATGTTTGGAAATATCCGTTACTTATTGGTTCGTATTCCTCGACTTGTGTGTGCAAGCATTAGAATAGTGCATAGGCACATGTGGGCACTGTGCTATTACTGGTCAGTTCAGTGGATGACAAGCGCATAGCTGTAATCAACTGAATGAGAATAGCGATTGTGGTTGCAATTAAAATTAAAAACATACGGCATTCACTGCGATAAAGCTCCATCAGGTTGTTTGTTAAGCACCTTTATTTATATTTTATAGTAACCTTTGCTGCCTTAAACAACAAAAATGCACAACTGACAATTGGTCTGCTGTATTACAGCGCGAACTTTAACCAGTTCGCGCCAGGATTATTTTGAAAAAGACCGGGCCCGGGCGCAAGAATGTTTTTCACAAACCTTGGTCCGAGACGGGCTCAGGCCGGCATCTGTGGATAGCACACCCTGATTTTTCCGGTCTTGCTCGCTGCGAGCCGGTCGTTGACAGATATTTCAGACCTTGCTCGTGCACGTTTATCTGTCATTCGTTTTGAATTCCGGAAAAAACTTTGCGGCAATACACATCCTCTGACGCGAATTGGTTAAGTAAGCTGTAAGGTTGATTAGCCCCAACTTATTACTTTACTTTTGCACGATGTACATACAAAGTTGTATCTATCATATAAGTTGCTATTAATTTGTGTTGTTTTTGTGCGATGTATTTTGCTTCAACCTCAGATTCTCCTGAAAGTGAGCTCTGTCTGGAAGAAACAGCTACAACTGACGATTAACATTGGTGGGCTGTACGCGTGTGTCTACGTGTTGAAGAGACGGGGTAAGGCTAAGCAGACTGCAGCCCAGGGCAGTGATGACAAGACTGGATAGGGAAGGGATGATGTGAAAGGCTCGGTCTGCAAGAAACAGCTACAACTGACAATTAACATTGGTGGGCTGTATGCGTGTGTCTACGTGTTGAAGAGACGGGGTAAGGCTAAGCAGACTGCAGCCCAGGGCAGTGATGACAGGACTGGATAGGAAGGGATGGTGTGAAAGGCTCGGTCTGCAAGAAACAGCTACAACTGACAATTAACATTGGTGGGCTGTATGCGTGTGTCTACGTGTTGAAGAGACGGGGTAAGGCTAAGCAGACTGCAGCCCAGGGCAGCGATGACAGGACTGGATAGGAAGGGAAGGTGTGAAAGGCTCAGTCTGGAAGAAACAGCTACAACTGACAATTAACATTGGTGGGCTGTATGCGTGTGTCTACGTGTTGAAGAGACGGGGTAAGGCCAAGCAGACTGCAGCCCAGGGCAGTGATGACAGGACTGGATAGGAAGGGATGGTGTGAAAGGCTCAGTCTGGAAGAAACAGCTACAACTGATGACTAACATTGGTGGGCTGTATGCGTGTGTGTACGTGTTAAAGAGACGGGGTAAGGCTAAGCAGACTGCAGCCCAGGGCAGTGATGACAAGACTGGATAGGAAAGGATGGTGTGAAAGGCTCGGTCTGGAAGAAACAGCTACAACTGATGATCAACATCGGTGGGCTGTTTGCGTGTGTCTACGTGTTGAAGAGACGGGGCCAGCTGCCTATCCCTGCTAGTCAAAAGTTACAAAAGCGCGCCGGTTACATTTTGCATGCAGTGATGGATATTATAAGCTGCACGAGTATTTTTCAGTATCAGGACATTGCCCAACTAAAAGAATGGGACCAATAAAGTTACTGTCGATCAAAAAGTGGCATTTGACCCAAAAAGGTGCCATTTTTACGATTAAAATGACACCACAGTTCTGAAAAAATGACTTTAACACTAGGGAGGGTTTATGAAAGAAAACAAGAAAGACGCATTCATTTCGACCAAAGTTCAACCACCAATAAGGGAATAAAACTGTGGTTAGCCACAGTTTTATCCCCTTACATAAATACCTTTTCGCTAAAGAAAATATAACTTTTCGGTCAACAAGTCAAAAATAAAAACTTTCCATCAATTTTGTTTGACAATTTTACTTTGTTTTTTAAAACACCTCTCTAGCTTTATAATGGAATGTCCAGCTCACGAGTAAGAGATAAACAACTCCTAATATTGAAGATTGGCGCGCGCGTTCTACGCAAGTTTTGCGCTCATGTCGCGCGTATTGCGCAATGTCATACAGCTGTGGCAAGTGCATTCTGAATTTAGGACCATGAAATACTGACTTACTGGTGTAGTATTGCGCATGCCTACGTGAGGATTGTTCAACCAATAAAACGGTAAAAGACACTGAATTTTATAGGAGTCTAAATTTCATGTGACACTGGAAAAGTGTTTAAGACCAGGGGCCAATTTCATAGAGCTGCTAAGCACAAAAATGTGCTTAGCATGTAATGTCCTTGGCAAAAACAAGGTTACAGACCATATTTTCAAGTGATCTTTATTGTTTTTTATTGATAATCAGCTGGTTTTTTGCTAAGCATGAAAAACACGTAGATATTTGGCTGGTAACCTGTTTTTAATGAGCAAGACTTTTTTGTTCTAAGAAAATTTGTGTGCTTAACATCGGTGGGCTGTACGCGTGTGTCTACGTGTTGGCTCTCGACCAATAGAAATGGGTAAACTGTCTTTAGGTACATTGTATTTATAAATGTCAATTGAAAATATATTCCACCAAGATCCCCACTGTTTGCAGTAAATATTTATTTTAATTACATCAACACGAAATAGATATACATCAATTGTCATTCAAAATTCAAACCATATATTAATCATTTTAATAATACTTGTTACTTTATAAATGAAAACAACTACCCCAAAACAAAGCAACTACAATGTACATCAAACGTAAATAAAATAAACTTGCATTTTGAATAATATACCCTGTAGTTGAGTTGGTTATTATTGTACTGAACTGTGTTACATACAAAATGACCTGGCACCACGAAATGAGCAGAAAGTCGCACATTGCGTTATTGGCCAAAACGTCCATTTTTCAAGTGGGAGGTCGGTTTTGAGTTGTTAACGTTTTTACATACAATAAACCCTTCTTTATCATATCCTAAAATTGTATAGGTCAATGAAAATTGAAAGTGTTTTTTTTTTTTGTGGCTGAATTGCACTGAGGGATAGTATTGTTGGCATGGTTTACGGACTTTGAACTCCGTTTTCCCAAAACAAGGGAGCATGACTTCAGCTACCGGTATTTCAAAAGGGTATAGCGGCGGCTAGGAATAAGCTACAGCAACACACAATACATCACTTGGAAGCTTAGGACTTCCTCGTTTTAGAAATGTAATAAAGTAAACTTTTTTATTTTGTGACGCCAGGTCGCAACAAGTTAGATTTAAAGGTAGAATACACCATTGGTAATTGCTTGAATTATCAGGAATGAGTGGATTTGGTGGGGGGGGGGGGTTGTCTTTTATTGTAAATATAATTTAACTGATCTGTATAGAAGTTCTGCAATCATATCATGGATGCTGACAAAAGCGAGAAAAACGGCGTTCGTTTTTAACTGGCGTCAGGCAGTGGTTCTTATGTTCTTGTCTTTTATTCGCAATTGCCGTCTGGCGATCGTGATTTATTATCTTAAAAAGGGATGTCTAGCGCAATCATTTTGCTGGATGCCTACAATCAGTAATTTTGTTGTTGATATCTGCCAATGGTGTATATTACCTTTAAAGTGCTGGAATATTTTTAAACGCTTTTTTCTTCTACATTGTACCAGTTCAAAAAAGGTAATGTCAGAATTGGCCAAAAATAAAACTACAACTAAAGTACCTGCCTTACTGAAAATGTGTACATAAAAACAGTTTGGAGGTTCAAACCACCAACAGTTCATAGCGTCTGCTAAAAATGAAAATGTTACACAAAAAACTAGTACATGTAATCTTGGTAATGACGTAAGCTCACAAGATTTGTCTATGGTGAGCCGATTTAACATTTATTACTTGCGCGACAATATTTTAGATACAGTATCTCTAAATCAATTAGAGACAATTCAAAATATTAACGCGTAAATGGGCTTGCCCAAGACAAATCTAGTTTCATTGCAACAGTATGTCTGGCACAGGTAGTACGTGATCCCTATAGAAGGGGCATCGTTGTTAAAAAAAAAAGTGCTATGGTACCCAAATATTCCAATGTTCAATCTGGGCGCTGGGAAACACTGATGAGCTTCATACACTAATGGGATAGGTCTTGTTTGACCCGTGATACCTGCGGACGTCAACAGTTCCGCATCAGCACAACGTTCAATCATGGCGACTGATCAGCTGATGTTGGAATGTATTGTGCATTCAAAGATTGCATTACGTAGCCTGTATCTACCCGGCCCTAGAACTATGGGGCTCCTAGGTCCTGTTGCCAACAAGAGAATCCTCCAGATGTGGTTTGAAGAAAAAGACAATTTTTTTGGTGAGGAAAGTTTTAAGTAAATTGGGGCACAGATTTTTTATTATTATTTTTTTGGGGAGAGCTGGCGAGGGGGGAGATTACTTTTAAAAGGTAAAAATCCCCATTCCGTGCGAAACAGTCATCACTCAGTAACAAAGCAAGATGGCACACAACGAAGTTCACTGAATACGCGAATGTGCAGCTAATCGTAAGCGCAGACTGTCAATCACAGGGCTTCTGTCAATTTTCCACATTTTCCAGGACCGTTTTCCAAGAACGAAGACCGAGACAAAGCGCTTCACAGAAATTTATGAAGCTCATCAGCATTTTTCAGCACCCATGAATGGCGGTGGGCACGAGCGAAAGAAAAATATACCTTGAAATGTACTTAGAAATGAGAAACCGAACAGTAGAATATATTGGTTTTAGTACTCAGTAAATACAACAAAAATGATTAATTTTAAAACCTGCGCATCAAAATGTTCACTTTGACTCATGAATATGCATACAGTAGCCTATTGGCCTATCTGAGATCTTCATCAGCCAATGGCAGACAGAGTTAGACATTATTTCAAATGGAATATTAAGGTCTACAAAACTAGTAGAACATTTTCAGTTGGTCATAAAGTTAAGGTATTTTCAATATTATTGGGGAACTGCTGTTGATGCTAAAAATCTCCCTTACAATATACATGTACAATGTACTACCTTCCTATAATGAGGCACTCTGTAAATAAGTGTCACTTTTTTACACAACTTCAAAAGTTTTACAACTGAACAATACAATGACTTTAAAATTCTCGAACACCAAATAAATAAAAACAGTTGTACATTTACATTGTACACAACAAAAAATCTCATCTTTAATATAAAAAAAGGGAATTTTGTCAGGGTGAAATTACCCCAAAATACTGAAATTGCAGAAATCGTACACTTGTTAAAATGGAGGCATTTTTTTTCTCAAGAGCATTTTTGGACGGAATTCAAACAAAGTACATGTAATAGGCAAGTTTAATTTATATAAGGGCATTTTGCAAGAGCACCAACTCATAAATGGATAAAATAATTTTGAAATAAATGGCATTTTGGGTAATTTTTGTTTATGAATACTGCAAATCTACTGGGCGGAACTTGAAACAAGGTAAAAAGTACATTAAATTTATCCAACAATATATTATTTCATTTAATATTTTTAAAAAAAATTATAAAAATTGTTAACATTTTTTAAAATATATTGAAAGAAAACATTTTAGCTTCAGGTCTGTAATTCAAAAACCATTCTTATAATAAGGGAATAAATGTGTGTTCGAGAGGTTTTAATCACTCTGTTTAATACCGCTTGGAGTCTGGGTGCTGATAATTACCCGAGTCGAAGGCGAGGGTAATTATCAGCACCCAGACTCCAAGCGGTATTAAACAGAGTGATTAATACTGACCGAACACACATTTATTCCCATTCATAAATACCCTTTTTGTAAAATTCAGCCAAAAAAGCCCCGAAAATCCCGGAAAATTTCGGTGTTTCGCCATTCTGTGCGTGTCAAATGACATGTTTCCGCCTCTGTCGCTCTACACAATACATGCAATAAAGCGTATTTACTATGAACCAGACTATTAGGCCTACTGCCATTGGCAACTTCATTCCCAGGGTGTCGAGCTGTACGCGCTTAACACTACCCGCTCTTACTATTGGAGATAAAGTGAGCCCTGTGGACGGGTATAATGCGACATCGCTTTGTTGCCAACTGGTTTTAAACACTTCCAGCCATGTCTTTATCGTCCGTTTAATACCGGCCACGTGACGGGCTCTCGACCAATATGAATGCCTAAACTGTCCCAGGTATTTATGAATAACCATTAATTCCAAAACAGGAAGTCTAACAAAATGTGGATTATGGAATTCACAGAAAAAAGGTGGCAAATTATGCAGAGGACATTAACACGTAATAAACGAAATGGAGATAAAATTTTTAGATCTGTATTTTTAACCGATATCATATAACAAAGGACATATGTGACCGTCCACAACAAAAGGGCTGTAAAGTAGGCATCTTGACGTTTTGAGATATTTAGAGAAATGAAATCTACAAGAAATAAGCTTTAAAGTGATGTATTACAAGAGATAGTGGGTATTTATGGTTAGCTACAACAAGTAACACTGAATATGATTTTTTTTCCCCACATATTTTAATGGTTCTTTTTTTCAAAAAAAGCTCTGGCGACTTTACAGCCCTTTTGTCGTGGATGGTCACATATACTTCTCTATACTTAGTGTGCCTAATGCAGTATATGTGAGGCGTTCTGGCAAAATGACATGGAACTGCGCACAGTCCAAAGTAGAGACAAATGCATATAATATGTCTACTACATGTGTTTTGAAGTTATAGTATAAAATATATGGACTAAAAGTCTCTCATTTTCACAAATGTGACCTGTTCCAACGAAACCCGGACAAAGTCGACTTTTTAGTTTTTCAGATTTTGCTTTTTTCATATTCTCTAGGTTCTCAGCTTTAAAATGATGTATCATTTACATATGTACCCCCACCCTATCTTCCCTGGGGTCTGGATTTAGTGATAAAACCCTGACAACCTAATTATGAGATAAACAGCTTTGAAGTTCAGAAAAGCGTATTATTTCTATACACAAATGTTTCACAAAATTGACAAAAAACATACTTCTGGTAGACGGATTTTGTTCAAATTTGAGGAGATTGTAGATTAATAGTGAGTGAAAACCTAAAACCTCAAAATGATAAAATCCATCCCGAAATGACTTCAGTACATTGACTTCAGTACATTGTGACAAAACACATTGTGCGACTTTGTCCGGGTTTCGTTGGAAGTTGGAACAGGTCACAAATACAAAATTTGAAACGTTGTGGACCTTTTTACACGAATACAAAATTTGAACCTTTGTGAACCCTTTTCTTCTGTTCAAAGCCCATAAATGCAAACTTTAAACAGGCAAAACTCGTCATAACTTTTAGACAGTACTATAAGGTGAATTTTATTCTCTTTCCTGACACCTGCAAACCCTCATTTCAACCTCTGCCCAGTTCCCGTCTCATTTTGCCAGAACCCCTTACAAACGTACTTCATTTTGATTTTTAAAAAGTCCTTTGGCAATTAATTCAGTAGGAATTTATCTGCACAGTACAACCACAGTAAAGAATACAAATATCACACACTTACAAACCTGTACAATCCATTAAATATACACACGTGTCCAAATTCTCAGAATTCGACAAAAGAGCCTTTTTACTGTTTCAGAACAAACGACATATTTATCAAGATTACGAAGGTAACAGGAATCGCGGACACGCAGTCATGTATAGACCGGCAATCGTGGACGGGGCATTGTCCGACCGTCTTCCCTCTTTTGTTTATACTCTAACGTTTTCGGATGATCGCCATAGGATTTGTACACGAGAAAAGATCGTGGACATTGTGTCAATCGTGGACCCATTGTTTGACTCCCAATTCTTTTGTCCGACGACCACGATTGCCGGTCAATACAAACGCACGTATACACACACACAGGGAGATTTTTTAGACACTGTACAATTTGGCTACAAAACTGTCAGGAAAACCTTGTATTTTATTTTTTAATTTTTTATACAAAGTAGTTCTTACGGAGCGTGGCAAGATACTGGTTGTTCTCGTTCCGGAGGGGGGAATTGTAACCGTCGTAGCTGCGATTGAGCGCGCTCGCTCGCAGTTCGGTCAGCGAGGACCCAAGATCCGTGGGTGCTGGAAGGCAGGGAAAAGGTCAAGAAATGCAGTTTTTATTATTCAAAGTGCCAAGCTCTTTATTTGGTCTGAACACATTTTGGATTGGAATGCACAGTGACTTACTCTGTCATGAACTACGTGCTCATTTGACAACATTCAATGCTGTGTACATGTACACAAGTATAAATCCCAGTCATCTGATAGGTGAATCATTGGTGCGAAATACAGTACCCTCTGGAGACGTAAACACAATGGGGACAATGAGAGTGAAAAGGTCTCCATTAGGAATTTCACGAATTAGATTTTTGGATTGTACTTGAATTACTCAAAAACTAGGGTAAGGATGTGGCCGGGTTAGGGTTAGTGTTTGGATTAGGTCGAAATTTCAGCCCAGGAAAAAAATTGTGGTAAAAATGGGAGTACATGTATTTTGAAAAACGTGCTTGACTTTCTAACCATTTTGTACACGAGAACAAAGCCATGTGATACAAAAATGCGAATACATGATCACGTGAGTTATATTATTTGTTCCATTACACAAACAAAAGTTCTATTCAACAGTGAATAGAACTTCCCTTGCACGGTCGCGCTCTGACCAATAAACCGGCGAGGATTAGGTGTTGTATTAAACAAATTAATGAATGTTTGTCAACAATTTCATTCAGTGACAGATGGAAATTCCATTTCACTCTGCTTCGCCTCATGGAAGAGAACACACATTATTTTAGTACATGACGTTATGAGGACATTCAATAGGGTTCGTGTGCTTAAGGAAAATCTCTCTAAACTCGAACTCAACAAAATCTTTCGACCTAAATTGTCTTCTTCATTTTCTTTCAGTACCCTAACCTAATTCTACCTCTAGACCTCTTTACTGGAGACCCAAAATGTTATGGGGACACAAAAATGTCCCCACAACTCGGACAGTTTTTTCAAACAAAAGAAAGTGTTCCTATAACTCGGTGTATGCCTACCCATTTTATCTGTCACCTCATGAAATTATTCATACCATCGCACTTGTTTTGTATAATAAACCCCCACCCAACCCCCAATTTTTTCAAACACTACCAGATTGCCTGTTCTATGGTAGGGAAGACAACAGAATGAATAGGTCGTTTTCGTGGCGGCATGAGGGCGCTGTATTAAAGGTGTCATTTTCTGGATACCAGCATTATTAGCAAAATCACGTTCACTGAAGTAGCTGTGTAAAATTACTTTAATCTTAAAATTGAATATTGACAAATAATTTTAGAGCTGTAGGTTGATTAAACCCTAGAATGGTCTAGTTTGATACAACGCCTCTTTATTTAAGAAAATGGCCAATTGCCTTAATAAATTGGAATGAAATCACTGCAGAGGATGCTGAGCTAATTCTAATATTTCAGTGAAGATAACAAAATATATATATAAAAAAAAGAAAAATAAGTGGATTCAAGAAATCCTGTAACTTTAAACTATGTCAAATGTTGTTTGATGTGTATTCAATCGATTGAGGAGTTTTTGGTACACTCGTTGATATCGTCGTAGTTTTATACCCAGCGTCTTGTAAAGAACTACTTTGCCAATAAAATAATGCATTCCTAACGCGAGAAGGAAGACATTCCTACCTGCTTGTAAATGTCTTGTAATACTCTTGTCCAACTCACTCCATACCTATAAGCAAAACAAATTGAAGTAACTTACTTTAAAACTTAAAATCACAAGTCCAGTCCTTAGTAATCACAAGTCCAGTCCTTAGTAATCATAAGTCCAGTCACAAGAAACAATGGATGAACAATGAACAAGGAATGCTTTTGTCAGACTCATTTGAATAGCTGGTGATTTTGCTTGTGACGTGGTTATCAGTCATCCGTTTTGAATTCCGGAAACACCTTGCGTGTATCTTCCGAGGCGAACTGATTAAAAGAACTGTTCACATTACTGACCTTCTCAGTGATGGAATCCATGTTGGGATTCTGGGCTTGCTTCTTGGGCAAGTGACTCGGAGACAAATCTAGGCTTCCATCTAGCATCTGTCGATTACGTTGCTTCTGCAGCCTGGGTGGGGGGAGGGGAAGGGGGGAGGGGGGTGAAATCAGAATATGGTGGCCAAAATGGTGGTCATGAATTATATTAATTGAATTTGAAATATTTAAATATTCAATTATATTGACTGAATTATTAGTCATTGACTCAGTCACAGGGCAATAGACTTTATTCACGAGTCGGCCACATATGAAGCACGATATGTGGCAGAGAAACCCCCCCCCCCCCCCCCCCCCCCCCTCTTTTGTGTTGAGCATTGTGTTCCCGGAATCTCAGGAATTCCTTTTAGGTTTCAAGGGGGGATGGGTTAGGTTACAATAGTGTTGAGTGCGTATAAAGTATAGGGATAAGAGGTAAACTCTTCAGTTTTGGAACTTGCGAGTAAAAATGATTGCAATCAAATAAAAGTTCCTTTACAAATTAACACCAGTCTTCTCTGTCTAATAATTTATAAATTGTACCTATTAAAAAAATCCTAATATTTTCAACCACTTTAGAAAAAACATTGAAAGCGATCGCTTGAAACACACAATAGTCTGGCACCTTTGCATTCAACAGTTTACAATTTATAGAATGGATTCTTGGTCTATCGGCTGTTGTGCCAGCGACAGTAAGATACAAGCTTTGGCAACTTTTACAAATAACATAATCTGCGACACCACCTACGTAAATTTGGCCTGCGAGTCCACAAGTTTGTCCTGGGCTTTCTCCAGCTGAGCAGCTAACTTGTCCTGTTTCTTCACCGCTTCTTGATACAGCTCCTTCAAGAAAACAAAAACATACACAAGGAGAAAATTTCAGTTGGGTTAACACCAGCTAAACCTTGTGTTCTGGTCATCATTGGTGTTGCTGCTATACGTGCATGTGGAGCTTATTCACCATGGTTTTACGTTGTCAGTCAAATCTAAGCTGGTTAACCCTTTAAACTCAGGCCTGTTTTCGAAGATTTTGTACGTGTTGCTAGTTTGTAAATACAAATATCATTTACAGTGTACAAATCCCATATAATTATATATCATTGGAAAGCTTACAAAGCTTATATTTTGGGGGAATATTTGGACCCCCAGGAGCTTTTAAGGGACTTATAAGTCAGATGTAGCGCGGGGCTTAGTGCAAAGGGTTAAACAAGTGATACTGCGTATTGTGAGTGTCGTGTTTTCCCACGGTCGATCAACTGTTTTCGTTAAAAAAGTCAATTTTTGTGCATTTTCAAACGACGACCTAAAATGACCTTTAAACAAATATTTTTAAAATAATTAATTAATCGCTGAGGAGCTGTAATTCCTCCTACCTTGAATCGTGCTACCTCAACCTCCATCGTCTCTTTTTGCGCTAGCATGTTGTGATAGCTGCTCCTTAGTCTGCCAATTTCATTCTAAAAACAGACCACAATATTAAGTTTGACACAATTTTACTTAATCCGCATACTTGTGGGGTTGAAGAATAACTAAACGTAAAAACTTGCTATTAAACTGACGAAACGCAATCTCCACTTCCAACAGATTCCTAATTACTTCAAAGTGAATAAAGAAATTGGCAAGGCGGGACTTCAACCTGCGACCTCCGGAATACCGGACCGACGCTCTACTAACTGAGCTATCTTGCCCTATGTTGGCAGTCTCCCAAATTGTCAGTATCTCTCTCTGTTCAAGGGCACTAGTCAGAAGTCATAAACACCAGAATACGGTGTGACCTTCGATAGCAATACATAGAGATTCTTAGTGATTCTTAGTTAAAGGTAAGATACACCATTTGCAGATATCGAAAATATTTACTACCGAATTATTAAGAAAAATCTTACTCATTTGAAAGTAAATAATGATTCTAGGCACCTAGCAAAATGATTGCGCTAGATATCCTGTAATAATTCCGAAAAATAGAATTGTATAAAGAAAAGTTCGCGATCGCCTCCGGCGATCGCGAAAAAAACCAAAAAAACATAAGAATAACTGCTCGACGCCGGTTGAAAACAAACGCTGTTTTTCGTGCTTTTCTCAGCATCCATGATTGTTAAACTCCGGAAAGGTCATTTAAACGATATTTACTATAAAATACAACACCCCAAATCTACCCATTCATGATAATTCAAGCAATGACCAATGGTGTATACTACCTTTAAATATAAATTCAATAAAGATGGGCTCGTAAAAAAGGAAAGGACTCTAAACTTGTATGTCAGTTTGTGAAAACCAAAATGATGCGTTAATAATGTGCGCGCATAACCAGTGACTACAGGGTACCAGTCTGTGATGTCATTGATTATTACAATACTAGACCGATCCAGTACGCCACAATTGACACCCCTCAAAAAATTGCTCAATCACAGTGAATGATTTTAAGGTCCGGCAAATTGTCGCCTTTTTTGTCCGACAACAATTCTTTACTCCAAAATAGTTTACCACACACATTTTGTTTCAAAACATCCATTACCAGCCTGCTTTTATTCATTGTCAGGGTTGTGTTGTTAGGTATATTGTAATTCTGACTTCTAGTACCATTAACCAGTTCGCGCCGGATGACGTATATACACGCAAAAATTTCCCCAGATTCAAAACGGATGACGCATAAACACGCCAAGTTCAAGTTCGGAAATGTATGTCAGCAGCGGGCAAGGCCGGAAATGCGTGGGTGTGCTTCCCGGCACTATCAGCCTGAACACGCTTCGGATTGAGTTTCGTTAAAAATAATCCCGCCCGTGGGCTCGGCGATGTTAAAATAATCCCGGCGCGAACTGGTTAATAAAGAAGAACGGTAATTGTTGGCATTTCCTAAGACAAAAGCCATAACTACTTGTATGTAGTTTAATATACGTTAGCGTTACGCTACTAGGCAGTTGCTATGGCGAGCGTGGCCGATTGGATCAGTTTATTTCTTCTTTAAACATTTTATAAACTAGTGAGTAAGTTTTGGGTTTAACGCCGTGCCGGCATCAGTGGCCATATTCACGGCGGGAATGTGTACAAATAAAAGACAATAGTTAGTAATAAAAAAACAATCAAGTGAACTGTGGAGAATATAAAAACTTGAAGTCAGAAGGAACAATTATCACACAGGAAAAGAATGAGAACGTTTCAAAAGAATGAAAGAACTATTGTATAGAAGTGTAACGATAGACTGATTCTAGGCAGTTTTCCAGGAGTTTTATAAACTACTACTTTACACTAGGAGGTGCATACCTTGAGATCGTTCATGGTGTTTTCCTGCTCTTTTCGTAGCTCATTCTCGTTGGAATTTCTCAGCACCTCCAGTTTTTCCCGAGCCTGAGACTGTCCGTAGAAAAAAAAAGAATTTGAAGAAAAGAAGTGCTGATTATGCTGCGAGTTTGGTCTTTGAAATGTAGAATGCCATGGCCCAGTGATTACTGTGTTCGACTTGTGTACGATGGTGCGTGGGTTTGAACCCTGCAAGAAACATGGTGCTTATGCCCTTGGGCAAGACACTTAACTACAACTGCCTCTCTCCACCCAGGAGTATAAATGGGTACATGTGAGGGTCGAGACTGATTGAGCGCCTATAAACGGCTGCCGCTTGGTCCAGGGCCTAATGAACGGGGTAATAAATGTGACCCAGCACGAGTAAATGAGACACTTTGCGGCAAAAATAAAAATTGAGATTTTGATTTCATCATTTAAAGCTAAACAAGCTTTAAATGATGAAATCAAAATCTCAATTTTGTCTCATTTACTCGTGCTGGGTCACAAATGTTTTAAAGCGCATATTTTGTTGATATGTTGGAAAGCACTATATAAGCATTACAACTATTATTGAAAGTTGTAGTACTTGGAAGTCTAAATATAAACGTGTATTTTAAATTGGGCTAGATTAGTTCACAATCGTTTTGTTTATTTATTTCCTACCTGTTCTTCTAAGTAGGTGTTGACCTGGTCTAGTTTCTCATTCAATTCCATCCTTGCCTAATTCGAAAAGAAAAGAAAACAAATATATTAAATATATATTAAATGGTTGTCATATTAAAGGGATCGTATACGTTTGGTAATTGGAACCCACTGTTTGTTTCAATCCTATATAGTTATAGATATATACCATAAAACTAACATGTAAAAATTTCATTTCAAAAGGAGGTAGCGATTTTGAGATATTGCCGAAAAATCTGGAACGGTTATGTCCACGCAGGAAAAAAAATCTGCATCGGAATACACAATCTGAGAAACGTCACTGCAGTAACGCTTCTCAGATTCAAATGTTTTGGGATAAAAAGTGATATCTTTTTCCATAACCGCAGTACTTCGAAGAGAAAAGTTTTTAAAAATGCATTATACTATCCAAAGCTGCTGTACTTCTTACCAAGTAAGTTTTTATTGCCATTAATTTTTGGAGTAATTACCAAACGTATACGATCCCTTTTAAATATATATTCAATGGTTGGCAAGAAAACAAGAAAAATGACCAAGGAACCCCCCTCCACAATTACAAATCATGTGAAATCCAAATCAAACCAAAATCAATACCAAATGAAATCTTCACAAAACTTCAACCATTGTTTAATGCTGATGGTCTCCATTAAATAGACAAAGGCTCTGTTAACCAGCTCACGCCAGGATTAATTTGAAATTGACTCAGCCCAAGTGTGGGATTGTTTTTTACAAACTTCGATTCAAGACGAGTTCAGGCCAGCATCTGTGGGTAGCACACCCTGATACTTCCAGGCCATGTCGCTGCAAGCTGGTGTTTATCCATCCATTCGTTTTGAATCCCGAAAACAACCTTTGCATATATACATGGCATCTGTCTCAAACAGGTTTTGATTTTACACAAAAAAACCACAAGGGAAACTGACTAGGTAAATTTGCATACATTTTAAAGTGAACAAAGAAATCGGCAATGGCCGAGGTTTTGATTTTAAATATTTGAGATTGTTGCTTTTGTTTGAGGGGTTTCAATACCGTAGCATCCAGTTGCTGCTTGTACTTCTCCAGTTCTCCTTTCTCAATGAAGTTCTGCTGGACTACCAACTACAGGAAAACAGGAAATGGTGTCATCAAGGCAAAAACCAATCTATATACCTACACAGGGAACTCTACACTTTAACACACGCTAAGTAGTGGCTATGGCCGCAGCCTGCTAATCCATCAGGAATGCTGTTGTCAGCTGTACTACGCTGTGGAACACGGCGTGTTCAACAGCTACACGCTCGGGTTCATTGTGCAGTGCAGTGCAGTTGCTGGACAAAGGCTGCTGTGCAGTTATGCAGTTATGAGGAATTAATACCGGCACAGGCCCGTACGGAGGATTTTTTATGGGGGGGTGCGAATTTGTACCGATGGGACCAAAAATGCCTTGGGAAACTATATAACGTCGGTTTTGCGCCCTTTCATCTACATGATTTTTAGTTGACATTATCGCCTAAGCCAAGTCCATTTTTGTGTGCCAGTACCCTTATTTCTACATCAAAATACCATTATTTACACGAAAAATGTGGAACTTTTGGTAATTTTGGGGGGTGCGTAAGCACCCGTCGCACCCCCCTTGCGTTCGGGCCTGCGGCATCAATGGGTTAAATGTGTTCCTCTGTTTACTTATCTGCATCCATCAGGCAGATTGGTAAACAATTTGATGAATTGTTCACTTGATGATAAAAGCAAGGTATTTGGCAAACAGTCCAAGTATGTTATGAGAAAGATATTTGACTATGCCATCGCATATTTTAACCTTTGAACAAATATAGGTAGAATAATGTGCAATAGCAGCCATTTTGAAAATTAAATAAATTGCTTGTTATATTTATAATCATATTTTTTTAAAGGGCAAATCTGTGATGGCCCTTATAGTCAAATTGTTAACGCACTTGTGCAGTGAACGAGGCTTAAAATGCACAGGTCCATACAACAATGTGCTAGAGTACAAACTACCGCAATAAAGACATGCAATTCAAGCAAGTCAGAAAACCACCATATTTATTGGCATAAAATTCAATGATCATAATACCTTCATCTGGGTGAATTCTTCTTCCAGTTTTCTCTTGGATTTTTCCAGCTTGTCTTTACCCTGTAAAAAAAAACAATCCAGTAAAAAAACTTTTAAAAAAACTATAAAAAAACCACTCCAAAACACCTGACTGAAAAATCACAATTTTTTAATTCACACTCATGACTGACTTTATTTTGATTATGAGTATTTTCAAGGTAGAGTAGGCCAATTGTCATTGTGTTTTGTTTTTTTCAATTTTATTTTAAGCAAAAGTGCTCAGAATCTAAAGATTGGTGCTTGACAACTAACCTGACTAGCTCTGCAAATGCTGTATATTCCAAGAAAACAATATTCTAGGATCTTGATTTAAATTCACCGATTAAAAGTCGCCGAGTCGTATTTTAAAATTGCACCCAAAATTGACATCCGGGACACGTTCTCGTTCAGCTGAATGCAGGTACGCGATGTCACGCACTAAACAGTACCAAGCACGGGTACATGTATGTGCGTGTCTCGTAAATGCTTACAAATACGCATTAACATATTTGACCAATTACAATTCAACTACTAATGGAAATATCCAAAGATGTGTTACACGACACATCTTTGGAATTTATTTAGGTAATTAAAAAGGAAAAGAAATATACCTTCTCATGAGTCTTTGCTGTTGACATTTCTGAATGACAAATAAAGAGAAATGTTCGGCTTAGGTTCATTTTTTTTTCCATAAAAAGTGGGAAGCTATAAAGTAAAAGTTATTGGTTTAAGCATATCTTTACTTATGACAAACAATTTTCACTAATTCATTTAAACTTTACTCTAAAAGTATTCATTAAAATTACTATGAAATAATGTTATAAAATGGGGGGGGGGGGGGAAGTAGGGTTCTAGAGGTAGGCTTATTCAAATGTCATGGTACGCTACCCAGAATGCTGTGCGTTTTCTTCACAAAAATCTATGAAGCTGCATCAGCGCTCAGTATGGGCGGTGGGACCGAGGGAACTGACTACACAATGACGGGAAATTCAATGGTACTGGTATGGGGTCTGGGTACCATACCTCACTGCAGTGGGGCTATACAACGGTGGGGCATTCACCCCATACCAGTCAGGGTACCATACCTTGCTGGAGATATCTATTCTGCTTCTCAACGTCCACCCTCAGTGATGCCTCTCGTTCTAACTGCTGGTTTAAGTCGTCAATCTACCGCAAACAAAACAACCAGTATTACTATTGAAAACTACTGTGACGTCTCGTTCATTAAAGGGATCGTACACGTTTGGTAATTGGAACCCATTGTTTGTTTCAATCCTATATAGTTATATATATTTTCCATAAAACTAACCTGTACAAATTTCATTTCAAAAGGTGGTAGCGATTTTGAGATATTGCCGAAAATCTGGAGCAGTTATGTCCACGCAGGAAGAATAATCTGCATTGGAATACACAGTCTGAGAAACGCCACTGCAGTAACGCTTCTCAGATTCAATTTTTTTTGGATAAAAAGTGATATATTTTTTCATAACCGCAGTACTTCGAGGTGAAAAGTTTCTAAAAATGCATTATACTATCCAAAGCTGCTGTACTTCTTACCAAGTACATTTTTATTGCCATTAATTTTTGGAGTAATTACCAAACGTATACGATCCCTTTAAGCTACATCACCAAAACAATAGAGTTTATAGCACCAACACTTCACATTACTTTGAGGTAATATTCTGTGGAGAATGAACAACACTTCAAATCGTTTTTTCCATCATTTCAGTCGGGTTGGTTTATTTTTTGCATTTGTGATTTTGGGTCGGGTCGGGTCGGGTCGGGTCGGTTAAGCTTTGTTGTAAGAAATAAAAAATAAACCAACAAAAAGAAGAAAAAAACCCAAAATGGAAAATTCATGTGGTGTATTCAGTCACCCTTTTTTACAGCTTCAGATTACAGCCAAACTTACGAGTTGGTAGCAGCACATCAAACAAAATTATTAAAAACAGTAGACTGAAAACGCGCACAAAAAGATGCATTGTAATTCTGTACATACCACAGGAGAGGTGAACATTGCTTGATCCATCAATATTTATGCAATACTGGTATTTGTAAAATTTAGGATGATTTTGTTGGTGAATCAGTTCCGGTTTTTTTTTCTCGGTTTGGGTTAATTTTTTCCTTTTTCGTTGTTGTCTGGTTGGGTCGGGTCGGATTGAAAAGTTCAGGATTCAGTTTATATTTTTAATGTTTCGGGTCGGTTTGGTCTACTCAACCCAAACCGATTATTGGACACATTATTGGGCACATGGGCAGTTGGAAAACTGAACTGGTTTATTTGTTTGTTTGTGTGGTTAAGCTCATTGGAAGCAGGTAGGTTCATTCACGCTTCACTGCTCTCCACAATGCTGTTTGTTTGGTGTTGTGACTCAGTGTGACACACTTAAACACTTCAGATCCCTTTTAAAAATAACTCAAAACAGACCTGCAGGGTTTAAAAGGGTTCTACATATTGCCCTGAATCTTGACTTCCACCAGGAGGTTTAGGTTTATAAGCGTTCAGGGTCCTACCTGTCTCCGTTGTGTGGCCACCGCTGCCTCCATGTTAAGACGTTCTCGCTCGAAGCCAGTCTGTAAGGTGTTGAGACGTAGCTCAGGCGCATCTAAATCCTTCATGTTATCACAAATTAATAAATACCTTTAAGAGAGTTGACACCTTCTGATTGGTCAAGACTCGATCACGTGAGGTTTTTAATAATTAAAAGTGATATCAAGAACGGCTTCAAGAACAAAGCGAATAAATGGCCCCTGAACTAGTAATGATTAAGCATCATTAAAAGAAAAGACGATGATTGGCCCAAAAATATAATAACAGTCTTACGCGTACATGTATACGATATAAACTTGTAACAATACAGCAGAACGTGTACGTGAACAAAGCACGCGTCCAATCTTGATACGTTAGCCCCATTGCTATACTCGGAATAGATCAGTGGTCAGACACAGTCTGGTCTCAAAGTAGAGGTAATAATAACAACACATATTGACGAGACAGGGTACCATGTATAAGGTAAAATATGGCTCCTGTGCATAAACTTAAAAGTCTGAAAATATCGCTGAAAGTCACAAAAGTTGGAGCATTTTGACAGTTAATTTCATTAAAATGGTATTTATTAATGGGAATAACAGTGAGGACACGTTCTTAACAGTGTGATGAGGGTTTGGGGAGATTACCGCGACCTTGCCTTCGGCTTGGTCCATTAACAACAGCCATTCCCCAACCAGGTCATTATCACGCAGTGAAGACTGAGTCCTCACACTGTTATTTCCTTAAAAAAATTGTTAATCAAATTTAAATTTTGTAAGAAAAAAAAAGGTCTTGGGACAACACTGAATATACAGTGTTTAATATACAAACAAAAGGATGTGAAAGGCAAGGCAGATTATTGAACTTGCATCTTTAATTGCCATTCTATAAACAGGGATTTCTGTCCAAGATTTCTGCCTATTGTCCTTTTACCTTGAGTTTCTTCTTAGCTGCCTTTAGCTTTGATTTCAGTGTGTTGATGTCTTGCTCCTGAAGCTGTGTCCTGTTGAAAAGAACAAAAAAGTACCCTTAGGTTAGCAAATTATTCCGCTATAGTTAGCACAACTTTTTCACTAACTGTGAAATTGGCTTCTACAGATGCTAACCTGAATGCCCGCAAGCACCCCCTAGACAACGAATAAAACGGACATGAATAGTTTCTCTGATGATATTTGCCCTCATACCTCTGTACTTCATTCTGCCACCGCTCTTCGTAACTTCTCTTTATCTCAGCCATCTTGCGAACTTTCTTCTTTTCCTAGGAGACAAATTTAATTGGTTCACTCATTTTTTAATATCTCTTTTGCTGCAATTTTTTTTTTAAATAGCACTCAATTTTTTGTATACACATTTTCAACACATTTGCAAACATTAAAACAAAAACTACTGAATTATTATGAAATACCTTACTTGACTGTAAGTGAATAACAGTCTCTAACAATCTGTGAAATCGCAGCATCTCATGTGCTGTGTTTTCAATAAACCCGGCCTTTTGACGAACTCTCGACAAATGTGACCCGCTCCAGGAAAAGGTGACATAAGTCGCACTATGCATTTATGAGTAGTTGCCTGTTAAAGTTAATAGGGTATAGATTTTCATTTTTTGTCTTAAATGACATCTTTAATATCCAAAGTTTCAGATTTAATTACTAAAATGCTGGAATTCGATAAATAAAGTGAAACGAAACCTTTTAAGAGTGCATGGTTCCAATGTATTGTCTAAGTTTTGTTGTGTTTCAAAGCCTGTTTTCTCATTTGTGAATTTTGAATACCATGAAACTCAATAATATGCAAAAACGTCATATCACCGGAACGATAGGGGCTATGGAGTTGTACTATGTACCAAATGAAAGCTTATATCCTGGACTTTTTAATCATGTACATAACTCCTGGAGCGGGTCACAAATAGGAATGGGTATTCATAAATATTAGATGATATTTTGGTGTTGTTTTATACCAACTAACCTCATCTACTTGGGCCTGCACCTCTGTCTTGGCTCTCTCCAATTGAGCAATCTGAAGAAATTTATCGAAATGATAAAAAGCAACATTTCACATGAACATTTAATTTCAAGACCTTTTAACAACATTTGAAGGATTTGCATTTTGTAGAGCAGTAAAGGCCGGTTCATAGTTTAAATGCGATGCAAATTTTACATCAGAAAGCCTTCGCTGCTAAATTTTTGTGCCATAAATACACCTACGATGCGACGCATGTATGATGTGTTTCGTAATATGAATCTCAGTGTGGCGTCGCAGCTGTGACGCATCGTAGGGATATGACGCATCGCAGCATTGCAATGGGTCGTAAGTTGCGATAGGTTTCATGAAATTCGGGGTGCGGGATCCTACAGAATCCCGTTGGCAATATGGCACAGTATATATGTGACCTGGCACTGCAAAATGGGTGAAAAGTCGCAAAATAACAAAATTACAAAATTAACATTATTACATTTCTAAAAAGAAGAAGTCCTAAGCTTTCAAATGATGTATTGTGTGTTGCTGTAGCTTATTCCTAGCCGCCGCTATACTCCTTTAAAATTGCTGAAGTCGTGCTTCTTTGTTTTGAGAAAACGGAGTTCAAAGTCCGTGAACCGTGCCAACTATACTATCACTCAGTGCAATTCAGCCACCAAAAAACACACTTTAGAGATTTAATTGAGCTATACATTTTTGGGACATGATAAAGAAGGGTTGTTTGTATGTAAAAACGTTAACAACTCTAAACCGACCTCCCTCTTGAAAAATGGACGTTTCGGCCAATAACTCTTTTTGGCCATGTGCGACTTTCCGCTTATTTCGTGGTGCCAGGTCACATATATAGATGTCGGTATGCTTTCTGCACTGATCTGCACGACTTGATTTGCAGATTTTAAATTAATTTAGATATAATGAAACCTACAACCCACCCGAAGCCCGAGCCTTGACCTCGATTTGACCTCCATTTCCCAGAGTCCTCTGTGGTCCTCCGCTTCTTTGGCAAACACACTCCGATTGGTAGTTTCCTCCTAAAAGGAAAAACAATTTATTTGGCTATTTTTTTCATGAACTTTTGCTCTTATGTACAAAATTAGAAAGTTTACAAGCGCAGATTTTCTGTTTATTTAAAGTCAGTTAGAATGTCACGAGCCCCGACGTACCTGTAATTTCCCCTCCATACGCATCGAGGTTGTCTGCAGGTTGGAGACCAGATCTTCCAAACTGACTCGCATCTGAAAGTAAAATCCAACAAAATAATCAATATTTAATTTATATTGTTATTCTGATGTTTTAATACCATGAGTGGCAACCAATCCTGATCCTCGGTTTAACTTTGGTCGGAACAGTCGCGAGATCACCAATGACCAACGACTGATATTGGTTACGACTGCCAAATTGCACCCCCGAGTGTCTGGGTTCTTATTATAAACTGCATGCAGGTAAATATTTAAACAAGGAAGGTTCTCGCCTACTTTCACGATTAACCTATATTACAACTTGACCTCAAATGACCTTTTAACCTTAATATGTGACCTTTAATATCACCATCATATGTGACCTGTTCCAACGAAACCCGGACAAAGTCGACTTTTTAGTTTTTCAGATTTTGCTTTTTTCAAATTATCTAGGTTCTCAGCTTTAAAATGATGTATCATTTACATATGAACCCCCACCCTATCTTCCCTGGGGTCTGGATTTAGTGATAAAACCCTGACAACCTAATTATGAGATAAACAGCTTTGAAGTTCAGAAAAGCGTATTATTTCTATACACAAATGTTTCACAAAATTGACCAAAAAACACACTTCTGGTAGATGAATTTTGTTCAAATTTGAGGAGGTTGTAGATTAATAGTGAGTGACTTAGGAAAACCTAAAACCTCAAAATGGTAAAATCCATCCAGAAATGACTTCAGGAGTACATTGTGACAAAACACATTGTGCGACTTTGTCCGGGTTTCGTTGGAACAGGTCACATATGTATGTTTACATATTGCATCCATGACCCAAGTTTGATTTCAATTGAAGTTTTCAAAAGAGACCAATTTTACAATTCTAGCCTTTTTTACAACTTGACCTCAAATGACATTTGTGACCCACTCCATCGTAATCAGGAATAAGTCGCGGCCATTTTACGCAATCGGTTGTTGAAGTGAACGCATGTGTGAAAATCATGACCAAGTCGTTTTTCTGAACATTGTATTTTTAGGAAGTGTAGTTATCACAGATTATTGTCATTAATGTCTGGTATGTAAAAACCATCAATAAAGATAAAAATGAAGAGGATTTGTGTGCGCTGTCCGTATGATTTTGGTCAATTTTGTTTATTTCAAAGCTGTTTTTCTTAGAATGTGGATTCGACAAATAAATATACACCTGTCATCTTCATCAGACCATAACTCGTTATCCTAAGAAGATACACACTTGTGATGGGTATCATTAGAAAGCTTATGAAATTTCCTTTCTTACCATGTGCATATCTCAAAAAGTCATTTCGAGACTTATTCCTGATTTCGATGTGGAGCGGGTCACATTTGACCTCAGTACTTGAGTTTTGACACGACCATCATATAAAGGTAACACTATTGCATCTGTGACCCAAGTTTGACTGAAACAGAGCTTCAACTTTGCATATAAGATCAGGCATAGAATGGTAGCCCGGGTTACACATTCTAAGACTGTCCATCCAATAGCTGACCTTGTTGGAATCCTTGACCTCTTTCTCAAGGCTGTTACTTCTCTCTTTCTCCTGATGGACAACGGCCACCAGCCGGGCGTTGTCTGCTTCCAGGTCTCGTAGTCTCTCCTCCAGCTCAGACTGGAATCAAGAATAGCCCCCAAAATACCTCAGATTAGGATTGGTGGAACAAAAACTGACACATTGGGGGATATTAATTAATGGAAAAATATGAAATGTTGTTGTCTTCAAACCGATT
This sequence comes from Crossaster papposus, assembly GCA_037893245.1. Lineage (NCBI taxonomy): Eukaryota > Metazoa > Echinodermata > Asteroidea > Velatida > Solasteridae > Crossaster > Crossaster papposus. The sequence goes on from JBAIAA010000460.1 coordinate 812,024, forward strand.
TGTACAATGATTAATTGCATTTATGAATGGATACATAACAACATGTTTGACAGAGGTCGAGGTTCTAGTAATAATTTGTGATGCGATCAAGCAAAATCAGTCTGAAGTAGGCCTTGGTCATTTTTGGGATTTTTACATATTCTTTTGTAGCGTACTTTAGGCTTCATTTTAGTGAAAACCCCATGTGAATACGACCTTTAGTTAAAAAATTACAATCATTTGAATACCAGCACGTTAAAAATAAAGAAACTGAGAAAATCATGTTTTTGTATCACTTCCCTTCTGAATTTGGTTAAAAGTGTATTTTTATGTAAAAGAAAAATATTTTCCCCCATCTGTTTTTTTGTTAAAAAGGTCAATTTAGATTTTTTCACCCCTACGAACATATTTTGGCCCGATCTCAAAACAAGAATTGCCGAGTTCCGACTGATTTTGCTTGATCGCATCACATTAGAGCACCAACTATTTTGGTGTCCTTAATCCATTTGCAACTGGGAGTAGCTGGCAAGGTGAACATTGCAATCTTATCATTTTTGAGAAAATGTATCAGGTGTAAAATGGTTTTCACCAGAGACTTGAAGTCTCTTTAATATGTTCCTGAAGTGAAAAGAAATGATATTAGGTGATAATTCATTTGGTATAACAGCAGAAGTAGAATAGTTGGACGTGTTACAGGATCTTGGAAATATCTTTCAGAGAAACAAATTGGTAGAGTGCCAGTACGGTATTCCGAAGGTCTCAGGTTCAAATCCCACACAATCATCTTTGCAAACTCGCTTAAATGGGGCGTGACCTTTCAAATAGCGTCCTCACGCAGTCAACTACCTATTCAGAAGTCGCGCTGGCCTGCGTTGCATATCTAATTAGTGCTGCTTCACAAAGGAATTGTTTGTGTGGGCGTAGTGTGTATTGCGCGTATGTAAACAACCGCAGTTCTGCGATCGCTGATTGGCTCCCTAGGAAAGCCTGCGGAGAAATATAGAAAAAGATTAACCGCTAAATTGAGTTTGCAAAGACAAATGTGACCTGTCACCACAAAATGAGAGTAAAGTCGCACAATGTGATTTGGAGATATGGCCATCCAAAGTTAAAATATGAAGGGGTGGTCAATTTTAAGATTTTGCGTAATTTGAAAAGCCAAAGTCCTCCTCTACATATTCCCATATTTTGGGTGAGATCGGATGATCGAAAACCTCTTCAATTACGCGATTTTGCGTAGTTAGTGTTTGGATTAAAGTCCATTAGTGGTCTAATTAACACGGTAATTAAATATGCAAATCAGGTCCTCGTAAGTATCCTACGTTTTCGAAATTTTGATATGTTGTTGTTGATACAATAGTTTGTATGTGTGGACAATTTCAAGAAGAAATAATGATTAGAACATAGCCGTTGCTATGCTCAACCGAACATTACTTGTCCTGTTTTGTAATCTTTTGCGTGTTTTGTTTAAGATGTTTAAAGTAAATTTTCTCACAAACACGTTTTGTAAAACCCATGACATTCTAGAGCGCTGTGAAAAGTATTTATCGCAAAACCCCCAAGTGTTATGTACCATTGGAAAGCTCTCTTTCTCAAGAATTTGAAAATACCAATATCTCAATTTTAATATTTCCGACTTTACTCTCATTTTGTGGTGACAGGTCACAAATGTGCGAGTTAAGGGAGCTGGTGTATAATTGTGTCGTTAGCACTACGGGCACGCACTGCATTTAAAGAATACGCGATGTGCATTATCAAATATCGAATACAGTAGTCTTTTGCAAAGACTAGCTTTTGCTTGACAACCTTGCAAAACTAGTTAGTTTAGTAATATACCGCAATGTTTTTTTGTAATAATGCAATTATAAAGACCAAACTTGTCACTGGCCTTTTTCTGTAATGACGTTTGGGTGACCATGAGTTGTTGGGATGTATTCAAGTTGTTGCGCTGTGTCTGCATTAGGTCAGACTGCAAGTCTTCAACCCGCATCTCCAGGGACCGGCGATCTCTCTCTGCTGATCGCGTCTGTAATGAAAACAAGATAATAGGTCTAAACAGAATTGAATACAATGCATTCAAAACATTTCATTTGGGAAAACTCCAGCGGAAGTCTTAAACCAAAATTCATGAATACCTAAAAGACTATAGCTATCGGTTGAGATCCTGCTAAGTTTAAAGGTAGGATACACCATTGGCAATTGGCAGTCTTAATCAATATCAGTCGTTGGTCATTGGTTGAGCATTTTAGTGACCTCGGTTTGCCTATGATCTTCCGAGTGATCTGACCCAACCTCGTTACCATGGTGCGATCTTGCTGCGCCATGTTGTACCATTATGCCTTGCGCGGTCTTAACTCTTGAAATTGTCTAATTTAAATGTGCCATATGTTTGGATTATCATGAATAGGTGGATTTTGGGAGTTGTATTTTATAGAAAATTTGTTCCAAGTTTTCAACAATTACAGAATGTCTAGCGCAATCCTTTTTTTGGATGCCTAGAATCATTATTTAATTTCAAATATAGTAAGATATTTGTTACTAATTTGGTAGTAAAATTTTTTGATATCTGCAAATGGTTTATACTACCTCTAAAGCAGTTTTGTAGTTTGATGGCAGATCTCAAAATGTTCATACATTTTTGTAATGGATTATATAATATCTTACCTGATCCTGCAGCTGTTTCATGTGGTGTGCTTGCTGCTGCTTCTCTTTGTCAAGCTCATTCTGAGTCTGGAATGAGAACAGCACACAAACCATCAATAGGTTCACGTGGCGCAGGTTACATACACCCATAGATGTAGTCGAGTCCATCACAAGTCCATGTAAGTCCCTGCAAGTCCATCGCAAGTCCATCACAAGTCCTTCAGTTCCAATTCAAATCACAATCTATTCAAATCAGCTTTGACAAAAGCATTCCTTTGTAATTGTTCATCCAGTTACTTGTGACTGCCTTTATGAAGGGACTTGTGACTGGCTTCACGAAAGGACTTGTGAACGGACTTGCAGGGACTCGACTACAACCCTGCATGATATACCCGATGATATGTACACAGAGCTATCAATTGACTCTTTGCATGTAGTGCAACGGCGCCCCCTAGAGATGGAAAGCCAATATCAAAAGTCAAAAAGCACTATTTTAATTCCGTCTCATGTATAAGCACCTTCCTGGCAAGATCTAAGTTGGCCTCTGCGATAGACAACTTCCTGAGAGCATCCGTCAGATCCTGGGGAAAAATAAAAATGACAAGAATGTTAAAAATCTTCAGAGTCAAGATGGATAGTCAGGATAGGGCAAGGGGCAGGAAGGACCAAAGGACTGTGACAGAGGGCCTGCAGAGTTGTAACAAGTCACTGATTTTGGTATTACTCAAGTCAATGCATATTTTTAAAAGTGACTTGAGTATAGTAATTAGGTCAAGAAGTTAAGTTGAGACACAGTGTATAGTTGAGTCGAGTCACAGTGTATAGTTGAGTCGAGTCACAGTGTATAGTTGAGTCGAGTCACAGTGTATAGTTGAGTCGAGTCACAGTGTATAGTTGAGTCGAGTCACAGTGTATAGTTGAGTCGAGTCAGTGTATAGTTGAGTCGAGTCACAGTGTATAGTTGAGTCGAGTCACAGTGTATAGTTGAGTCGAGTCACAGTGTATAGTTGAGTCGAGTCACAGTGTATAGTTGAGTCGAGTCACAGTGTATAGTTGAGTCGAGTCACAGTGTATAGTTGAGTCGAGTCAAAGTGTATAGTTGAGTCGAGTCACAGTGTATAGTTGAGTCGAGTCACAGTGTATAGTTGAGTCGAGTCACAGTGTATAGTTGAGTCGAGTCACAGTGTATAGTTGAGTCGAGTCACAGTGTATAGTTGAGTCGAGTCACAGTGTATAGTTGAGTCGAGTCACAGTGTATAGTTGAGTCGAGTCACAGTGTATAGTTGAGTCGAGTCACAGTGTATAGTTGAGTCGAGTCACAGTGTATAGTTGAGTCGAATCACAGTGTATAGTTGAGTCGAATCACAGTGTATAGTTGAGTCGATTCACTGTATAGTTGAGTCGATTCACTGTATAGTTGAGTCGAGTCACAGTGTATAGTTGAGTCAAGTCACAGTGTATAGTCGAGTCGAGTCACAGTGTATAGTTGAGTCGATTCACTGTATAGTTGAGTCGATTCACTGTATAGTTGAGTCTAGTCACAGTGTATAGTTGAGTCAAGTCACAGTGTATAGTTGAGTCAAGTCACAGTGTATAGTTGAGTCAAGTCAGTGTATAGTTGAGTCGAGTCAGTGTATAGTTGAGTCAAGTCACAGTGTATAGTTGAGTCAAGTCACAGTGTATAGTTGAGTCAAGTCAGTGTATAGTTGAGTCAAGTCAGTGTATAGTTGAGTCGAGTCAGTGTATAGTTGAGTCAAGTCACAGTGTATAGTTGAGTCAAGTCAGTGTATAGTTGAGTCGAGTCAGTGTATAGTTGAGTCAAGTCACAGTGTATAGTTGAGTCAAGTCACAGTGTATAGTTGAGTCGAGTCACAGTGTATAGTTGAGTCGAGTCACAGTGTATAGTTGAGTCAAGTCACAGTGTATAGTTGAGTCGAGTCACAGTGTATAGTTTAGTAGAGTCACAGTGTATAGTTGAGTCATGTCACAGTGTATAGTTGAGTCAAGTCACAGTGTATAGTTGAGTCAAGTCAGAGTGTATAGTTTAGTAGAGTCACAGTGTATAGTTTAGTAGAGTCACAGTGTATAGTTGAGTCTAGTCACAGTGTATAGTTGAGTCAAGTCACAGTGTATAGTTGAGTCAAGTCACAGTGTATAGTTGAGTCAAGTCAGAGTGTATAGTTTAGTAGAGTCACAGTGTATAGTTGAGTCGAGTCAGTATATAGTTGAGTCAAGTCGCAGTGTATAGTTGTGTCGAGTTACAGTGTATAGTTGAGTCAAGTCACAATGTTATTTTTTGTTTGTTTATTCCTACCTGTTGTATCTGTCTAGTATCCTGGTCTCTCAGGCTCCTGTTGTGCTCTGATCGCTGTAGCTCTTCCTTGAGTCTGGCGATGTTATCAGATGACCCGGAAACCCTGTCCTCCCACGCACTGCGGGTCTGTTGGGCCAAAGCATGGGGTACAAAAAACAAAAAAATGACTTATATTGATGATTGTTTGTCAGTTTTATTCAGAAGGTTTTGTCCGAAATGCCTTTAAAATGGAAGACAATGCAGAAAAAAGTGTACACATTAAAAGCAACATTCACCCCAGACCCACCCTGTCATTCTCGGCTTGCAGTGTCTTGACCGTGTTGTTGAACTTCTCCTGTGCATCCATCAGATCCTTGTCTCGCTGTTTCTTCTCCTGCTGTGCAGTCTCCAGCGAACGGCGCAGCTTGGCTATCTCGCTCTGGGACTCGTTCAGCCTGTGAGGACAACCACGAAACATGGAATTGTGAATCAGGGAATCAGAAGTCCTCAAGAATAAAAGGTACAGTATACCAGTGTTGTAAAAAAAGAAATTCACGATTGCGGGACGGCGATCAAAACAAACAAGAGTATATGAACCACTGCCCGACGCCGGTTGAAAAACAAAAGCCGTTTTTCTTGCTTTTCACAGAATCCATGATTGTTAAACTTCAGACAGGTCAGTTAAAGGATATTTACTATAAAATACAACCCCAAAATTCCAACCATTCATGATAATTAAAGCAATTACCAATGGTGTATCCTCTATTTAAACAGTATGTAGTCTCGTATTATAAATAAAATGAATCATTTACAGGACCATTCTTTCTTGAAATACACAAACCTTTCCATCATTGATTCCATTCTTGCTGATATTTTATAGTTGTCCTCCTGAAAGAACAAACAACCTTTTTTGATTAGAAAATCATTACATAATCCAAACTATATAACCACATTTATACACGTACAATATAATTTTTTTTAACCCTAACTCCCTACCCTATTTTTCTAACACATGAATCCTGCAAAATCCTGCAATTTGCAAGGAGGATTTTAGAGGATTTGGGATAGTTAGGGTTAACCAGTTCGCGCCAAGATTATATTAACATCAACGAGCCGAGGCGCGGGATTATTTTTAACGAAACTCGATACGAGGAGTGTTCAGGACGGTAGTACCGGGAAAGCACACCCACGCATTTCCGGCCTCGCTCGCTGCTGACAGACATTTCCGACCTTGCTCGTGGCGTGTTTATGCGTCATCCATTTTGAATCCGGGGGAAACCTTTTATATATCTTTTATATTTATATACGTCCTCCGGGGCGAACTGGTTAAAGACACAAACACAAAACCAACAGAACCAACCAATGTACATTTTAACCTAAACTTCATCAAAATCCATCCCACATTTTTGCTGCATTTTGGAAGATATGGTTCTAGCAGGCCTGGCTTGACTAAAGATCGGTGGATTGTGATGGACTTGGGCCTGAAGGCCCGAAGCACTGCTGGGGGATTTGTCCATCATGCAGTACTGCTGTTGCCTTATAAAGCCATGTGAACTTAAAGGCCATGACAATCAAACAGAACTTCAGTGGGTTCCATTATCCTATGTATACGAAGCAGAGTGAGGGGATTTTTGATGGACACAGTCCTCTTCTTTAATAGTAAATAGCAAAAGCATAGAGCAAGTTTGGTTGGGCGACTAGATCGACTAGACTTAACCATTAGTCAATCTAGTCGTCACTCAAACGCTTTGACTAGCTAGTCTAACCTAGCCACGAAGCATGGTTTCTCTAGTCACTTGCGAGTTATGTCACGATTTCAAGATGGAGGAAAGGCAAACTGGAGCAAGATTTGCAAAAGTTAACGATTAATATCTCCAATGACGATAAGTCTTTGCAATAAGATATTTCTTTTTGGCACTAATTTAAGTGGAGAAAATAATAGAAATAAATCATTAAACAAAAAACAAATTCTGTGCTAACATTTTGCTTCGTTCACAACATGAAGGCCTGTCATCTGCTCATAAACTAGATTTGACCTCATCGATCGACTAGACGCGTTTAAGTGAAAAACAGACCACGCATGTGTAAAGGTGAATCAGAAATCGACAAAAAAGACTAGTTCAGCAGCACCAGAACTTGCTCTAAAGAGAGAGGGTATATACATGTAGCAGCACATGACATGAGAACCTCACCCAAGTATATGTATTAAACAACGCAGACATTTTAACCAATGTAAAAGTCATGAAATAACCAGGGTTATATGCTACAGGCAAAAATACCTCCTCAATGGTAAGAAAGAGAGAGTTGGGGGTGACCACTTGGAGAGACATTCAAACGCATTACTGACAACTCATGGGGCAGATTGTATGAAGCTGCTAAGCACAAACATTTGCTTAGCACCCAAAAGTCTTGCTCAGTAAAAAAAGTTTACCAGCCTAAACTCAAAGTGGTTTTTATTCCAAGCAAGCTAAACAAGCCGAAAACTATACAGCCGAAAACTATAATTGAGTTGAGAACTTTGATTTTGCCAAGAATTTTGTTTTATGCTTAGCATATATATTTTTTGCCACAAGCTTGCATTTCAGTGCGTAAAAAACCAAAATTCGTCTATTGTGAATTTGTGTACGAAGTGCATTCGCACACCCACACATGAGTTTGCCGGTCAAACTAAAATTATTTACTACTTGATTTTCATGAAGGGTGGGCACACAGTGTTTGCATTTCAGTTTGTGAAAACGGAGACGACATGGTACCTCTCCATCTTAAGCTCTTCAAAGAGGGCAAAAAGAGGGCATCCCAACTTGACTTAAGGCGCGTCCCAGCGCTTCGAGAAACCAGGGTGCAGTAGAAACCCTCTACTGTTTTCCCCACAATCGTACCTTCTCCTTCTGCAGAAGGTTGTCGTGCGAGTTCTGCCGCGTGTTGCGACCGTCCAGCTCCCGTTGCAATGACGCAAGCTGGTTACTGCGCTCCATGAGGGAAGTACCGGTTACCTGAAGCTGGTAGCCCAACCACCCCCAAAAGAAACAGCAGGTTAAAGATGGCAGTGGGCAGGAGGAGAAGCAGCAAATGGTTTAGAAGACAAAATTAACAAAAAAAGGAAGGAAACGATGATGGATGAAAGGAATTCTAGATGAAGTAAAGACAGAGGAAAATCAAGTTGTGAAACCTGCTCACCAAAGCAAAATGCCTTTGAACTTTAGCCGAGTCAGAATAAAGAAACGTTGAGCAATGGAACTGACTGGGGCAGGTTTTAATGATAAAGCACCATTTACCAAGCAGGTTTTTTCCTCCGAAAATGGCAGGGGTTCTGGCAAAATGAGACGGAACTGGGCAGAGGTTGAAATAAAGGGTTCTCTGATCCACTATTACAAAAAATAAACATTCTCCTTACAATGCTGTTTGTTACGCTTCAATCAAACTTTCTGTTAACACTTTCCGTTAACATGGCTATTTAAAGTTCGCATTTATCATGTCGCAAAAGTAAAATGTTGAGAAAAACACCTCTCAAGTTTTGTATAAAATGCCAATGGTTTTTCCTTAAGAACACATTAATTACTTTCATACTATTTCTAAAAAAAATATAGTTAGTAGGCATACCAAAGATTACAAATATCAAAAAATCTGCAAATGAAAAAAAAATCTTCCCATTATTTATTATTTTGCAGTTTTCTCCGCTATGACCTGTACCCAGTTCCGTCTCATTTTGCCAAAACAATTCACATATGAGAAATAAAGGCCTTTTCATATCTGGAACGAAAGAGAATGCAAACACAAATTTGTGCCTTCAAGGCAAGTTTTCTCGCTCAAACAAAATTTGCAACAAATGCTCTGTGACGTCAAAGTATGAACTGGCCTTGAGAAGAACTGAGCAGCCCCTTCACATAATGTGAACAACACGCCCTATTGCATAACATACCGGAGTACGGAACGTAAATCTGCGTCTAAAGATTTGCTTTTTATAAGAACGTTATGCCATTATCCACCAGTATGCAACGGATAACAAAAGAACATCTCACCTCTTTTTCAAGGTTGCGGAGTTTACTTTCGGTGGAAGTGTATTTCTTGTTTGCTACCTAAAAGAAAAGACCAAGAAAACATTACCAATTCCAGGAGCGAGGATATGTACATACAGACAGATCAGAGTTGTATTTGAGTATTTTCCGAGTACCAGCTTTAAAGGTAGTATACACCATCGGCAGATATCGAGAAATCTTAATACCAAATTATTAAGAAATATCTTACTTATTTGAAAGTAAATAATGATTCTAGGCATCCAGCAAAATGATTGTGCTAGATATCCTGTGATTGTTCTGAAAAAAAAAAAAATTATAAAAAAAAATTTCATCCGATTCCTGACCAATTACCAATGGTGTATCGTACCTTTAACTACCAGATATTAAGATGGCTTGGTATAGATAAAGCTGCATAATACAGCTGGACAGTGAAAGACCCCTAGCGTGTGATACATATTTGAATTATGAACAGCGCCCCCAAGACATCAGTCTACCCCCCCCCCCCCCCCCCAACAAAAACAAGTTCTCACTGTGTCACTGCCTCTGTTGTCAGAAACACTGACCTTCCAAATTCCCCACAATTTAGCTGAGCATCTGCCCCTACCTGTGCAGCTTCCCTGAGTGAGATGATGTCTGCTTGTAGCTTGTCCCGACCTCGACTCCATTCGTCTCTCTCCCTCTGCAATGACCTGATCGCAAATTAAAGATACCATCGTTTTACTCAAGATACCCATGGTCTCCTTTAATAGTAAACATCACCCCTTCAATAAAACTAGTTGTGGTTAGGAAGTGGAATTTACATACATGTACTCTTCATGAAAGGCGTCTCAACTCACAGGAATATGACTTGTTTGTACATTTTAATCTTTTGATCTGAACACTCACCTTTCTAGCTCATTCCTCGTCTGTTGGGAACCCTCCAATTCATGGGACGTCGACTGCAATCTCCTGTCTACTGATTCCAGCTAGAAAACCAATTCAAAGGAAGAAATCAATGCGTGTGTTGTATCGTGTGCTTGGATACTGTAATTTCACCTTTGAGGAGGGGGTTCAGGATTGTCCGTTTAGCTGTAAAATACATAAATCCCTAACAATGGAAAAATAAATAAAAAATGTTCACAGTATCTTAATCACGTAGCTTTTTTTCACCATCTTGTAGATCGTCCAAAATTGATTTTGGGTGGGAAAATCATCACAAATGTATGTGTAGAGTTTTTCCAGCCTAAAGTTGCCCTTATTCTAAGCAGAATAGAAGGCTTTTCCTCACTGTTACCATTTATCGCTTTCTTTTACCTTTGTCTTCAACTTGTCGGCTTTGTTCATTTCTTTCTCCACGGCACTGTGCAGCATGGCATTCTCTGTCTTGACTGCCATTAGCTGGGAGTTATACGCCATCGTAGCATGCGCCAACGCTTCCTCGCTCACCCGCTAAAAATATACATTTATCAAATGCAAAAAAATTTGTTACCTCCGCTTTATAATAATAATAACGGGGATTATCATCCTTACTGGCAGCCGTGGGTTCTGGCAGCTGTGAAGCTGAATTGCGAAGGATGTCACAACATTTCCACGGTCATTGGGCCCACGAAAGAATCCAAATACCATCTCAGCTCCATGGGGAGTATACAGCTCAATGCTGACATTTCTGCGCAAAGCAGCTATTAATCAACCACAATAACCATCTTTGCTTCGTGAAATCAGGGTGCAGAACCCTGAAAACCTAGGCCCAAGTGCCATTCAACCGTTTTGAGTCGCTACTCACAATTTCGTTCTTGAGTTCCTCTATCTTGTTGGCGAGTTCCTCGTTTTCTGAGGTCAGCATTCCCTGGTCATCCCGATGTCTCATTCTCTGTCGCTCCAGCTCAACCTTGAAAACCATTCCCATTCACAACAAAATGTTATAATTGAATTTTTGGATGGATAACGAAAACAGGTTTTTTAAATATTAATAATAATAATAATAATAATAACAACAGTTTTTGGTCTAAATAGCATAAATCTCGAAGATCATAGAGAAAAGGGTTAGGGTAAACAAGTTAGGACTGTTTTAAGTTTGTGTACATCTCTATGGGATTGTCTCCCCAAGTGCCTATTTGGAGGTATAATAATAATTACATTTATATAGCGCGCATTCCATACAAATATGTTCATGTGCGCTGTACATTATACATAAAACAAATTAACTACATCATACTATTACTTAGTTAAAAATAAAAATCATGATTCAAAATCAAAAGCTAGTTTAAAAAGATATGTTTTAACTTCAGTTTTAAACTTATCTAGACTCCTAAGATTCCTAATGTGACCTGGAAGTTTGTTCCATAGTTTAGGGGCAGCTGTCTGAAAAGCACAATCACCTAGTGAAACTTTACATTTAGCACTCCCCGGAGTCAGTAACACACTATTCATTGAACGAAGACTATATCTGTTTTGACGAATAACAGACACCAGGGCCCAATTTCTTGGCTCTGTTAACCACAGAATTCCTCGCTTACGGTCACCATTTTCCGCTAACCGCGCTAGCAGAAAAATTGTGTGCTTACAGTGTAAGCACAGAATCCTTAGTTACGGAATGTACGCATGCTCAGAGACCAAAATTCCTCGCTAACGCGTGAAATACGTTTACCGTAAGCACCGAATTTCCTGCTATAGTAAGCAAGGATTTTTCGCTAACGGTAAGCAGAGCCAAGAAATTGGGCCCAGGTCACATAGATACCCCGGAGCTGTTCCATATAAACATTTTAAAGTTAAAATCAAAATTTTAAACTGAATATGATATATAACTGGTAACCAATGAAGGAGATGAAGAACTGGCGTGATGTGACATATACGTGGTGAACCGTATATTATTATTATAATAATAATATTTCTGGTACGGAAACCAAGGAAACATCAAGCGCGCCCTTGAGGCACTGTATGTTCATAACCCGTAGAGAAGACAATGAAAATTACAAAAATTTGACTGATAGTGGAGTAAAACATACTACACTATCGGTCAATTTGTGTGACATTATCAGTCGGTGATACATTATCCGTTGGTTACTACATTATCAGTTGAAACACAAGGTACAATTCCCAATTGTAAATTGTCATTTGATAATTTCAATTGGTGATTATTGACCGTAATAAAAAAAAGAATACCAGTGAATGATTTGACCTCTGACCTACCCTGAGTGCATTGAGTTCTGTCTTGAGTCGATCGCTTTGGTTGAGTACATTCTTACGGCTCTCATCAGCAGCCTCAAGACGACTGACTGCTTCGGCCTATATCGGTCAATTCCACGGATGGAAATCAGTACAAACATCATTGGAAAATTATAATCATTTTGAAAAATGAATAACAGGGCTCTAAAGCTTTGTGTTGCAAACTTTCATGAGCGTCCAATGTCAGACTAAGTGAAGGTTTTGTAAACTGCCAGAGTTGTACATGCGCATGTGGTTGTACATGTACAGGGTACACGTACACGTACACGTACACACAGTCGTGAACCACATAACGATCGAGGCTCGGTATTGTGTTTTCCTTTATTCCTACGTTATACCCAATGCTTTGCGCTTGCACCGTCGATCGAGAACCGAATTTTTCCATTTATACCGCCGACCGAGGGGCTTTTGTTTCCTTTGTTCTCCTTTGTGTCTTGCCCCTCGGTCGTTATGTGGTGCCGGAACACGTACACGTACAGGGTACATGTACAGGGTACACGTACTTTGTATGCTGATACCCCTCTTCATTGCATATGATGAAGTAGTTGTTGCTACAAAAGCTTATGCAAAGTTTTACCCTACATGTAGTTAGTCATTATTCCCTTGACGCAAAAATTATCGGCGTCCCTTTTGGGACGGATGTTTTATCGTCCTAAGAGCGCCTTCCACTTTATCTAGTGATTTGTTGGTCAAGTTTTATCGTGCAGTGGTGGAAAGTGTGTTACCACAGTCCATCACTGTGTGGTATGGAATTACGACCATGGCCAACCGGCGGGCACTGGAGAGAGTTAATGCGGCTACACGTATTGTTGGTTTAGATTTCCCGTCAGTTGCAGAAATGTATAGCACCAGATTAAAGAGAAAAAAACAGTGCTATTATCAAAAATGAGTTGTTTGATATGTTGAGATCAGGGAAGCGTTACAGAGTAATCAAATGCAACACAGAAAGATTCAGGAGTAGTGTTTATCCTACTGCAATCAGGGGATTGAATGGAATAAAGTAAATTTATAGTGTAAAAACCACAATTTCTCAATTATTTTTTTTTAAATTTTACATGTTAATGATTTTCCAATTTAAGTTTTATTAAGTTTTTAGGAGTTATTTTTAAATCAAAGTATTAAAAGTGGTAGTTCAATATTTTAAGAATAAAGTTTAAATGTATTGTAATGTTTTTAAGCACGAAAACCATAAACATTTATATTGTATACTATTGTATATATAAAGCAATAAACCAATCAATCAATCAATCAACTGCACTGGATTATACGCACGACTGCACAAAAACCTTTGCTCAGTAGCTGCACTGCACATGGGACAAAACATGCAGCTGCCTCACAGGCCTTGTTCTATGGCATAACACATAATTCCGGACAGAGAAGCGGGCTGCGGCTATAGCCACTTTTCCGGCGTTAAGGGGTTTGAGGGATTACATGGATGTAACTTTTCTATTTATGGTAAACAATAAATTGTTTGACGTACCTTTTCTGAAAAGAATCTTGAGGTTTCCTAACAAACAAACGAAAAAATACATACAAATCTAAATTAAGAGAAAACAAATGACTTTTACTCAAATCTCAAATAGAAAGAAGGTATGTTTTGAGCCTTGGCAAAGTTTCAAGAATAAGAAACATGCTCTATTAAAAAAAAAAAATTGGGAAAAATAATCTTACCATATCAGACCAGGCAGTCTTATGTTCCATACAATACATACTGGGGACCTCCTTTATTTTCGTGTAGTTAAGAAAACGTTGGCTAAATAACTATTTTTTGCTCATCTTGAAAATGTTTTCCAACCCCAATTTTTGAATCTGGGCCCTAATGTGCTACCCTTCAATTTTCTACTGTTAACCCTTACCCCATTTTCCCTCTAAAGGTTTTTTTCAGAGAGGGGTAAACAGGCTGTGGACGTGTGCAAGTCCACAATCTGTAACTTCTTCCTGCATCCTGTGGACATCTTTTGTTCGCAAGTTTACAAAGAGTATGGAAGGTTCGTACACACTATGACATTGCGCTTCTGACATCTTGGCCTACCTGAGGTAATCTTGGCCTACCTGATGTAGGACATCTTGGCCTACCTGATGTAAGACATCTTGGCCTACCTGATGTAAGACATCTTGGCCTACCTGATGTAAGACATCTTGGCCTACTACCCGATGTAAGACATCTTGGCCTACCTGATGCAAGACATCTTGGCCTACCTGATGCAAGACATCTTGGCCTACCTGATGTAATACATCTTGGCCTACCTGATGTAAGACATCTTGGCCTACCTGATGCAAGACATCTTGGCCTACCTGATGTAAGACATATTGGCCTACCTGATGCAAGACATCTTGGCCTACCTGATTTAAGACATCTTGGCCTACTACCCGATGTAAGACATCTTGGCCTACTACCCGATGTAAGACATCTTGGCCTACTACCCGATGTAAGACATATTGGCCTACTACCCGATGTAAGACATCTTGGCCTACTACCCGATGTAAGACATCTTGGCCTACCTGATGCAAGACATCTTGGCCTACCTGATGTAAGACATCTTGGCCTACCTGATGTAAGACATCTTGGCCTACCTGATGTAAGACATCTTGGCCTACCTGATGTAAGACATCTTGGCCTACTACCTGATGTAAGACATCTTGGCCTACTACCCGATGTAAGACATCTTGGCCTACCCGATGTAAGACATCTTGGCCTACCTGATGTAAGACATCTTGGCCTACTACCCGATGTAAGACATCTTGGCCTACCCGATGTAAGACATCTTGGCCTACCCGATGTAAGACATCTTAGACAACCTTATGCAAGACATCTTGGCCTACCTGATGTAAGACATCTTGGCCTACCTGATGTAAGACATCTTGGCCTACTACCCGATGTAAGACATCTTGGCCTACCCGATGTAAGACATCTTGGCCTACCCGATGTAAGACATCTTGGCCTACCCGATGTAAGACATCTTGGCCTACCTGATGTAAGGCATCTTGGCCTACCTGATGTAAGACATCTTGGCCTACCTGATTTAAGACATCTTGGCCTACTACCCGATGTAAGACATCTTGGCCTACTACCCAATGTAAGACATCTTGGCCTACCCGATGTAAGGCATCTTGGCCTACCTGATGTAAGACATCTTGGCCTACCTGATGTAAGACATCTTGGCCTACCTGATGTAAGACATCTTGGCCTACTACCCGATGTAAGACATCTTGGCCTACCCGATGTAAGACATCTTGGCCTACCCGATGTAAGACATCTTGGCCTACCTGATGTAAGGCATCTTGGGCGTAAAGTTGGTCCTGTACCATTTCTTCCTGCAGGGTTCTAGCGTGTTTCTCATGGAGGAGTTGAGAACGTAGCTCATCCCGTTCCTCCTCAAACTAGACGGGAACAATTTACGATAAAAGATAAAAAAATTACCGCTGTATTTTTTTTGCCGGAATTGTCAATCCAGTCAATCCGGTTCTTAAGTGACTATGTCATAAGTGCTCACTTCACATGGAGTGAAGTGCAACAACGGAAACTCGCTACTGTGTGTTTAGCCAATGAGTGCTAGTAATTAGTGGTGCATGTACGTAGGACCTACAATGGGTTATTGTTTACCTGTCTGACGAGATTCTGAGCGGTGCGTAACTCCAGACTGAGATTCCTGGATCCTAATTCGGTCTTCTGCTTGGCTTCAATTTCACTGGAGGAAAAAAACACATACAAAAACAAAAAATGAAGTTGACGCCAGCCATAGAAGACAAAATGCTTATAAAGTTTTTAATCCAAAATAAACCGTG
Organism: Crossaster papposus; assembly: GCA_037893245.1. Classification (NCBI taxonomy): domain Eukaryota; kingdom Metazoa; phylum Echinodermata; class Asteroidea; order Velatida; family Solasteridae; genus Crossaster; species Crossaster papposus. The sequence continues at coordinate 827,945 of JBAIAA010000460.1, forward strand.
CCTTCATAGCACATATTATACACGGTTCAAGTGCAATAGACAATCTTAACCCCTTGCAGTCGGCTGACAACAGTGCTTTCGGAACACAGTACTTCATTAACGGAAAAGTGTGGTGGTGGGGGAGGGGGGGTGGTGTTATGCTTGTGATGATAAGAGGGCCTATTGTTCAGCATGAACGCGTATTGGTCGCGGCTATGCTTGGCTGAGCGGAGTGGAGTTTTTAACCCATACGCAATGGGATACACTACGGAGATTATGTAGTCGACAAATGTGTTTAAAGGGAAAATTGGTTTCAGAGGTTGACTTTTTTATTTTATTTGAGTAAGTAGTCAATGATGTCAATAAAAATACTCTTGCAACAAGAAACAGAAAATCACAACAAATTCAGGAGGCACTTACAATGAATACTGGTCTTCTTTGCGTAGGAGTTGCTCTTTAGTCTTGTCAAGAATGATCTCAGCATTGTGTCTCTTTTCCAACTCCTGGCTCAACTCATGTCTAAAATTAGAAATGTAAAAAAAAAGTAAGCACGTACATGTATACAAACTGTCGTGCACCACATTAACGACTGAGGATTAACTATTGTGTTTCATTTTGTTTCTGTGCTAAAACCTCAGAAAAAGAAAGCCCAGCACTAAAAATTACCTGTACTGCATATCGATGCGCTGACGTGCGCGGACATTGAAGAAATTACATTTTTACATAAATTATATGGCAAAATCTGCCTTATATTGCATGCAGTCTACGCTCGGAAAAACTACGCTCGGAAAAACTACGCGCGTGAACGAGAGAACAATGTAATGATGTACATATACGTATGACATTCTCCTTTGCTTTAATTTGATAAGTCGTTCACATTTTGTAAATTGAAATGAAAACAAATATTTATTCAAAGGTTTTTATCTACCTTTCAGTAAAAAAAAAAAAATAGCATCAAAACAAAGTATTTCAAGAAAATTACTCGCTATACATGTTGAAGCTCCTATTCGAAGTGCCTGGAAGTTCGGGTTTTCGTAAAGTTTTGTACGTTCTCGAGGTCAACTTACACGCTCTATTGTTAACAAGAACAGCGTCCATAGAAAGATTTTAGGTATGGTATAACACAATGAAGAAATATTCATCATCACTTTTGCTAGAGTGACACAAAGTGCAGCACTGATATTCAGATTACAATGCTGTCAAACACATCTAATCTTCAACAATCTTAAAAGTAGAGACTCCACAATCAACAAAATGCTCACACTGACGACTACTTACTCAAGAGTTCGGACACGAGCCTCGAGGTCCAACACTTGCTGGTCTTGAGATGCTTTGCCGTGATTCGCTTCGTCTACCCTCCTAAAAATATCAGAGAAAACAAAAATGTATGTTTACACCCATTAAGTGTGGCTATCTCAGAAAGAACAAGTTAGTTGAATGTTTCTGGTTCTGCGGAAGTTGGATTCTTGCATAATGATGTTCCGCATCTCAAAAAAATTGAATGTTTGCCTTCTTTGCACTACACCCTAGGGAGCAGTCAATGATACGCGAACTGCTGGCCACTCTGCCCGTCTTCGTAATACCGTAAAGACGTTCTCTGATGATCCCTTTCAGTTGGCCATGTACCTCATTTTGTTACAGCCTTGTTTTTTCATATACCATGAGCACATTTCTACACAAAGCCTGACATTATTACCTCTCGTAGCCATTCCAATTTCGAGACGTTGACTGCTACAACTCACCTGCGTATCTCGTCAATGTCGGCCTCTAGAGCCTTACAGTGATTCTCGGCGTTGGCGCGTAGGCTCTTTTCTCGGTCGGCAATGCGCTTCTGCTCTCTCAGCTGGCCCTGTAATCGCAGGATGGCCGTAGGATCTAAAGGGAGAAAACGACGCAACGTTCAACATCGTCTTTGTAGTACCGAGACAATTTGTTCACCCTACCAAATATTTTGAGTGCTTGCCAAATTTCTCAGTGTAGCAGTTCTATGAATTAGAGCCATTAGGCTATTTTGCTGAGCTTCTAAACCCAAGGAATACGCTAAGCTAGGAAACTATATTTGCTGAGCAAATTCAGGTTACCGGCCAAAACGGTGTGCCGAGTGCATTGCTTGGGAGCAGTTCCCTGCAGATTGTTGCACAATAGTATACAATAAACATTGTCTTCTGCTTACAGACTTTTACTCGAGTCACTAAACACTGAGTCCAAGTCTGAGTCAAGAGACAAAAAGTTTGGGTCACAAGTCACACTTTATAAGTACATGTACTATGATAAATGTTGAGGTACTGGTAAAAACTCAGTGTACAGTAAATGTTTCCATTTTTACACAGCTTTTCTCTATTAATTTAATGAGCTGGAAATGCATGTCAACATGGCACATAAACAAACTGTAGGATGAAAGCCAGTGAAGTTGGGTTTATTTTACAAATGTCGCAGACTCGGACTCGACCTGCGTGACTCAGGACTCAACCAAAATTACCACAAATCATTAATTTGTTTAAACAATATAATATATGTTTAAAAAAATAAGTGATTTGTGGTAATTTTGGTTGAGTCCCGAGTAACGCAGGTCGAGTCCGAGTCTGTGACATTTGTCATTTGTCATAGTTATGAGATAAAAATCAGGTTAAAATAGGAAATAGTAGGACTTTCAAGAAAAAAGTACCTACACTGTAGTTAAAGGAAGTATACACCATTGGTAATTGCTTGAATTATCAGGAATGGATGGATGAGGGGGGTTGTATTTTATAGTAAATATCGTTTATAAACTGACCTGTCCAAAGTTTTACAATCATGGATACCAAAAAAAATCCAAGAAAAACGGTGTTCGTTTTTAACCAGCGCCGGGCAGTTGTTCTTGTTGTTTTCGAAACAATTACAGAATATTTAGTGCAATAATTCTGTGCCTAGAATCAATTTGCTTTCAAAAAAGTAAGATATTTCTCAATAATTCGGCAGTAAACATTTTTGATATCTGCAAATGGTGTCTCTTACATTTAATGTAGGAGCAAGGTAGAAAAAAGTAGAAATACTTAAAAGCCTGGAGTCATGACAAATGGCACGCCAGTTGGACTCGAGTTGAAATCTTAGTGATGAGTCATACACCCAGACACATTGACCAGAGACAAGAGACTCACCCATGGGGCCGTCGACTGACGCTGTACCCCCAGCGTTCTGATTGGTGTTCAGGCCCTGCGGAGTGGAGGTCAGGTACGTTGAGAGGAAGGACGCAGTAGCTGGTCCCTCACCATTTACATCATCATCGTCCTCATCGGTGGAAGAGGAGTCCAGACCATCGGGTTCATTCATAATCGCTTGCCAGGCTGGTTGCTAGAAAAAAAGATTTACAGACAACTTTGCTTCATTTAAAAAAAAAAAATTGTTTTAACCAGACTGCTAAAGGGGAATTCTCCGGTCAGTAATGTTACATTTTTAGGACGTTACAATGTCTTATTTGACTCTTACATCAAGAAGTATGAGTTTCAAGTCCAAGTTTTGTAATACCGCAGGTACATCCTACCTAGGTCTACTATAAAGGTAAGGAATACAACATTTTTAACATACACTGGAGTTGTGATGGTTACTTTTAATGTCGGTAGTAACGTTACAAAAAAGGACATGGAAACAAATGTAATGTCTTTGAATTAACAATTTTCTCAAATGGGATATACCAGTACCTGAAACAAAGTGTCATATTTATACTATTACTAGGGGTGTCATACACACTGTGCAGACCCACTAGACAACGAGTAACAACATGAGAATTTGCAGATCTCATGAAATGTATCATCTGAAAAAGAAAGACTTATATGAAAATATGAGCAACATCCATACTAGAAAAGATGATTTGAAATGCTTGAAAGATGTAAATAGAATAAATGAGATGGTTCAAAAAACACTTTTTAATTACTGTTGCTTAATACGTTTGTTGTCTAGGAAAAAGCGCAATCTGAAAAGTTTATCGGACCATAACTTGGCAACGCTTTGACCGATTTTGAAAGTTGAAAGAGATTTGCAATCTACTCACCAAGCCCTTCAAGAAATAGTCCCAAATAACTTCCTAAAAGCAATATTAAAATTTGTATTGTCCCCCCTACTATTACTACTAATAATGGGTATTTATATCACTGTCTCGCCACTCAAATGAAAGATCTTTTTGTCCTCTTTAATTTGATTCCACACTTGTTGTTGTGATGCTTGTAGTTCTAAAGATAGTTACAAATTTGAACTTTTTAAATTTGTCTACTTCATTGTGGAATTGCCCTGAGCAGTTTCAAAATTAATATTACGCTATATCCCGGTTCAGACAGACGTTCCAGAGTCACGCCGAACCAAATTAAAATCGAGTCGCTCCCGAGTCGCTCTAATGATTCCAGCAGTAGATCTTTTGCAATCTAGTACACCTTGTGATTCCTAATTGTTTCAGACGTCAGACTTTTTAGGGTTCGTCATGACTCTGGAACACCTGTTTGAAAGGCAACTTCAAAAGGGGTGTTTCACATCGGCATTCCGAAAGATGCAGCTTCTTAATCCCTCTTTGGTTTAAACAATTTCCTTTTCAGAATCAAGAATTCTGAAGGCCCCAGACATTCTGAATCCAGTCTATTACCTTTGGGTACAGACCGTGTGGGTTGCCGTTAGTCAGCGTGCTGTGTGATCTGATTGCTGCAGTGGAGTGAAGGGGATTCTGAGGGTTGTGTCTGTCAAGAAAACAAATTTAACAATAAAAACAATTAAAATAAATCTATAGCAGTCTTCTTACTACGGTAGTTCACATCATCAATTCTTTCTTGAAAAAAAAGAAGTTACAAATCAAATTTTCATGTAATGTTTAACGTTTTTGACAGATATTCAGCTGGTTTTTGCTTGGCATGAAAAGCACAGAGTTTTGGCTGGTAACCTGTTTTTACTGAGTTAAACTATTTTTGTGCTAAGCACATTTTTGTGCTTGCATGTTTTATGAAATTGGACCCTGACGCCATGTAAAACGCATATTTTTTTAGGAATTCAAAATGGATGTAAGTACGTCAATAAGTACGTCACGAGCAAGGCCAGAAATATCTGTCAGCGGCTGGCTCGCAGTGAGCGAGGCTGGTAATATCAGGGTGTGCTACCCACAGATACCGGCCTGAGCCCGTCTCGGATAGGTTCGTGAACAATTATTCCCACGCCTTGGCCGTATCAATGTAAAAAAAAAACGGCCTGAACTGGTTAAACCATTTTTGTATCTTACACCCAAAACATATTGAATTGATTTGAGGTAAAAAAGGAATGTTTTAAAGATAGGGTACACCATTTGCAGTTACATGTATGTAAAAAAATAAAATAAACTATTGTTCAAAAGCATACTTGTTTTAAAGATATTAACGACACTAAACTCTATGTCATATTATTCCTTCTGGCACGCTGTCTTTTTCAAGAAAATTAAAGGTAATTTCCAAGTGGCCCATTTTTGGAAATTTGTAGTTTGTAGTTTGTTTTGTTTATCCATGACTGGTTCAAGCAAGCTTGACACGATGCAAACGTGCCTTCTGTCGCGATAAAATTTCAGTTCAGTGCGTGACATTTAGTAGGTCTGCAATCGGCTGAATGAGAATATGTGTCAGATGCCGATTCCCGGTGAAATTAAAAATATTATTTGAATATAAATTGAAATCAAGATTATAAAATATAGTGTTTTCTTGAAATAACAGCATTCACAGAGCTGAGATTTTATCAGGTTACATGTAGTTGTTTAGCACCTGTGTTTTATATTTTGAGCAATGTGGCTGCTTACACCAAAAAAACACACAAAAACAAAGATAAATGGTCTAATCTACCTATAAAATACATTAAGATTACAAATGAAATTTGCTTTTATACTTCTTACTCTTCTTAGACTTTCAAGGAAAATATTTCATGATTGTGTGGTTTTCAAAATACTCTTAAAAACAGTTGATTTCAGCAGCGAATCATAACAACTGATGCAATAATAAGGGAAGAGTAGGTACATGTGATAAAACTTTCTATTCTTACTTGATCAATCCTTGATTGAACTCTGCCGTATTTCCCTGCGAGTCCAGACCGTTGCTCATGTTGGTGTTTCGTCTTTGGCCCCCAGAAGGTACAGGACCTGTGCCCGGACCATCTTGCTGTTGCCTCTGCACGCCGGCGGCTTCCATCTCGTGCAGATCGGCGTCAATATCGGAGCTGTGATCATGATCGCCGTCGGCTGTCACAGCATCGTTGGACTCCTCGTCCTGCAACCTCCTCTCAATGGACCTCTGGTATCGCTGGAGGTACCTCTCTGAATTCTTTTTCTCCACCTCTTGTTTTAGCATCTTGATCTCCTGCCACTTGTGCTCGATGTCCTGGTTCTCCTTCTGCAGGCGCAGCTTTTCTATCTTCAGCTGCTCCATCTCCCTCATCCTCTCTTCTGCCATCTTTTTCAGCTCCTCCTCCCGCTGCAATTCCACCAGCTGCCTTTGCCGCTCGGCTTCCTTCTGTCGCGATTCGATTTTCTGCCTCTCTTCCTTGAAATGCTGCGACTGAAGCTCCAGCTCCTTCTGCAGGGCCAACTTCTCAGCTGCCTGTCTCTGCTTCTCTTCTTCAAATTCTTCCACTCTGCGCTGAGTCTCCTGCTGTCGCTCTTTTTCTATGCGCTGCAGTTCCACTTCTAGCTGCTTCTTTTCCCCCTCGCTCTTGGACGACATACCCTGGAGCAATGCGCTTTGCTGCTTTTTGGCTTCCTCCTCGATTCGCTTCCGCTCCATCTCCAGACGTTCTTCCTCCCTCTTCATTTTGCCCTCGTCAAACCTTTTCCTGTCTTTCTCTCGCTCCCGGTCATCCTCCAGCCTCTGCTTTGCCTCTTCCTGCTGAAAACGGAGTGTCTTCAGCTCCTCCTTCTCCTCTTCCAACCTCCGTTTTTCATCCTCGTTTCTCTTCCTTTCTTCGTCCAATTTCCTTCTGGCTTTCTCCTGAGTTTGCTTCTCCAATCTCTGTGCATCCTCGTTCTTTTTCCTTTCCTCTTCCTGTCTCTTCTCCATCATGCGCCTCTCTGTATCAAGCTTGGCCCTCTCGGCTTCAATCCTCTCGAGCTCTATCTTGGTCTCTGCCACCAGTCTTTTCTTATCCTCCTCTCTTCTCGACTCCTCCTGTTGTCGGTCCTCTTCAAGCAGACGCCTCTCTCCCTCCAGATGCAGTCTCTCGGCCTCATTCCTCTCCTCCCCAGTTTTCATCTTCTCCATCTCCTGTCTAAGCTCCTCCTCCCTCCGTTTCCGTTCCATCTCTTCCTGTCTCCTCTTCCCCTCGCGCAGTTTCTCCTCTTCCTTGTGCTTCTCTTGCATCTCGTATTCCACCTTCTTCACGCGCTCTTCCTCCATTTGCTGTCTTTTATGTTCCTCCACTTTTCGTTCCTTGTCTTCTTTCTTCCGTCTCTCTTCCAGCTGTTTCTCGGCATGTGTTTGCTTCTCCCTCATCTCCTGCTCCAGCCTTTGCAAGTGCTCACCCTGCTGTCTCTTCTCCTCGGCAACTCTCCTCTCTTCATCCCTTTGCCTCTGCTCTGCTGCTTCCTGTTCCTTTTTTTCCGTCTCCTGCCTTGCCTTTTCGTCTTCTTTCCTCTTATCTGCCTTCCTGCGTTCCTTTTCCTGCCGCTCTCCCTCTTCGTGCTCCCTTTCCTCTTGCTCCTCTTTTTCCCGCAGTTGTCGTTCTTGCTGAATCTCTTCTTGCTCTCTGCGCAGCTCTTCCTCCGCCTCCAGTTTGCGTTTCTTCTCTCGTTCGGCCTCCTCCTGCTCCCACTGCTGCTGCCGACTAACCTCCGTCTTTTGTGCCCGTCTTATCTCCTCATGGCCACTGGTCTGCAAAAACCACAAACGGACACACAAACAACCTGCTTAACCCTAATCCTCCAAAATCAATATGATTTTGCACACACCCTAGGGAGTTAGGGTATTACTACCATATCAATTCAGCATTGAATTGTAAATAGATGCTTATCAACAGGTGTGAACTCAATCCAGCAAACAAAACCCGATTCCTGACGAGCAAAAAAACTGATAATGAACTACAACAAAAACAGTGTCAAGGAGACTGGCAATCGATACAAAAGGTCAATATTTCCGCTTCAATTTGACTGCCATTTAACCAGCAGTGACAATGCGAGAATCATCCTGAATGAAAACACCTGCGAGCGATGCCTTCAATTACACGAACAATGATCAATCTAACGGCGGCCTTTTCAAGAAAAGTGCAAAAATACTCACCGTCATTTAGAACACAAAGTGGTTTTACTTGTTTTAAATGTTTCTTTTTTTCCCTCCCACAGCTGTCAATTTCTGTTATATTTTAGCGGAGTACAGTAGTAAAGTACATGTAACATTCAGTCACATTCAACATGGCACTCAGCAAGCATGCAACAGACGAGGTCCCATTACTAACCAATACAATCTTCATCTGTGAGTACAGTACAGTTAATATTTGTTGTTATTATGTTTAATTTGTAATTTAGGCATTTTGTCAAAATGAGACGGAACTGGGCACAGACCAAAGGGAAGAAATGTGCAAACACAAATGAAATGGGGGATTTTGTTCTCCTTCAATTTTTTCAGATTTATTCATATTTGTAATATGTAAGTCATACCGGTAACTAGTATGTGGAATAAAATCTTTTTTATTAAAAATTGTTTTCATTTTGACGAATTTTTCCTATCCTTTTTCTGTTTATAAATGTACATTTTCAACAGCTATAACTAGCCAACGGAATGTCCGATTGAAGTGCAACAAACAGTAGTGTAAGGAGAATTGCATTATTTTTACCTGCAAACCCTCATTTCAACGTTTCCCAAGTTCTGTCTCATTCTGCCAGAATGCCTCACAAATTACGGTTCTTTATATAAAAAGAAGTTGTCATCGTTGTTGCCTTATTCTCAACAACTGAGAGTACGCTAAGTTGACTGATTGACTTTGATTTCCTTGGAATGCTTATCAATTTCAAGTACACCTGTAGCTGCATTTGTGGGGCTGTTTCCTTTCATTTTGTCATACCTTGTATGAAGATTTTATCCTCACAAACAGGGTTCAATTTCTTGTCTCCGCTTACCGCTATCCATCTTACCTGCTTACTTCAGCAAACAAATTACCTGTATGTGCCTATACGGTACATATTTCATGGAATTTTGGCTGATGTGCATGTGTACATTGTACATCCTGTAAGAATTATTATAGCATGCAATACATTGATGAAAACACCAACAGGTTTTAAACACTTTTTCCGGTGTCAACAGAAATTTAGACTAAATTTATAAATTTATTGGTTGAAACCTCACAATTCATGCACAATACATGTACTACCAAACAGAGACCGTATTTCATAGTCCTACAGTAATTTCACACTATACCAGCGCCACTGCCCACTGTGTTCTGTTCCACATCAGGCCACATCTAGCCACATTGTGTATAACCCCAAATATTTTGAAACAAATACAGCATAAAAAAAGCTCACTATAATTTTGCTGGATGCCTAGAGACTCATTATTTACGAAGTAAAATATTTTTTATAATTCGGTAGTAACATTTGTCTATATATGGTGCAAAATACGGTACCCTCTGGAGAAGTGAACACAATGGGGACAATGGAGTGAAAAGGTCTCCACTAGGGTAATTTCTATAGATAAATAGGTCTCCACTAAGAATTTCACGAATTAGATTTTTTAATTTTACTTAAATTACTCAAAAACTAGTGTTAGGATGTGGGTTAGGGTTAGTGTTTGGGTTAGGGTATAATATATTGGGTCGAAATTTCAACCCAGAAAAACAATTGTGATACAAAAATGCGAATATGTGTGCAAATGGTGTATCCTACCTTTAACAATAGAATTCCCCCCCCCCCCCCCCACCAAAAACAAATTATAATAATCTAATCAAAATAAAAACTTCATCTCTGATATGAGTATTCCTGTACTCTATCTTCCACAAAGCTGTCTCTGCTGTAAATGCAAAATGCTTATCAACAAAACATAATTATCAAACTGAAGTAAATGAATTTAACAAGAAGCAGAAATATACATCACCAGCGTTTATGGAGGACAGTGCATACAGGTGTTTTCAGTGCTTCTTATACTGGAGAACCAAAAAGGTTTGGGTGTACACAGGAGTACACGGGCAAATTTCATTACATCTAGTTCGTCCTTGAAATACTGCCTTGCGCCAGGCACACCCATGCTCTATTGGTATTGATGACAAGTGCCGATGACTGGAACAAAGGGTTTTCCCTCTGGGCTCGGAATATCATCGCCCCGGCCAGTCAACCGGATCAATATTTGAAGCTAATGTACGCTGGTTGGCTAAAGACAAATTGGAAGTGGGGGGGGGGGGGAGAGGGGGGGGGGGGGGGGGGGGGAGAGGGGAGGGGGGAGGGGGGGCTCTGTGCCCTTCCATTTTCTCAATCAATAATCAATGTTACATTTGAAAAAGAGTTTGGCAACACCAAGGCCTTTCTTCACACACAGATATTACATTAATTTGCCTGGCTAAAAACATTTTACTCCCATGCTTATTTTAAAAAAATATAAAAGTAAAAAAATGTTTGATTTTGAGGTTCTAAAAGTCAAGTATTTGCATCAATAAAAGAAAAAAATTCTGCAGGAGAATGCCTGGTACCTTATAACCAAAATCCAAATAGAAAGAAAAATCTGACTTTTCTGTCTTTTGTTTTTTGAATACAAAAAACCAAAAACCATACATTTATTTTAAGCATTTATTCAAAATAATTACTTCGTCCAAAAAAACAGCTTTCATTTTCATATTTTTTGAGAAAATAAATAATATATATATTTTTTTTTTAAATGCATATACATGTATAGCACTTAACTCTGAAGTAATCAATGCCTAAATTAAAGGCTAATTGCCAATGACATATTTATCCATAATTATAAACCCTGACCCCAGATGAACTTGTCTTGAGTAGACAAACATCCAATCATGATGTTCCTTCTCATCTGTTTGTCAATACAAGCAGAAAGTCACCTGCTCAAACATATTCCAATTTATACCAATCATTTAATGGTTTGTTGACTCCATGCCTCATTACACTCTTGCCTTATGAGGGCCAATAGCTATTAGCCCACAATGACCATGATGGCAGTTTACACACAGCAGTGCCTACAATGAACCATTCCTTCTTATTCCTCCATGAATGAACTAGTCACCGCTGTTTCTGCCATTGTGTATAGCGACATACAGTTGTGCACATGTGCCATTTTCAAATCTAGATTAAATAAAATGCATTATTCATGAGCGGTGACCCGCGACAGAGGGACGATAAAAAAACGGAAATTACCGATGAATACTGACATTAGGGGCTTTTTTATTTTGATGAGTTCATTCATAAGAATATCCGTAATTCAATAAACCCCCAAAACCAAACAAAATTGGAATGACAAGCGCAAAATTTAAACTTAAATACAGACGCTCCGTTTCGTTAGTCATTAAGAAAAGAATGGTTTTCGGGACAAATTTGACAGTGAAGGTGACTTTTTCCAAACTCAAAAAATGGTTTGTATAAAAAAGCAGATTGTGATCTCTTTAATTCATGTGTTTTCGAAAGAGCAAACCCAGCAAGTGATAAACAAAACTAGGTTTGAATATTTAGTTTTTTCCATCTTGAACGGAGTTTTCCGCAACGCGACATTGCGGTTTAGCATGATACCTGTCCAAATGGGAATACGCATATCGTTTGGGAATACGCGGTTCTAGATTTCGAATCCAAGTTGGCAAATCACGGGCCTAATACGCGGCAAATTAAAAATTGTAAACAGTATTCAGCCTGATATTTGCCCACTCTGGTTCGAAATCTAGAACCGCGTATTCCCAAACGTGTCCTTAAACAATATGCGAGACTTATTTACACGGGTATCATACTAGGCCGCAATGTCGCGTTGCAGAAAACTCCGTTAAAGATGGAAAAAACTAAATATTCAAACCTAGTTTTGTTTATCACTTGCTGGGTTTGCTCTTTCGAAAACACATGAATTAAAGAGATCACAATCTGCTTTTTTATACAAACCATTTTTTGAGTTTGGAAAAAGTCACCTTCACTGTCAAATTTGTCCCGAAAACCATTCTTTTCTTAATGACTAACGAAACGGAGCGTCTGTATTTAAGTTTAAATTTTGCGCTTGTCATTCCAATTTTGTTTGGTTTTGGGGGTTTATTAAATCACAGATATTCTTATGAATGAACTCATCAAAATAAATAAAGCCCCTAATGTCAGTATTCATCGGTAATTTCCGTTTTTTTATCGTCCCTCTGTCGCGGGTCACCGCTTATGAATAATGCATTTTATTTAATCTAGATTTGAAAATGACACATGCGCACAACTGTATGTCACTTTAAACGGCGGTGTAGTGTAGGACTGTGCATTTCAGAATAATTTAGTAGTGAATTATGCTAATGTTGACTTGAATATTCAAGATGCACTGATCAAAGTAAATGTACAATGTAGAGTTAAAGCACTCTATGGTTAAAAGTAGGATACACCATTGGTAATTGCTTAAATTTATTATGAGTGGGTGGATTTGGGGTTGTATTTTATAGTGAATATTGTTTAACCAGTTCGCGCCGGAGAACGTATACACGCAAAGTTTTCAGATCGAGTTTCGTTAAAAAATAATCTTGCGCCTCGAGGTGATATTAAAATAATCCTAGCGCGAACTGGTTAACTGACCTATTCAAAGTTTTTTACAATCATGGAAGCCGAGGAAAGCAAGAGAACGGCATTTGTTTTCAGGCAGTGGTTCTTATGTTGTTCTTGTTTTTTTCACGATCGCCACTCGGCGATCGTGATTTTTTTATAATTCCATTTTTTGAAAAATATTACAGAAAATCTAGCGCAATCATTTTTCTGGATGCCTACAATCATTATTTACTTTCAAATAAGTAAGATATTTCATAATAATTCGGTTGTAAAATATTGATATCAGCAAATTGTGGATCCTACCTTTATACCATTTGTTTGTCACAAGTTTTTGTGGGGGGGGGGGGCTCAAAAATCTAAAGACATCAAACCTATTTTATTTTTGAGTGATGCTGCTTTACACTATAAGAAGAGGTGTGTTCAGAATGTAATTATTTTCTTTGTCCGGATATTCATGAATCATTACAATTGATGTCTTTTACAGATTTTACTTTCTATAAATCAATAGTTTTCTTCATTCACTGTGCACCATTCATTACCAGTAGCATCTTTGTGGCAATTCACTGAATAGACCTTTTGCATTGCAGGCATCTGAGTGGGCATTTTTTATTTATTTTTATAAATAAATGCACAAGTATACATTGTAATATTTACTTTCTAGGAGGTACAAAAACCACTGCCCACTAATACTGCATTACGGTGTGGGACCAGTACAATCTAAAACAAAGAGAATTCTTTCCAGACCATACGCTTGTTGCCAAAAACGAGGGTAGCAGGAATCAGGAATACGTTTAATAGCAATTATATTAGTGCAGACCTTAATACATTTAGAGCCTAAAACCAAATTGAAATACTTGCATTAGGCTTAATAAAGAAAATTATCTATTTTCTTTACAACTCCAGCTTCAGCCTTGTACAACATGACACAGTTAACCAGTTCGCGCCGTGATTATTTTAACATCACCGAGCCGACGCACAAGATTATTTTTAAGGAAACTCGATCCGAAGCGGGTTCAGGCCGATGGTACCAGGAAGCACACCCACGCATTTCCTGCCTTGCTCGCTGCTGACAGACATTTCCGGCCTAGCTCGTATCGTGTTTAGGCTTCATCTGTTTTAAATCTGGGCAAAACTTCGCGTTTATATACGTCTTCCGGCACGAACTGGTATAATGCGTCAATTTGTGATGTTCAGTATATATCAATAAGTCCTAAATTTCTTGCGAGACTTGGATAAATCCCCGACAACATATGTTGTGGCTGATATACCGGTACACGTACCGGTAGGTTCATTCTATACAAACAAAATTCAAAAAGGAACTTTGATGTTATGGAAACATTTTTTGTTAATGCGGTTGTACATTACAACGAATACAAACTTTACCTGTCTGAAATCAACTTCAAACACGTTTATCTAACAAATACAAAATCCTGCTATTCTGCTAGTAACTTCTTTTAATGATTCCTTGTTTAAAGGTAGGATACACCATTGGTAAATTTTGGTAATTGCTTGAATTATCATGAATGGGTAGATTTGGGGGGTTGTATTTTATAGTAAATACCGTTTAACTGAGCTGTCCGAAGTTTTACAGTCATTGATGCCAAGAAAAGCACAAAAAACAGCATTTGTTTTCAACCGGCGTCGAGCAGTTATTCTTATGTTATTTTTGTTTTCGGCGGCAAATTTTTCTTTATAAAATCATATTTTTCCGAATAATTACAGGATATCTAGTGCAAGTACCGGTATTTTGCTGGATGCCTATAATCATTATTTACTTTCAAATGAGTAATATATTTCTTAATAATTTGGTAGTAAATATTTTTGATATCTGCAAATGGTGTATCTTACCGGATACCTTTAAACTAGAAACTTCATCAAAAATACACAAACATATTTCCCAAACGATGTTTAATGTGCATTCTGTAATTAAAACGTGTGCGTGTCGTTTGGCGTGTCGTGTCGTAGTCTTTGCCAAAGACGACAGTAATCGTTATTGTGTATGTCGCGTAAAATGCGATCGCTGATTGGCTCCCTAGAAAATCCTACAGGTGGAGAAATTAGGAAAAAGTTAAATCGCTGGCGCAGGTTTGCAACGATAATAATTAAGAGTAAGGGAGCTGGTCTATAACCGTGTCGGCTACAGGCGCACTGCGCAGAAAGATTGTACGCGACGTGCACAATATCGATTACTGTTGTCTTTAGCAAAGACTAATACGCGCGCAATATTTATACCGAATGACCTATGACCCACATCATTGTACACATGCATAGAGGAAATACCAAACTGGCTACTGCATGTGATGCTGTTTAAAATCAAACAAATGTTACAGGCAAAGTAACAAACTAAAACTTCCCCCAAAAAAGAAGGAATGTGACTCACCCTCCTGCTAGTCTTCTTAGCTTTCTCCCATTCACTTTCTTCTTCTTCATCATCTTCATCCGAGTCCCAATTATCATCATCATCGTCGTCTTCATTTATTACCTCATCTCCTCCCTGTTTCTCCTCCTGCCTCCCAGCATCCCCCTTGGCCTCGCTCTGTCCCGATTCCTTCCGGTCTGAGTTTCCGCCCTTCCCCGTGACCTCCTTGGAGGGTGTCGGGGGTAACTTCCTCTCCACGCGGGGAGAGGACGCCGGTTTAGAGTTGGGGGCCAGACTGTCCGAGTTGGTCTGGATCCCAGAATCGCCGGGTCTTATAATGGGTGGATCTAACAAGAGGATGTTTTTAAAAAAAAATGTCGTGGAATACTAATAGTGACACACATACTAGTGGAGGAAGAAATCAGACATTTCAAATACGGTGAATCCTTTTTTTACTTACATACAAGATAGGGAGATAGGAAAATACAGAGATACGGCGATACAGACATTATAGGGAGATAGGGAAATACGGAGATACAGAGATACGGAGATACGGAGATACGGAGATACGGAGATACGGAGATACGGAGATACGGAGAATTTAGGACTGGTCAGTGCCCCAAAACTGTTTAGGCGACCCCCTCCCCCTCTCCCCACCAGAGTACAGGCCTACTAGACTAAATTTCATATGTGACCTGGCACCACGAAATGAGCTGAAAGTCGCACATAGCCAAAACGAGTTATTGGCCGAAACGTCAATTTTTCAAGTGGGATGTCGGTTTAGAGTTGTTAACGTTTTTACATACATGTATAACCAACCCTTCTTTATCATGACTCAATTAAAACTTTAAAGTGTGTTAATTTGTGGCTGAATTGCACTGAGTGATACTATAGTTGGCACGGTTCACGGAATTTAAACTCTGTTTTCTCAAAACAAGGAAGCATGACTTCAGTTATCTCAAAAGAGTATAGCGGCGGCTAGGAATCAGGTACAACAACACACAATACATCATTTAAAAAGCTTTGACTAATTCTTTCTAGAAATGTAATAATGTCAACTTTAATATTTTGTGATTTTCCACCAATTTCGTGGTGCCAGGTCACATATGCTTGGTTCATGCAAAGTTGCCTCAAAATTACCCATTATCACCCAAAATGACATATTTTGTAGGCAACCTAGGTTTTTGCCAAGTTGCCACATTTTATCACCAGTCAAAAATATAGTTGGAATCAATGTAACAATGCAGTAGTCTTACCTTTATTGTTAGAGGCATTGGAAGGTAGTAGATCAGTCTGCAAATAACAGAAACAATGCAGTCAGTGCAAAAGTACAATCAGCTAGTAAATTACAACAAATGTAATAATTATAGTAATAATTATGCAGTAGTTTCAATTATTTGTTCTCCAGGCCATTTAAGAAGTTGTTCATCACACTTCAAAACCTAACTAGGTTTCTCCTTCTACTATATTTTGTGACATTCATCTCGCACGTTTTCACCGATAATTGAACAAAGAATATCATAATTTTGTGACCGAATCCCTCCAAACCAGTTCGCGCCGGACGCCGTATATAAACGCAGACTAAAAATAACACATCACGAGCAAGGCCGGAAATATCTGTCAGCAGCGAGCAAGCTAACATACATTTCCAGCCTTGCTTGTGACGTGTTTATGCGTCATCCGTTTTGAATCTGTGGAAAACTTTCCGTGTGTATACGTCCTTCGGCGCAAACTGGTTAAGTACATTTTTGTGCTTAAGTAGCTCTATGAAATTGGCCCCTGGGTGTAACTGAAGTGAAATTAAGATGATCGGCATAAGTTTGCTCAATTAAACTCTGTCGCAGTGCAAGCAAGACCTGAGGGCGCACTTCGACCAAAAGGCACAGAAACAATAAATAAAGCCAGAAAGACTTACGTCCGAGTCCCAGTCCGACTCTGTTCACATGCAAAAAAAAGAAAGAAGAAAAGATTGGAAACAAATGGGTGTGCACTCATCAATCAAATAAATGTGTCATCATACGATTTCGAAAAAAGAACTTGATTTGCTCTTTTCTTAAACATTCTTTCTCCAAAAAGCAAGAAGAGTGATGTACATTAAAAAATACAAATAGACATTAAAAATTGAGAATGCTTCTCCAAATAACTTTAAAAAATCTATTTCTTTTACTTAGTACTTATCATAGGGCACTCTTCCTATTTATAGGTATAATATAAATTTAAAAAAATATAAAATTCTCAATCAACGAAAAAGACAATAAAGAAAAATTTTTTTTTTAAAACACTACTGTTCCGTAACGATCACCTCAACAACCACTCAAAAGCTTGTTGCATGCTTGTTTAGGATTCACAGCCTAACACACCCCTTGGGACCTGCAAATAAAGAATTGCTACTGGTACATGTAGCATGTACACCTCGCTTTCCTAAGATTCCACTCGGAACAATTTTGAAGGAAAAAAAAAATCATTCGAGATTGAATTCCATACCTAGTTCGTTGGTATTGTTTGATCTTTAAAAATACTGTGACAATACAACTGAGCAGCAACTTCCAAGATTTGAATGTTGGTACCCGGGTATCCATTTTTTAATCGGGTACCCGGTTCTCGTACTACCCGTAAATGTACACTCAAAAAAATGGAACAATTCTACAATGTTTTTTACAATTTTCTCTTCACACATTCTCAAATTTGTATCCTTGTGCAGACATCGCTTCGTTCTCGTGTACAACAATTTTCACACACACTGACCTTCGTCTTCTTCATCACCTGCTGACGTCTTGGCTGGTTTTAAGACAACCGGTCTGTCATCGACTTTGATGATGGGATTCGACTAAAAACACCGAAAAAAAAAGCAGACAAAAAGATTGGTACTCAAACACTAACTGTAAGTACTCGAAATGGGATATAGGCCGGTTCATACTCCACACGAATGCGAAGCGCATCTAACATCACAAAGCAATCGCGGTGAAATTCACTGGAGTTGAAATGTTCTCATTTCAATGTGAAGAAATAAATCGGCAAGTCGGGACTTCAACCTGCGACCTTCGGAATACCGTACCGGTGCTCTACCAACTGAGCTATCTTGCTCTATGTTGGCGGTCTCTCAAATTGTCAGTATCTTTGTTCGAGGGTACTAGTAACAAGTCATAAACACCAGAATGCCGTGTGGCAGGGATCGTGCCCGATTTTACGATACAACCTGGGAAGCGAGTTGTGTTCTTTTCAGCAAGAAATCTTGCCCCGACATCGTATTTTTGCATCAGCGTTTACTTTCACGCCCGAGCATCAATTGGCCTTTATAAAGCAAAATAAACCTTAATAATGGTTAAACATTTGGCTGTGCCATAAGTTGGTCAAAACATCAATAAGACGAGACTAAAAACGAGTTCCCACTCTAAAATTGATCTTGGCTAAGACGTGTCCTATTAAGATTGATTTCACTAAACCCATCTTAAGAAAGACACAACTAAACTACCAATTTGATAGCTGTTTCATGGTTGTTTTCACCAAACCAACCTTCCGCACGCAAGCGAGAATAGAACACAATTTTGTTTATCAGATAAAATACTCTACGCAATAAATTACAAACATAAAAGAGTTCTACACGTTTTACAAAAGATACAATCAAGTCGACATATAATTCAATTTTGTAAATAATTTATTTTATTAAAAATAAACCCACGTATCAGAAATTTTTTCAAATCTGTTCCTTCCTCGAAACTCGACATTCGTCTTTAACGAGAAGACAATGCAATGATTTCCAGATGATATACACATTAACGAACGCATAGACTTAAGAGATGAGACCACTCTCAGACCGATCTTAAGTTAAGACGACTTAAGCCACGCTGCTAAGGAAGTTTAGGCCGTCTTATCTTTGGTGAAAACGTTCCTAGGACGAGTAACCCTCAGTAACCCTTCTTAGCATTTCGTGAAATCGGCCGCAGGGGAAACCCAATGATCCAGTCAGTATGCTTTCTGCTCATTGTCAGGAGACTAAAACATTTGACCAAACGCCGCCTACCTTAAGACTTTGCTTGGCCAGCGATGGTTTCTCAGGTTCCTCATCGGTGAAGTGAAGACTCGAGTCCTCATCCCCTTCATCATCGTCAACATCGCTAATTCCTAGCTCATTGAGAACATCTAAAAAAAAGTAAACAAAACAATAAGTTTAGAAGGAACCATTTCAATTAGGTTTCTTTTGTATAAATGTGACCTACTGAGGCTATAAAAATGAGGAATGTCCCCCAAAACTTTGTTTTGAGTAATCGGCACCTAAAGTTGGCCTTACGTAAAAAATCGTTTTACAATCGATTCTGAGTTTTCTGTATATTCCAACATTCACACCCTGCATTTTTTATTTGAGAAAAATACCCACAAATGTGGAGAAATAACATATTATTTTAACTGGCATTGGTGGTGCAAACGCGTATATGTTTTTTCAAAGCTGTTTTTTTTTCGAAATGAGATCGCTAAAGTTTGGCGCCACGCTGTCAACTTTCCTGTGGTACATGTACATCTTTGAAATTAATTGAGCTACAAAAAAAACCTTTGTATCATTGGAAAGCTAATGAGTTGCTCTTTACTATGATGTAAAAACTCACAAACTCAAAGGTGGGGGTTATTCTGCACTATGCCATGGCATTGCTTGGAGAACATTAGATTCAAAAGTCATGGTTTAAAAAGTCACGGTTTCTATGTTTTTTACCAATATGTGACCCGACACAAGGCCAACAGCATGAAAATGAGCGTAAAGTCGCAGATACAACAATTTTTAATGAAAAGTCAATTATAAAACTTTAACAAATTTCTATTTGAAAAAGTTTTTTAACAGAATCGCTTTACAAAAAATAAATTGAAGGTTCTTTTTCTTTAAACTCAGGTTAAAGTGTGCACGGATCTAAAAACTTTTAACTTCATTTTCTCAAAAACAAGGTGTCACAACTCTGATAACTCCGAAAGGTTGTACCGGGGACTTGGAAAAAGATACCAAAACACGCAATGTATGTAATATAAAAAGCTTGCAACCTGAACTTTCTGTAAATACTATCATCTTGAATTTCAAATGTTGATAAATTATGCCCATTTCGTGGTAAATGGTCACTTGCTTTTGAAAATTGTTTTCCTATTTCAAGAGAATGTTTCTTTGAATGTTTCTGGGTAAATATAAAAGCAGGGGCCAATTTCATAGAGCTGTTAAGCAGAAAACTGTGCTTAGCATGAAAATTCTTCCTTGTAAAAAACAGGGTTACAAACCAAATTTGTAGGTAACATATAATTGTTTCTGACTTATATTCAGTTGGTTTTTGCTTAGCATGAAATGCACATGGAGTTTTTTAAATTTTTGAGCAAGACTTTTTGCATCCTGAGCAACGCAGAGTTTAACAGGCCCTCTTAACTTATTTGATTTGTATATTTCAGGTCATTCCAGCCAGTAAGCAGTTTGCAGCAGTATTAATCTTATTCAGGCTCTTGAATTGTCGGACATTTGCAGCAACCATTCGTCTCAGGCTTCATTCATGCAGTTTAGCAATAGGCTGTAGCCGGAGACGGAGCCAAAGCAGGGTTTGGAAAACGGCCTTGGTCTGTTTGTATCGGAGGCTCTGATTGGGCACATGCATCTTTGCGCTAATAATCACAATATTAACTTGCCAAATGTCCGCAGGGGGTTTGAGCGCTATTAGTAGAAAGCTTGTAAAAGCGCTGTGGCTCAAGATGGACTTTTTGGTGCTAAGCAAAATTTTGTGCTTGACAGCTCTATGAAATTGGCCCCTGGTCTTGGGCCAAACACAACAATACCAACAACGACAAAACAGAATTGTACCTTTTCTTTGTTGCTTGTCTTGTGAACTGAGAGGCCTCTTCTCAACCTGATCATTTGATTTTGCTGAGAAAAATAAGTAAAAGAATAGATACGTTGAAGTAAATTGCATGTACATGTATCTTGTTCTTTTTTTTATCACAAACTGACATTTCCATTAAAGGGACATTCGATCCTGACAAGCACCTAAATGTGCTACAAGTGTTAACCGAATAAAGAGCATTTATAAAAGTAGCATATAAACATACACACAACCACCCTTTAACCCTAACCCTACCTAATGCTACTTTTTACTACTAGTAGTAAAAAGTAAGATGCAGTACTCTCACTGACTTGTGTGCAATGCCTGTAGTAATTTTTAGTATTGGGTACTTCACCCCTTATTGCACTCATAGTACTTTTTAGCATTGGGTCCCTCTGCTTGCTGAGTGTGCATAGCCCATGTATGCTGTGTAGACTCTACAGCAAAAATTGTCACTTGGGACACAATGGGTCAAGGCTGGACTACTGAATTATTTGCCAGGTAAGTATTACTGACCTGTATTGCCACTATTACTAGTATTTTGTAGTTGGCAGTATCTGTACTCTGTCAGTACACACCCAATCATCAGTCAGGGAGAGACCCAATGCTACAAAATACTAAGTAGTATTCTGTAGTACGCAGTTCTTTAGCCCAAAGTAAGGCCTAGGGGGTTAGGGTTAATAGAATTAATAGATCAATGCAATAGATAACTGTTATTTTAGCATACTCACCAGAGATTGGTTGTTTCTCCTGTGCCACCTACATGTAGCAACGACAAACAAAATACCAAATCGTTAGTTTTATATACATGTACATATATTAATGCAGGTATTAAACGTACGTTTAAAACTGGCTTGTGAGCCTGGAAAAGTGAGCCGGGATTTTTTTAACATCACTGAGCCGAGGCGTGGGAGTATTTTTTTACGAAACTCGATCCGAGGCAGGTTTAGGCTGATAGTGCCGGGAAGCACACCCATGCATTTCTGGCCTTGCTAGATGCTGACAGACTTTGCATGTATATACATCCTCCGGCACGAATTGGTTAAAGGTAGGATACACCATTTGCAGATATCGAACAATTTTACTACCGAATTATTAAGAAATATCTTACTCAACTGAAAGTAAATAATGATTCTAGGTATCCAGCAAAATGATTGCGAAAAAACACAAATAACATAAGAATAACTGCTCGACGCCGGTTGAAAACAAATGCTGTTTTTCGTGTTTTTCTCAGCATTCATGAATGTAAAACTTCGGACAGGTTACTTAAACAATATTTACTATAAAATACAACCCCCCAAATCCACCCATTCGTGATAATTCGAGCACTTACCAATGGTGTATACTACCTTTAAGGACCCTCGCCTTCGGCTTGAGTCATTAACTTGTCCCAAGACCGGCCAACTACATTTGTATTCCCTTATTAAAATTTAGTATAAATTATGTAAATTTATCATGACTTTCAACCTAAAGTTCAAACGTCATTACCCAAACCTACATTTGTCGTTTTCTTTGGAGACGTTCCTTCTAGGGTCCCAAGTACATCGTTGTCGTCCCATTCATTACCACTCTAGGAAAGCAAACACCATAAAGAAAACCAAATCTCTGTTAACAGGCAGGAACCTAGATTCTCTCAACACATCAAAACCTATTCCTACCGTTTGGCTACGGTCCACAGAGTTGAAGCAACGCTTGCTGGCGTCGGCCGGTGCTTGCCGGCAAATCCCAATCACCGGCCTGCACTTGGGGTGAAAATGAAGCTAGCCAGCTTTGCAATAAGATAATAAATTATTTATTGCACTATTGAATTAAGTTAAGAAAATAATAGAAATATATAATACAAAATAAAAATGACTTGCCGACATTATACTTCTTTAACAACGTGAAGGCCTGTCGGCTGCCCACAAACTAGTTTTGATGTAAACGATCGGCTAGACACGTTCGAGTGAAAAACAGTCCAGCATGCGTGACGTTGAATCGGAAATTGGCAAAAGGAACTAGTTCAGCGGTACCGGAATTTGCTCTTTGATGTGAAAATATAAAAGTCTATAGAGGGTATACCTCTCCAAACGAAACGGTGCTGCTCCTAGGTGTGAGAGGTCGTCCTCTGTGCACGGCCGCAAAGTTATTGACAGGAGGGGCGTCATCTCTAGGGGTCGGTGTTGGGGTGTCATCCCATGGATCGGGATCGTTTACAGACTGACTCTTGCCTGCGGTTGCGGCTTTTGCCTTGGACGGTGAAACGGTGGCAGCGGTGGGATTGGGCACCTTGGAGCCTGCCAAACGTGGGATCTTGCTGCTGCTGGCGTCTTGGTTGGCACCTCTTGAGGCGGAGTGGGCACTGGCTATGCTGTCCTTGGAGACAACCCGGGGGATACGGGACTTAGAGGCCGATGATCGCCGAGAGGCTGAATACAAAAATGCCAATTTGGTATGTACACATACTTTTTCGGAACATGCGCATTCTTTCAAATCCAACAAGTTCTAGTGCCTGATTTCAGTTGCAACGCAGCTACAAATTAAATAACTTAGACCATAATACTAAAAGTGGGCAGTTGTAAATGAAACATTTATCGCAGTCAATGTGGATAAACCTTGAATATTGCATTCAAAATTTCAAATTAGCTAGAAGTCCACAGCGAGCTTGTTTTTTCCTGAAACTGCATCATACATCTACGCATATACACAAGCAGGATTCCCTGTCAAATTATGCCAGTACAAACCTCTTATTTCCAACATTGATGAATCATTCTGATATGCTGCCTTAATATAAGTGATCGAGTTTTGGTAACTGTCGGTATTATGTCTCCACACTGAAATTGTAAAAAAAATTTCTCTCCAAAATAAGGTCTTTGCCACTTTGCCTCTCCATACTTACCATCTACACTCCTTATGGAATCATCATCAGATTCAACTATAAACTTGCTGAGCTTTACTGCCTTGGATACCTTGAATCAAAGATGAGGGGCAAAACAGTCAAAAAAGACAGTCAATTAAATGTACATGAATTGTATTGTTGCACACTACTGCTTGCAGTGGGGGAGTGTGGCCTGGTTATTAGGGTTTGTGACTTGTGATTAGAGGGTCAGGGTTCAAATTCAGCTGCTGGTCAGATGTGTCCTTGGGCAAGCCACTTCACCACCCCGTGCCTCTCCCCAACATGGAGTATACATGGGTACCAGCATTAGCTGGGGAATAAGCTGCATACTGTACAAAAATGGCTTGTTCATGGGAGCTTTATTGTAAACAATATACAATTGTTGACTGCTGTGATGTGGGATATGACGTTTTGAACACCCAAGGAATGCATAGCACCCAAGGCAAAGCCGAGAGTCCTATACGTCCTCAAGTTTTGTTATACCTCTGTCTTGGGTTCACGACTCAGTGAGCTCACAGACAGCAGCCGTGTGATATCACTATTCACACACTGATAGCACATTTGAGATATCACACAGAGAGTGGGATATGCGTTGTTATACATTAGACACGTGATCGTTCTAGACCAATACAAATACATGTACAGTATCCAAGACAAGGGTATAACAAGAAATGGTTGAACACATGTTGAAGACAGAAACTAAATGTAAGAAGCTCTTATAGAAAAGCCAGTTTTGTACATACCATCTGTAATGAGTCATAACTTGAGGTCCAAAAGTCCAATTAAGCTACATGAAGACGTAGCATTTTTTCAGGATTATTTCTAAACACCCTACTATTCAACACTCGGTTAACACAAATTCTCTAGAAATTGTAGAAGGGTGGGTGAACAACCACCTTAAAGTTATAGTATACCATTTATCAGTTGTGTTTTTTTGTTGTGCTGTGCATCATGCTGTATGTTGCCCTATATATGTTTGTTCCTTGTACACAGCCTCTCCGAAGAAAATCTTGTTAAGATCGAAATATTAGGCCCTCTTAACTTATTTGATTTGTATATTTCAGGTCATTACAGCCAGTAGGCAGTTTGCAGCAGTTTTAATCTTATTCTTGCTTTTTTATCGTTCGAAGCAGCAAAATTCTAAAAATCCAAAGAAAGATACTGAACAACTAAAACTGATAAACTTTTAGCTCGTTGAATGCTGTATATGTATATTCCGAGAAAGAAAATATTATAAGAATTAGATTTTGAACCAACTATTAATGGACATTTTCAAAAATACGTTTCCGAAATAAATTTTTGAACATTTCCAAAAGTGCGTCTCAGAGACGCATTTTTTTACTTCTTTAATTATCTTCTTTAAAATGACAGCGTGCCAGAAGGAATAATTTCACAGGGGGTTTAAAGTAAGTATACTGGACTATTGTTTGAACCACCCTGTATTTCTTGACATTGTCTAACTAGACTGTCTGTCGTTACCTTGGGTTTGGGTTTGACAGGTTCATCTACTTCAGAAGCTGAGGCAGGCCAGGAATCTTCCACAAGGGAATTTCTTCAAATCAAACAAAAAAACCAATAACTTTATTGCATATGTGAACTGGCACTACGAAATGGGTAGAAAGTCGCAAAATAAAAACGTTGACATTGTTACATTTCTATAAAGAAGAAGTCCTAAGCTTTCAAATGATGTATTGTGTGTTGCTGTAGCTTATTCCTAACCGCCGCTGTACTTTTTTGAAATAACTGAAGTCATGCTTCCTTGTTTTGAGAAAACAGAGTTTTAATTGAGCTATAACATGTTGGGATATGATAAAGAAGAGATTTTTTTGTATGTAAAAACGTTAACAACTCGAAACCGACTTCCCACTTAAAAATAGACGTTTCAGCCGATAACTTGTTTTGGCCGTGTGCGACTTTCCACTCATTTCGTTGTGCCAGGTCACATATAATGTACGCTAATAAATGCGGCTACATGTGCGTGTACATGCAGTTACTGCATGACACTCTACAGTACATTCAAATAAAGTTAGGTTAAATAAAATAAAATAATAAAGCGCAAAAAAATACCACGGAAAAAAACACTTACTTTCCAACAGAAAGTTCATCTTCTTCGTCATCTAGTGATGAGAAATAATCAAGTAGAAAGAAACAGTCAGGGGCGGATCCAGCTGGGTGGGAGGGGGACGGGTCAGTATATTAACCAGTTTGCGCCAGGATTATTTTAAAATTTAACCGGACCCAGGCACAGGATTGCTTTTTTACAAACCTCGATCTGAGACGGAAACAGGCCGACATCTGTGGGTTGCAAGCACACCCTGATATTTCTGGCCTCGCTCGCCGAGAGCCGGTCATTTACAAATATTTTCGGCCTTGCTCGTGACGTATTTATCCGTCATCTGTTTTGGATTCAAGATAAACTTTGTGTGTATACACGTCCTCCGACGCAAACTGGTTAAAGGTGGTTAGAGTCTAAGACACCTTGAAGCTGTGCCTTATGAGGCTGCTAGGATTAGGAAGAAAAGGGGAACATCACCCCTTTTCCCCGCCCCCTTACCCAGAACACCCTTTATCCCCCCTACGCCAGAACATTCAAAAATCTGCGATGCTTTCTTTGGCATTTTAAGGCAATTAGAAAATATATTGAGGTACTTAACTATTTAACTTAATTTACTTTTTTCCCAATGTTCTAATATACAATCGGTTAGTGGCTAAAAAGTGGAGGGGGGGGGGGAGAGGGAAGGGTTGCAACCCACTTAGATGTGGTACTGATAGATATTTTTGCTGTTGAGTACAAAAAAAACAAAAAACTATCAAGTGTGTTGGGACATTTAATGAAAAGTAAGATATGATTAAAAACAAAAGGCCAGAAGAAAAATGCCACGCTAATCTGTATTCATCTACTGACTGTTTTACCGTATTCATCTCTAGCACTGCCTCCCCCGAGACTGAAGCCAAGCCCCACCCCCTCTGAGCCTGCTGTAGAGCCAAACATGCTAGATCCTGGCCGGCCCACCGCGGACCGGGGACGCCTGCTGGAGTTAGCCTCATCGATCAGATGGGAACACCTAACATACATTTAAGGTAAGCAACATTCAAAAAAGTCACAATTTAAATCATAAGCCATTCAAATCAGCTTTTACAAAAGATATTCTTTTCGTATTGTTCAACCAGTAAACCTCCAGTAAACCTCCAGTACTTGTGACTGGATTTTTGAAAGGATTTCTCACTGAACTTGTGATTGACTTGTTGGGACTCGACTACAACTCTGATCTGGGGTTATAAATGGGTACCATCATGCAGTACAGTGCAATTAAAAGTTAACCCGAAAATGAGCAATTATTTTCACACTATTTCTCTTCCTAGGGGATCATTTTCATTTCACAAAAGGTAATAAAGTGTGAACAAGTTTTCCCACTTTTCACACAAGTGGGAAACCGATTTTCACACCTTTACCAGAGATGCCAACTTTTGAATCCTGTTGTCAGGGAGGATTTGTAAAGTACATTTTTTGTCGTTTTTTGGCTTTCACGGTAGTCTCCGTCATGTTGCACGTTGAACAGAGTTGCTTGCATGCATAATGCACTGCAAAACAAAGCACATTAAAACACGACCGAATACACACAGGAAAAAAATAAAATAAAAAAACAAAAACAAAACAATTTTTTTTTTTTTAAATAAGATTTGACAGATTCGATTGGTAAATATCCGACTCCAAAAGTGTGGACTCATTGATAGTATTGCGCATGCGTACGTATGATAATTATGACAGCCACTGGTCACAGGGATTAACCAAAAGGAAAAAGAAGTCAGATTTTCACGTAAAGTGAAGTCGCGAAATAAAGCTAGCCGTGTACCTAGTGCTTCACAGGCCGCGCCGGCGGGCTTGGTAAGGTAAATGTGCATGCTGTAATGCATTGAACGGCAGCGCGTGCACGGAAAGCAACATTATAATTGTTACGCCGCTGCAAAAATGCCGATACAAAAAAAAGGCACATTAATATTGCAAATCCGGGAGGATATCTTATGTGCCCGTAAGGTCAGGAGTTTAGTTGATTTTCCTGGAGCCTTCCAGCGAAATCGGGAGGGTTGGCATCTCTGCGTTACACACAACTGGGAAACCAGTCTTCATACCTCTTCACAAAGGTTGAAACATTTGCGTGTGAAATGGGAAAAGGGAATGTGAATTGGAAATGAAATTCTTTTCACACTGTACTGTAACTAAAAATAATAACATTCACTAGGCTGTTGAGGGGTGCAAGTATAACTGCTCTCAAAAGTGTTGTGCAAAGTACACTGGAGAGTAGAAGCACTGTTCTACTTTATTAATTAACATTCATAAATACCCAAGACAGTTTACCTATTCCTATTGGTCGAGGGCCTGTCACATGGCCAGTTTGAAACGAATGATAAAGACTGGTTTTAAACACTTTTATTGGTTGAAACCTTACAAGCCGTTTGCAATACTAGAAACGAGTCCATATGTGACCCAGCACGAGTAAATGAGACACTTTGCGGCAAAAATGAAAATTGAGATTTTGATTTCATCATTTAAAGCTTGTTTAGCTTTAAATTATGAAATCAAAATCTCAAATTTTATTTTTGCCTCAAAGTGTCTCATTTACTCGTGCTGGGTCACATATTTCATAGTCCTTAATTCACGCTGTACCCTCAGTTTGCGATCTGCGTAACATCAAGCAGTACGCCAGACGCACACACCAATGTCCATATTAGGAGTGAGCTTACCTCCCGGACCAATCACGAGAGCGAGTTTTTCTTTCGAGAAACATATCATAAACATAGCTAGAGGGGTGTTTCAGAAAACATGAAGTATATAACTGAATAACGATTTCTCTCCCAAATCTTTACCCATGGTATCCTGCCATGATAGCCTGGTCGTTGGCCGTCCACCCTTTGCTATCCTTGATCTCCGTGTCCGCCTTCCGGTTGAGCAGCAACTTGACCAGGCCAATTTGGTCTGTCTGACAGGCTAGCATCAGTGCAGTACTGAAACAATTATGGTACAAAGAGATTTCATTTTTCAATTGATTAACCCTAACCACCCTGAGTCCATCAAAATCCATTTCCTGTTTTGGAGGATTTTAGCGGATTCAGGATACCTCCATATTGAACCAACTGGAGGAGTGTGATGGATTGAGGATTTTAAGCCTAGCGTTACTGCAGGAGTGTGATGGATTCAGGATACAGAAATTCAGGTGATGGACTGTGATGGACTCTATGGAGAAACGCACTGCAATATTTTGTATGCCACCTAGGTATCCTGAATCCGTCACAGTCCATCAAACTTTTGCTGGTGGAGTATGATGGACTCATCAGGATCTCTTCAGAATGCATACTAGTGGAGTCTGATGGACTAAGGACACCAGCAGTTTTTGCAAACCAAAATTGGTGGACTGTGGCGGATTCAGGATACTTTCTAGTAAAAGCCGTGAGGGAGTTAGGGTTAAAGGTAGTATACAAGATTTGCAAATGTCAAAAAAACCGAAACTACTGAGTTTTTATTAAATAACTTAAGCCTAGGTCACACCATCCTGAGCCACGCAGAGTTTAACAGGCTCTTGAATTATCGCCCTCAAACCCTGCGGACATTCGCAGCAACCATTAAACAAGTTGGCCAATACATGATATAAATGCCAACCCCTGGTAAAATGACAATTTCTACCACCTATACTTAATTTCATTGGCGTTTACGTAGCTTTTCAGTCTTTTGTGTTTCTTATTCTGTATAATATATAATAGCAAAGCTTTATTTCACGTTCTATACGATAATTTCTACAATTTTTCTGATTAATTTTAATTTTTACTTGGGAGGATGAAAATTTGTGAGAACACCTCAGACGCCCTAGCGAATGGATCAATAGAAATGCGCGTTGTGGAAGAACTTCGGGAAGATCGGGTGAAAAAGCCCGGATGTTTTGACAGATCAGCTGATGATGGCTGACGTGTTCATCGCATGCCTTGGTCTGTTTGTAACGGAGGCTCTGATTGGGCGCATGCATCTTTGCGCTAAATACCCACAGATCTTGCCAAATGTCCACAAGAGTTTGAGAGCTATTAGTAGAAAGCTTGTAAAAGGGCTGCGTGGCTCAGGAATTAGGTCACACTGTCACAATTATGACACTGCGACTGTGACTGATTAAATCACGATCACACTTCGACTGCCCTACGGTTGAAACAAATCGTAGCACCGACACAACTGTTCGAAACTGCCAGGGAGTTTGCCGACCAGCTAAGATTCATCACGACTCATAAGGTTCGGCAGGATTCACCATGATGCCGCTACGAGTATGTCTACGAATCAACTGGATTTTGTGAATCGTGGGCTATCGTCGTAACAAAAATCATGACAATGTGATCTAGGCTTTACTTGACTGTATTGAATAATAGTCTCAAGAATCTTGTGAAATCATAGGATTCGGTGTGCTGTCATTTTCATGAAAAGTGGATTTTTAAAAATTAATTTCAAGATATAACAGATGGTTTTAGAGGATTGAGGTTAAATCCAATTGGTGACACCTAGGCAATTGGAAGACTTTGCCTGATTGAGGGTAGTTCCTATCCAAAAGCGTGTTGTTTTTACCTGTTGTTGTTATCCGTTGCGTTGACGTCAGCGTCGTTGTCCAACAGCACCTCCACCATGACGTCCTGCTTAGCCTCAGTGCATAAGTGCAACGGTGTACTCCCCCTCTATAGAGAGAATCAAATACCGAGTAAAACAAAACAATAACAACACTGCTTGCTGAATCGTATTGAGGTCCTTTTAACCCTAACCCTACCTAATGCTACTTTTTACTACTAGTAGTAAAAAGTAGTATGCAGTACTCTCACTGACTTGTGTGCAATGCCTGTAGTCATTTTTAGTATTTGGTACTTCACCCCTTATTGCACTCGTAGTACTTTTTAGCATTGGGTCCCTCTGCTTGCTGAGTGTGCATGGCCCATGTATGCTGTGTAAGGTGTTCTAAACTCTACAGCAAAAATTGTCACTTGGGACACAATGGGTCAAGGCTGGACTACTGCATTTTTTGCCAGGTAAGTATTACTGACCTGTATTGCCACTATTAGTATTTTGTAGTTGGCAGTATCTGTACTCTGTCAGTACACACCCAATCATCAGTCACAGAGAGACCCAATGCTACAAAATACTAAGTAGTATTCTGTAGTACGCAGTTCTTTAGCCCAAAGTAAGGCCTAGGGGGTTACGGTTAATGACTGAGTTCCACCTCTGTCTGTCCAAAGCTGACCAGTATGGGCCGAGTTCAGAGACATGCCTTAATTCCATCGATCCAACAGAGTCTGCCACATGAACAGCTGGCTGTCTTCAACCTTTCCTTGAACAATAATCTTCTCCAGATTATTTCCTTCTCTTCTTGAAACATGGCCAAAGTACTGCAGTTTGTTTTTGTCAATCCTTTCGCACACGGTAGTTGTATCATCCCCAATCAATTTCCTGACATCCTTAATTAGTTTTTATGCTCATTCCATGATATTCTTAACATCCTTCTCCAATACCACATCTTGAAACCATTCATTCTGTTTCTGTCTGCCTTTTCAACTGTCTATGTTTCAGACCCATATGTGACCTGTCATCACAAAATGAGGGTAAAGTAGGCAAAATCTAAAATTGAGATATGGGTATTTCTAAATTCTGTGGAAACGGAGCTTTCCAATGGTATCACTTGGAGGTTTGATACTCAATATTTTTATTTTTTTATTTTTTAGTCTGGAGTCTTAATACAGAGATTATGAAAAAACGGGCATTTCTTGCGAGAAATTGTGTGAACGCGCAAAGAAAGGCCTAGTCAAAATTGTCTCAAAAACTTTTTTTTTTATCTGATCGTCCTTAACAATTGGGAATTGATTGTTGGGGATTTAGTCTTTAAAAAAACCATATGATCTCAAAATCGACCACCCCTTCAAATTTTGACTTTGACTGGCCGTACTGGGAAATCACTCCGTGCAACTTTACGCTCATTTTGTGATGACAGGTCACATATGTGGCAATTGGGAAAAAGAGAGCATTCATGGCTTGGATTTTTGTGTTTCTAGAAAATCCCCTGTCCTTCCGTGATGGCTTCTAACACCTTGCCATGGCGATTTCTTGATACGGTAGCTTCCGCCATTACTGGCAATTAGGAAGCCCAGGAAGATGAAAGTATTCACAACTTTAATGTCTCACCATCACCTTGTAATTTCTGATCTGGCATTCCTCCACTTATCATAACTACTGAACCTGTGTGCAGTTGTTGAAGTTTGTTAGGTTTGGTATGCTTTCTAGTGCGAGAGCCTAGTATAGGAAATTAGGGTTTACTGACCTTGTTTGGGGCGTTGACCATAGCTCCGCCCCTAAGCAAGAGAAGAACGACATCCACAAAGCCCCCACGAGCACCAAGATGCAAGGTAGTGTTGCCGTCTTTATCCACTAGGTTAGGGTCCGCACTGCTCCTTAGAAGGGTCTCAACGCAGGTAACATGGTTGCCTTGAGCAGCCTTTGATAGACAATACAATATGCATTTGATCATAGATTTAGATTTTGAGTGCAAGTTTGAGTTTCAGTTTATAATTACCCCTTAAGCCTGCAGCGGTTAAACAGTTACACGGTTAACTGACCATTCAAACGGTTACACGGTGACATTTTTTCCGGATCGGTTAACCTTAATCTAATTTTAAAAAATGAACCCTTTTATTTTTGTAGCATAATACAAGAACACATAAATCAAAACAATACAAAGCTTTGTTTGTCGGCGTTGTATAGGGTTGAGAGAATTTTGTTTACCTGTCTGGATACAAGTACATCATTTTTGTTTGCAATTCCTATCTTTATTAAACTAGCGATGTTTGAACAATTTCTGCCGTTTACGTGATAACAAATAAGATTATAAACTAAGGGTGTGCGTTTACGGGTAGTACGGGACCCGGGTACCCTATTCCCGTCACGGTCGGGTACTCGGGTACCCGTGACTATTATTAGAATCATAACAAAAACCTGGAAGAATACACCGCGTCGGCACGTGCATGTACATCCCTGCTCACTCCACTAGCAAGCTGCAGCGCGACTGCCGCGCTGGCATGGCGTGCTTACTTCCCCTGCATTCGGCAACTAAACAAATGTACGGGCCTACTTTGCAACTCAGGGTTCGACGCAAACAAATTATAGTCACTCAAAACAGCGGCGGTCTAGTCAAAACCCTTTTCTAAGTAGTCTGGCGGTCCAGTGAAAAACAAAAAACAAGATAAGTTAAGTGCGCGGTTTTCAGAGCCAGATTGTCAACAGCGATCCCGTATTGCGTGGATTTACTCTCAGCTTGTAATAAATGTTTGTAAATAAATTGACTTGCCGCTCCCCATAATTGCACGTCTACAGTGGCACGTCTTTTTCCAAAATAAATAAGGTTCAATGAACTAAATCCTTTGAGTGAGCCGAGTTGATACAATAGAACCAAATACCTCTCCTGCAGTATCAGGTTTCAAAACCACATTCCAGGTACGGGTCCGTGGGATCGTGAATTAATTCAGCACATTTTCCAAAAAGTAAACCTCGGAAAAATACCAAAAAGTAAACCTCGGAAAAACTTACTCAAAGGACAACTGTAACAAAACACTGATACAATGTCAGCAGCTGTCAGAATTGTCGGTAAATAGACTTCAAAGGCATTTTTTTATCACAATGACTACAAAGAAAGCACAATCATCCGTTAGGCTGCTATCTAGACATCGGGAAATTGTCGGTAAAGACGTTTTACTCGGATGTTTTCTAACAATTTATCGGCACGCAATGAACATAAAAGACGCTTGCCTTTCTGAAATAATGTGTCAACATTTACAAAGGCAGTTTCGGGTAATAAAATCGATAAATTGGAGCCGGGTACCCGCAATCAGCGGTCGGGTTACGGGTACCCGGGTACCCGGCACGGCCTTATTATAAACAAACTTCCCAAGACCTTTTTCTTTCTTTGTTTTTTGTTAAACGTTGGTTACGATTAACCGTAAAGCATAAGGTTACACGGATAGTTTTAAAACCGAAAACTTGCAGGCTTATAACCCCTGCCAAATGCAACAGAATGCAACACAGCTGAAAAAGAACCCCGCTAAATGCAACAACATGTGTAGGGTTATGCTGGTATACCGACCAGCAAGCCTGCTAGGTGCAAAAAAATGCAAAATACCAGGGAGAAAACGCATTGCTTGCTATAGCAACAACTTGAAACAACTGTTTACCATGGGTGCATTCTGTTGCATTCAGCCTCTTCCAGGCACTGGACAAAATGTGAGGTATTCTGGTAAACTGAGACGGAACTTCGGGCATAGTGGAGTAAATGGCCAAACAATAAATATAAGTGATTTTCGCAGGTTTGCAAAGACGACAGTATGAGTTAGGCACACTGTGAGAAAAGATTTTACGCGACGTGCAAAGACTATTAGTACAGTACTGTATATTATGTAATATTTGTTACCATTGCATTTGTTTTTGCTAAGAAGGAATTTTTGTAATATTTGGATAGATTTTACCTTCCTAAGCGAGAAATCCATTGGTTCCATTTCGGACCTAATTTGTAACAAAATGGCGGCCATTTTGAAATCCAAGATGGCCGCCACATAGTAGATGAAAAAAAATGAAACCAATGAATTTCTAACCTAGTAAGGTAAAATCTATCCAAATATTAAAAAAAATCCTTCTTTAGCAAAATAAAATGCAAAATATGTAACAGCCTACAGTACATGTATATGGTGGTGGCAGGATTTTTAGCCACGGCAGTTTGGTTCTTTTACCTTCATGAGAGGCGATCTCTGGTCATTGTCACACAGGTTCAGCTTGGCTTTGTTTGACACTAGGAATGCCACGATCTCCTTGTGGCCCTGAGAACATGCCAAATGAAGGGCGGTTCTAGAATGGAGAGGGGAAAAACAAGGAAACCATAAGGGCAATGGCATCATTACAGACATTATGTTCAGAGCCTAAAACCAATTTGAAACAACATAATAACAATTTGTGCAGTGAACGAAAATGTAATAAACTAGGCCTATACATTGTATGTGACCTGCTCCTACAAAAACGGCGTCAAGTCGCGCTATGCTTTATTGAGTTATGATTGAAAATAGCCAATTTGACAGTGGGAAATTGTTTTGGGGGTTTTTGGCATGATACAACTCCCACATGTTTTCTTTCAAACTATTTTGTACAAAAGATTAGCAGAAAAATATCTAAATTTGATTTTACTGAGCTTACCCAAGAAGTAGGGTGTACAGGTAAAACATTATTCTTCCTCCAAAATGCTCAAACTATACACCAAATAAAATGTCTTGATGAAAGAAATACAATGCTTTTTAAATCGAGAAAATCGGATAATTAGTTTTTGAGAAATCCTGTTTTATTTGATTAAATTCACCCCATTCGATGAAGACGGTCCCTACATACATTGTGTATATCCCTGAATGGCACCAAAACATGCCCCACACACGGCACGCGAAACGCAGAGCTCACACATACATTCGCGTAGCTGTCATGAATCTAGCTTTACAAAGTACACTTTCCGCCCGAATCTACGCACATTAGAGACTTAAAAATAACAGGTATAGTAGACAAGACAAGTAAACTTTATGTAAATGATAACTCCTACCTTGAATTTTGAGGATTGCACCTCAAAATATTGAGTTTATTTTTACTTTTTTCGTAACTTTCGTTCTAAATTGTTTATCGAGGATCGAGTAAACACTAACGTGTTCAGTACCCCTTCGGGATCAAAATGAAACCCGTTTCAACTGTCACTCCGGGGTTCGGAAATCGCGCGGAGTTAAAACTCCACGATGTTTACGGGAAAAATCTGGGGCCGAACGCGTGGACGCGTGGATCGGTTTTTCTCGGGAAAAGTTGGGCGGAGCAAAAGGGCTTCATTCACAAAAAGTATAAGCTGTCGTACATCCACCCTACTGATATTTTATGTGCATTATTCGATAGCTGAAAGTCAGGGGTTTCAAATGAAGGTTTTACTTGCAGTTTCTGACATAGAAAAGTCGTACAATTTGGGGGATAAACATTGGTTAGATTTTCGGCGCACGGACAGTCTGTGTGTGGATGTCTTCAGTCGCGGTGAGTGACCTGAACACCTTACAAGAAGTAAAATGTAGCGAAATTTATGAAAATTATAAAAATATTATGATAAAATTATTGTATTTTCACATCAAAAATCAAAAATGTTACTCTATGTTTATGCTGTACCTTGAAGCCTTGTGCGTAATTTCATGCCGTAGCCGCATAAGGTTGTTTCACGTTCCGCGGCCATATTGGATTCAGCGCAAAAAAGGGGTACGCAACTTACCCGGATGATAGCGTGTTTATATGGGTGTTCCCTTCTCCTACATGTAGTAGGCCTACAGAGGGCGCTCTACTGAGCATGCGCAACTGGAACGTGAAACAACCTTATTGCAGTGTTTTCTCTGTTTAATTTTACAGGGCAACTCCTATTTAGTGTTATACAACCACCATGTTTGTCAACCAACCCAAATATTCACCCAATCCAAATAAAAACACAGACCTGTTTCCCTTATCAAGTTGATTGACATCTCCCTTCTTGCTAAGTTGCTGCACTTTCGCCAACTCGCCGGTCCAGGCCGACTTGTGCAGCTTCGGTAAATCCTTCTCCTTCAGCGAATAACCTGGAGAATCGAACGCTGCACCACCTGCTGACTCTGGAGCGGGTTCTTTCCCCTTCGCCTTACTGCTTTTAAAAATTTTCTTCATGTTTTAGCTAATAATAGCATTGTAAATCTATTTAAAAAGGTAGATTCCAGGGCCCTTGGATTCAAAGTAGCGTCCCTAGTGAACGACACAGCCTTGCAAGAATGCTTGGTTGTTTGTGTTTGGTTACTCTATAAAAATCCGTTTTGTCCCCAGACTACAATATATCTTTGGCAGAACCAATTGTTAACATACAACTAGAAGGAATAATTATCGTACTGCGTTAGCGCTTTGAAAACGAGGTTAATCAGACCTTAAATCCATGTGACAAGAGGATCCACCAACTCGACTCCCACCAACTCTACACCTTGACAACTTGACACCCACCAACTCAAAATCTGCACAAAAAACCAAGTCGACACCTAACCATCTCGGCACCTATCGGCACCTATCCAACTCGGCACCTTACCATCTCGGCACCTAACCAACTCGGCACCCAACCTACCCGGCAACTAACCAACTCGGCACCCAAACAACTCGGCACCTCCGATAAAGGGGAATTTTATCGAATTAAATTTTATATATCTACCTGGCAACGTTTGTTTTATTATTCTAGTCTGGTTTTTGCTTTATAACGTTAGTTTTTGTAAAAGAAACTCAAAAATGATTCTTCTTTTTTAATCTCTAAGTTAATTAAGGTTTTTCTCATTTAGTTTTTTTAAACATGTTTTTTGTTACTTTATACTTTTTGTTTGGTTTTATTGCTGTCGGTTTTTTCTATACCCTTTTGAGACTTTCAGTCGAGGTTTTACGCTTTTAATTTTTATTATCATTTTTTTTACTTTGTTTTTAAACTATTTTAAAATGGACAAATGATTACTTTGTACAGGGTATCAATCTTTCTTGCATGAGTACCGGTACATTAAACCAGAAATGAGCGTCATTCGTATGAAGCCTTTGCCCAATGCAGTCATGTTCAGGCATCCATTCGTTCTTTATTTTCTACATAACTGGTCTCAACATAAAATTATAAGCAGCTGCTTGTCGAGTCGGGACCTCCATTAAATTGACAATTACATTAATTGACATCAGTACACATAAGCCACTACACTAAACAGAAAAGACAGTGTTCTTGTAATCATATGAGACATGTAAAACAAATTGCACAGATATCATTAATTTTGTTTTATTAAACGAAATCCTCTCATCGACATACAAACCTAAACATTTCACCCAGTTAGTATGATTTGTATATTGTTGACAAAGACTTCAGGTAGCTTATAATATTGTTTTGTTTACTAAATAACATATAACTTGTTTTTTTCGATATTAAGAGACAACCTGTTAGTTTGCATTAATCCAATTGGTACTTTTCATAAGCTCAGTATTAACAATTTCCAAAAAGTCGATTAATATCTGGGTGACTATAAGGTTACTATCATCAGCAAATAGAATGAAAAAACAAATCATAAGATTTATCAAAATCATTTATACAGATCGAAAATAAAAGTGGTCCTAAAAATTGAAGGACTGAGTTTGTCTTTGCTAAACAGCAGCCACCATGCAGTCTAATCGCGCCGATCAACCCACGGGGCCGACCTACTTGATTGCGTCGGATTTGTAATTTTTTGTTTACACTTTTTAATGGCGAAGGCAACAATATAGATTTTCTCTGTCATTTTCGGCAAATGAGCAGCCGATTTAATTTTCGTGCATTCGAATTAAAGCTATTTTGTCTCACCAGTTTTTACTGCGTTTTAAATTCAGAATTCGGGCATTCAATTTCGTTTTGAGGCATTCCAATTTCTTTAGCACTGTGTTCAATTTAGCATATCGTCATTCTTTTTCGTGACGCACAATCATCATTCAATTTAGAAAAGCTGGTTCGACTGGAGATTTTTACTGATTTATTTGTTTCAATTTCGTAAAGAGGCAATCAATTTCGCTAAAGGAGAATTCAAATAAGTACGATAAAGAAATGCGAATAAACAGATAAACTGACTGTATACTACGTACGCAACTGTTTCATATCTTCACTTTATTTCAGGCAAACCTTATTGTTCTTTATTTATGTTTTCAGTAGTTTTTACATGGGGCCCATTAGGTTTTTCTTCTTCTTTGTTTTCTTCTTTATTCCTTTCTTGCTTTTTTTTGGGGGGGAGGGAGGTCTTTATTGGTTAGCTGACCAAGACCTAATTTTGTATTGTGTTTGAATGTGTGGTTTCTTTGTGTTTTTCCTGGTTTCTTATTGTTTATGTTGTTTCTTCCTCAACTTGATGGCATCGATCTGTTGGCGTGCCAGACATCTTGGCATAATGTTTGGGTATGGTTGTACGGTACCACTGCATGCAATTCACTTTGGTGATGACATCAACGCTCTGATGCCGCTTGTTGAAGGAGATCGCACCTCCGATGCTGCATGTTCATTCCTGCCAGTTACCGGTTAGCCTGTCTGTCTGCACCAAGCCTACTTCACTAGTGAAACAGCAAAGGTGACATTGCAATTTCTCCTTCGTTGTCTGTCGACGACTCGTCTTGCGGCGATCCCTCGCGGAGCTGTACACTGGGAGCGTCAAGTCTACCAAAACGGCTGACTGTAGAAATATTTGTAGAGATCAATGTTTGTGACTTTTGTCTTCCAACAGACTCGTTG
Organism: Crossaster papposus; assembly: GCA_037893245.1. Taxonomy (NCBI): domain Eukaryota; kingdom Metazoa; phylum Echinodermata; class Asteroidea; order Velatida; family Solasteridae; genus Crossaster; species Crossaster papposus. The sequence continues at coordinate 867,018 of JBAIAA010000460.1, forward strand.
GGTTTTGTTCCTAAAAAAGCCCAACGGGTGCGGGTCTATTATAGGTTTTCCCGGCCAATTTGAACAAAAAAAACATTCGAGTTAATACCCGGCTCATTCAATTTCGCTTAAAAATAAATGCTCAGGTACATCAGCATTCAACAGTTAAAAAGAGTCATTCAATTTCAAAACTTGAGCATTCATTAGACAAATAAAATCATTCAATTTGAAATGGTTACTTAGTTCATTCAATTTCGTCACAGCCATCAGCGACGGGCTGGTCGACTATTCATGTTCATCAACTGGCAAACATTTTAAAAACGTTTGCATTCAAATTCGTTTCTGTGGTATGGGCTTTCTGGTTCATATCTGCCTATATAAATGCAGGATATTACGAGTAAAAATCACTTCTACACTGTTGCCGAGTTATAGCCTACCTCTCACTAAATATACGAATTTGAAGCAAACATTGCTTCCCGTGGTCATAACAGAAGAGTAAGCAATGTAGATAGAGGAAGGGTGAATGAAGCATTCGAGAGCAACCATGTTGACTACTTGGAATTGGCAGACACTCCATAGGAACCAAGAGGTCTACTGCAAGGTCCATCGTGGCAACATACTTGGGTACCGGTCGTCACGAGAAGTTGCCTACAGGAGGGGCATAAACTAAAGTAGATGAGGAGATGTGAGATGAGCTTGAGCGATTGCTGAACGTCAATTCTCTACTAATTCTCACCCGGATGAAAGATGAGCTACAACGTTCTCTGCCAGACAAGCCAACCGTGTCTACCAGCACTATAGCCAGAAGCCTGGACGGCATGCTCATGACCCTTAAACTTGCAGAGGACGTGTCTGATGCCTGAAACTCGCAACGGGTACTTGATATGCGTGTACAGTACGCGCAGTGGTTTATGCAGTACGGAGTTGTCGGCCACTGCGTGGAACACGCACAACGCAGACGCAACTGCAATGTGACATTCGCTGTTTCTGGAGAGATTGGTCTTGTACACCAGCGAATAGCTTTTGAGACCGTTACGAGAGAAAGATTTGAAGAGTTTCTGGCGGACACAGCTCGTGAGTGCAAAAATATGTTCCCCGCAGATGAACCAGTCTTTCTTGTGTACGACAATGCTAGACCCCATGTACGCGCCCAGCTCCCAGCAGGAATCAACCAGGTGATTCAGTTGAAGCGTCTGCCACCCTACTCACCATTCATGAACATGACTGAAATGGCCAATTCGTCATTCAATGCCGGCGTCAAACGCGAGATTTGGCCCTTCCAGAATAGCAGCTACGAGTAGGGGACCTAGAAGCAGCACATTACGCAGGAGCGATTCTTCAACCGTGGAGGGGTGACCTCGTTCAAAAAGGTGGCTCAACAAAATGTGGGACAAATAACTCATGAAAATTGCGTGAGATGGTACAACAACAGCCAAACGTACATGCCGAGATGCCTAACACGTCAGAACATTGAAGGTTAAAGAACACAATTTATGTGCCAACAAACTTTATTCAGCCGTTCTTTAGACACATTGTAAAGTTTAATTAATGGGGTAACAAAACAAAAGGAACACATCTGCAATTAGGACTAACAGTAAGAATTACATGAAACGCGTAAAACACCTAAGCCACACAACTGCCAGTAACATTATCGCTAACTTTAAACGCAAGCATGTTAGCCGTACGTACCATACTCATGTTGAATTTGAACCCTCAAATGTTAAAATGCGTTGCCCATAAACGAAAAAGAAAAAAACAATAGGTACAAAATCGCAGTGCGCTTCGATGATTCTGAATTTGATTGCACCTCTCCGGAAAAGGTGGTGGATATTCAACAAAAGAATGGCGATCTTGTAGTCTTGAATGCCTATAAACGAAAACGAAATTGAATTCAATAATGTCGAAAGAGTAACCCTAGTTTGATTGAATTCGAGAAATCGCGTGAATTTGAAAGCGCAATAATGAAATTGAATGCTCTTTTGCTGAAATTGGCCAGGAAAACCTATATTAACGTAGAGGCGGGGGCTACATTGGGGCCTGGCCCAGAGAGATAGACGACCAATATACTTCTTCCTTTGAGCATGTAAATAGATCGAGCTATTACTCCAGCTTCCAAACCTATTGGTACATCGATTTGAAACAATCTTCAAATGGCCGCCAGTGGTTAAGCTCCTCGGCTGCAAAATCCATCGCCCGGGCTAGAATCCCGGTCCCGGCCCAGTCGTCTTTTTTCAATTCGAATGCACGCGGTTTCGCAATCTTATCTTTAAATTCTAACCCTATAATCATTAAACCGTAACCCTAGCCAACCCTAACCCTATCTATTAAATCCTAACCGTAACCCTTACCATTAAATTGTAACCCTAACCCTTAAATCGTAACCCTAATAACAAACTGAGCCTAATGTAACGACCGGTCGTCACCTGGCCAACGATTGGACGAGGCCCCGGTAGGAAAGCCGTATTTTTGCACGGCTTTTTAAACGAAAGAACACTATTTATACACTTTTTAATGTCAAAGACGACAATATGCTTTTATAATTAAAATGGATCGTTTAATTATTTATTTGGAAGTTGATCTGAACTTCCATTGATATTGGTGCAAAATTCGTATTCATAAGTTTAGCTGCCAAAAACCTTGCATGGTTTGTTTCCTCCTGATCAAAACATTCTCCTGTGATCTTGGCATTCGCCAAGAAAACAAATTTATTAAAACCTTTGGTGAATACATTGCCGAAATGTAACAATATTGAAACGCCATGGTCATTCCCAAATGTATTTGGGTTTGGGCGGGCCAGGCACGCGGCATGTTCCCCAGGCCCAGGCCCGGTTTGGCCGCCCGACCGAGCCACCGGGCCGCGAATTTTATTTTCCCAAACAGGTTTGCACAATTTCATGAATTATTCAGTAGTTTGGATGAGAAGTTATGTTTATTCATCGGAATAAAACATGACGTCACAGCATTGTTGTTATTAGTTAACTAGTTACAATAAATCACTTTAAAGAACAGCTGTTGTCGAGCTGCTATACGTAGTGTAGTGGATAGTGGGATTGGCTATGGATCAAAGATCCCGGGTTCGAATCCTGCTGTAGTAGGTCACCTCGTTTTTCCTAGTCAAATTGATATCTTTAGAGTATTTTTAATTTAAGGGGAAAAGGAGACCAACCTAAGTGTTGTACAGCGATCAACGCAACTACTAGTCTTTGGGCAAGACGTTGCTTAATTCGCAGCCACGAGAGGGCGCTATCGCGACAAACCATCATCACTCGCCATCCTGTCCGTAACAACGTCTTTGGAATTACGTCAAATTTTTTACCGAAAACGGTAAAAAACTAGTGCGCATGCGCTATTTATGTATGTTAATGAAGGAAATTTGTTCTTCGCGCACGCGCACATACGACAGCTAGTGTAGAATAGGTCAGGTAGCAAGTACCGCCGAGATACTCACACGAGTCATCAGAAAGTCGCCGGAACGGTTTTCTCCGTGTGCACGGTGGGCTCCGAGATGGCAGAAGGAGCGGACATGAAACCTAGGCGATGGTGTTTAATCTGCCTTTAATTTATGGACATCATGTTTATTTCTAGTGATTTGGATAAATTTAACCTTTATTATTAGTGCATTGAGGTAGGAATACATTCCTAATCTTACATGTACCTCAATTGCAAGTGTTATCAAAGAATTAAATTTTGAAAATGATTCACATGTATTTTGAATTTCATTTGAGCCTTGAGGCCAAAAAGAATTAACAAACAGCCCTCTAAATGTCGCTGTTTGCTGCTTTGTATTAATAACTGAAACTCAATTAGAATGACTAAATTGGCAACTGCAGTGTAAAGATAAAATGTGTCTATACTAATTATAGTTTTCCCCTCTGAAAAATGTCCGAATTCCTTGGCTGCAGCTTAAATTGCATAAAAGTCTGTGGGAATATTTTAGTAAGAATTAATTGATTACCCTGAAGCTTGCTTAGCCCATATACCCAGCACGATATGATGAGACCAAGGGACTACCCTTAGACCACCATATACAGTTCACACTCTAGTACTTACCTAACGCCCCCCCCCCCCCCCCCCCCTATTCCCTAAAAACCTACAAAGAATCATGAAAAAACAGAATATTCCGCAAGCACAATGGCAACCACAAAGGAGGGGGAGGGGGCAATTTTAAAATTATATGAAAAGGCACATAATTATATATGTAAGCAAAATTGTTTCTTTTGACTTGAGAAGTTGGGTTACTGATACCCCCTTCACATACACGGATTTTTCTTACGAGTCTTTACGGATCGCACAGATCCTTACGATTTGGCCAGTTTTACGACTGATTTAAGTGTTGTTACGAGTTATTACGGGCTATATTTACGGTTTATTACGGATTATTACGAGTTATTGCCATGTATTTACGTCAAAATTCCACGATTTGTTACGAGTTGTCACGGATAACTACGAGCAACTTACGAGCATTTTTAGACCTGTTTACGTGTTACGAATAGTTACGAGTTAGTTGCAAGTCCTCAGCTCAGGATTTGTTGCCAAAACATATAAATCCTGCAAATCTCAATGTATACATGTACAATCATTCGTAAAGTATACGTATTTATTATTAAAGTCCTCGTAACTACACGTAAAGTGCTCGTAATAACTTGTAACAATCCGTAAAGCCATCGTAACACGACCCGAATGAAATCGTTAACAACACGTAAGCACTCGTAATAATCCGTAAACAAATCGTAAACTAACCGTAACGAATTGTAAAAAAAATTGTTACGAGTCATTTACGGATTTTTGCAAGCAGTTTACGGATGGTTACGTGTTGTTGCGAGTGGTTTACGGATTGTTACAAGCTTTTTACGAGTTATTTACGGAAAACTCAAACCGTGGACAATCGTAAGATTTTTTTGTGGTTGCGAGTTGTGACGAATTATTTACGGATACCAGCGAGTTATTTACGGATGCTTGCGATTGACTACGAGTTGGCGATCCGTAAGGACTCATAAGAAAAAATCCGTGTATGTGAAGGGTGTATAAAGATCCTAAAAAGAAATTTGAAAAATAAATTGCAAAGGTGAAATTCGTCCTGAATTTATGACTAAAGAAATTCATGAAAATAAATATATTTTAGGGGGATCGTTGTCATTTTCAAAATACCAAATGGATTCTGCCTTTAAAACTTGTTGGCAAGAGATGACCCTAATTAATATGTACTGAAAAATCTTCCATTTTCACGAATAACGTTGAACACGTTTGATGATAAAATGTGTACAGTATGTACATGTACATTTGTGTACAATACACGTATACGTGTGTACCACTGACCTCTAGTACGGTCAGTGGTGTGTACACACACATGTATGTACACCAAGATGCAATGAGAAGTTGAGTCAGGGTGTTAGACCTATGCATATGTATGTTTATGCAAAGTACGTAATGTACGCTGCATTCATTAGGCTAAGCAGGTGCGTGCGCATATCTCTACCTCGACGTAATTCCAAAGACGTTGTTACGGACAGGATGGCGAGTGATGATGGTTTGTCGCGATAGCGCCCTCTCGTGGCTGCGAATTAAGCAACGTCTTGCCCAAAGACTACGCAACTACTGAATAATTCATGAAATTGTGCAAACCTGTTTGGGAAAAAAAAATTCGCCGGACCGGGGGTATAGGCAGGCGAATTTTTTTCCGTAGGTGGGTGAGTCAAAATTCATTATTATTATTATTTTTTTCTGGTAATGAAACCAAGGATCCTTCAAAAGTGCTCAAGGCACTGTAGCTCGTAAGCCAGAAGAAACCCGTAGATAGAGGCTGTGTCAGCGCAGCCAGGAACACCGGGGCAAACCCCTTCTCTTAGCGATAAGTGTTCTGGGTTCTTTTACGTGCATTATACAATTTTATAATGTTATAATGGGAAAGATATATACACACATTATAAATTATACAACACACGGGACCTACAACTTTACGTCCCATCCGAAGGACGAAGCAATAGTGGGTGTCCCGGCCGGGATTCGAACTCGGCTCTGTTGAACAGAAAACACACGCTCTTAACCACTCGGCCACGACACTCCACAAGTCACGAATTATTCAGCAGTTGCATTGATACCACACTTATGTTCTAGGTCTTTTTTCCCCCTTAAATTAAAAAAGCTCCAAAAATATCAATTTGACTTGGAAAAACGAGGTGACCTACAGCAGGATTCGAACCAGGGATCTTTGATCCATAGCCCATCCCACTAGGCCTATATCCATCCACTACACTATGTATAGCAGCTCGACAACAGCTCTTCTTTAAAGTGATTTAATGTAACTAGCTAACTAAATAACAACAATGCTGTGACGGCAGGTTTTATTCCAATAAATAAACATAACTTCTTATCCAAACTACTGAATAATTCACGATTTTTGACTCGCCCACCTACGGAAACAAAATCGCAGGCGGGCCTGCTATGCACGTCGGCGCACATGTGCCGCACAGACAAGACTCGCGCGTCACTATAGGCCGGCCCCTCTCGCTCCTAATTCTGAATTAGTATGTAGGCCCCAAAACCATGATGGACCAAGGTTTTGGAGAAAGTCAGGTGCCGAGTTGGCCGGATGTCGAGTTGGCAGTAGGGCACAGGAGGCAAAATCTATCTGCGTGTCGAGTTGGCGAGGTGTCTTGTTGGCTGTGTGTCGAGCTCGTCAGGTGTCGACTTGATGAGGTTTCGAGTTGGTGGGTGTCGAAGTGACCGACATTCATTGAATGTATGCGACACAAGCAATGACAGTGCTCGACTAGACAAGGCCAAAGGTTAATAATACGGTAGGCATCCTTGACTGTTGTTGTGCCCAAAGATCGATTTTATGTGTGCCCCATTTTCGATTTTATTAAGAAATGTTCCCCTTGGGGTGCACCCTGCTAGTAGGAGTGACTACGGTACAACAACTAACCCTTATTCCTTAACTATTATTATTATTTTCTGGTGGTAATGAAACCAAGGATCCTTCAAAAGCGCTCGAGTCAAGCCAAGGCACTGTAGCTCGTAAGCCAGAAGAAACTCGTAGACAGAGGCTGTGTCAGCCAGGAACACCGGGGCAAACCCCTTCTCTTAGCCGCCCCGCCCCGAAGTGTACTGGGTTCTTTTACATGCATTGTACAATTTTATAATGTTATAATGGGAAAGATACACACATTATAAATTATACAACACACGGGACCTACAACTTTACGTCTCATTCGAAGGACGAAGCAATAGTGGTTTAATTGCCTTGCTTAAGGACACACGTGTCGACACCGGGACTCGAACTCGCGCTCTGCGGAACAGAAAACCAAGCTCTTAACCGCTCGGCCACTCCACTCCACTCCACTAAGACAAAGTTTGACAAAGCATGTCATGATCATGATCATCATTCAACATCATGATGTTTGTGTGCAATTTTTTTTTTTACAGTACAGGTAGGATACACCATTTGCAGATATCGAGAAAATAACTTAAGAAATATCTTACTCATCTGAAAGTAAATAATGATTCTAAGCATCCAGCAAAATGATTGCGCTAGATATCCTGTAATTATTCTGAAAAATAAAATTCTACATGTATAAAGAAAAATTTGCGATCGCTGGACAGCAATTGCGAAAAAACACAAATAACATAACATTTTTTAACTCTCTGGCTCCTGCGTAAATCCCCAGCACAGTAATCATTAGTCTTCTGACGTTTTATGGAATTATCTTCCACGACGACAACTAGGAACTGCACATCATTGTCTTCTTTTAGTAAACAAGTTATTGTATGTTGGCATTTTGCATGCAAAAGTATAGCGAGCGTCCAGCGGTGATCCTACTAAAAAACTACAATGTCATGTGGTAAACATAGGGGTGACCCTATCACTCAGTACACAGCGCTATAATCAAACAGTTTAACTAATAATTGGAAAATATGAAGACTAACATTAATAAAGCGTCAAAATGAACAAAGAAGTTGGCAAGGCGGGACTCAAACCTGCGACCTCTGAAAATACCGTTTATTTGTTTATTAACTAAGCTTATTAGCTTGAATAAGTAAAGATTTTGAAAAGAATGTTGAACCCTGACACTGTCATTGTTTTTTCCTTCATCTCAATGAAGGTCATTTAAAAAAATGTTGAAAAGACTTAAGCCGTTTTCGCACTGGACTTTTTTGGGGGAAGGTTTTACCGAGACGATGAACGTTTTCCTGGGCCGCTTTTACTGAGACGCGCTGTTCGCACTAGACTTAACGTCTAGGGAAAAGTTACCTGGGACGTTTTCCCGGGCAGCAGTTGGCCGGTAGAAGTAACCACTGGACTCGGGAGAAGTAACTGAGAGGAAAACGTCCTAGGCTGTCCGCACTGGACTTAAAATGGGAAAAGTACCCATCGTCTCGGTATGTTTTATCAAAATAAGTCCAGTGCGAACAGGGCTTTAGAAACATTTCCAATTTTGCTAGAAAATATACTTCGTAATAGAAAATACTTTGTAACGTAACACAACCGAAGAAGTGTTGTCAGGATACAATATATTAAATCTGTCAGTTGTGATTACTTATATTGGCATTCTCTCTGCCTTTTTCCTCCAGTTTCTTCAAGTTACTACGCTCTTCACAAGATATTTTTACAGTAACACCGATTGTTTTAAACTGCTATGCTGCTGAAGCCTCTGAAATATTTCCACTGCAAAGCTTTGTATTCGTCTGTTTGTCCAAACTTCACCGTTGCGTCCTTTATCAGCCAGGAGCACCGACGCACGAGGTCGCTATTTACAATGGAAGAGGTTAAGAAGGGTTTCCGGGAGGATGTCAATCTTGCGGCCGTTTGTCAGATGACTGCCACCGAAGACAAAGATGCCAATTTCAAAGCTGGTTCTTATCTGGTCCGACGAGCTGCAAAGATGGGTGCTAAGGTGATTGTCGCCATGGAAACTAAACCAAGGGGTCCTTAAAAAAAATGCACAGGCACTGCAGTGGGCAAGCCACGGTAACTCGTACCCACTCGGCCGTCTCAAAGCAAAACAATGTAAGTTGTGTGCAAATCACATTAGAGTTGAATTGTTTTGCCTTGAGACGGCCGCACTGCCCAAATAGGGTTCTAGGAATTGTGTATTATACAAATATTGAGTGACTGAAAGAGTGAAGTGGGAGAAATATTATCGCTCTGTAAAATCTGGACTTTTTTATTTCACGATGTGATACAGATTTGTTATGATACAGATCCGCGAACGTTGGCTCATTTGTTGACATCACCTAACTTTTGTTCAAACAAAAGTTCCTATGTGACCTGTTCCAACAAAACCCGGACAAAGTCGCACAATGTGTTTTGTCACAATGTACTCTTGAAGTCATTTCGGGATGGATTTTATCATTTTGAGGTTTTAGGTTTTCCTAAGTTAATCTACAATCTCCTCAAATTTGAACAAAATCCGTCTACCAGAAGTGTGTTTTTTTGTCAATTTTGTGAAACATTTGTGTATAGAAATAATACGCTTTTCTGAACTTCAAAGCTGTTTATCTCATAATTAGGTTGTCAGGGTTTTATCACTAAATCCAGACCCAAGGGAAGATAGGGTGGGGGTACATATGTAAATGATACATTATTTTAAAGCTGAGAACCTAGAGAATTTGAAAAAAGTAAAATCTAAAAAAACAAAAAAGTCGACTTTGTCCGGGTTTCGTTGGAACAGGTCACCTATTGTCTTGGTTTTTTATTGCACGAAAAATTACGCATTCTGCATATTTGGTTACCACGTACCCAACAGCCTTGTGTACATTCATCTTCCGCATTTTATCTCAGGACAAAATCTTGTTGTGCAGTGAGAATACCGAACGGGCTTGCCTATAAAGTCATACAAGGTCCCATAAAATATAGGGCAAACCTAATATTCAATTGTGCATTCTGTTGACTGTACAGATGGTGTTTTTGCCTGAAGGCGTGGACTATATCGCCACTTCAGCAGAGAGGTCAGCCAGCATGGCTGAGCCGCTCAATGGTAAAACAGTGACGGGCTACGCTGAGCTGAGCAAACAGTACGGTGTGTGGATATCGCTAGGAGGGGTCCACGAAATGGTGAGTATACTGCCAGTTTCAACACGACTCTCGGTATATCAACACCTCAACTCGAACTGCAACTCGCATAGACTTGGTGCCAAGTCGGTAAGCGGTACCTGTCCACTCGGTATTTACACGGGGGACGTTGCGGTTGCTTCGTCCCCAATTTGCAGATTTCGAAGTATGTCGCAACTCGGCACATTACTAGTCTTAAACCAGCCGTGCCGATGAATTTCGACTGAAATTCACGGATGAAACACGACTATCTAACAACTTGTCATCAAGTCTACAACTCGCATGGTTTTGAAGCAAAGGCGAGGTCAGATGTCGTATGAGGATAGGTTAGGCCAGTTAAACTGGTTGTCTTTCCCATCCCGACCAGATTGCCTCACCTGTTCCTTTGTTTACAAATGTTTGTATGGCCTTTGTAAGTGTGAATCTGTCACGGATAACACGGCCATTAATCCAAGACATCCCGATTCTATCACATTTCGACATCTCCCCGCTCGTACTCAAGCTCTCGTTCAATCTTCTACCCGTAGATTTTCTACACTTGAGAATGCTCCCCCCCCCCCCCCCCCCCCATATTAAGGATTCTGCTGTCATCAACTCTTCCTCTCGGTTTCTAAAGATCTGAAGCACTCGTTCTTTCCTGAAAACTAAGTGTTTTCAGATTGATACCATTGTTAGTTTGTCAATGGGGCCATTTAGTATTGTTGTTTTTGTTGTTTTTGCTACATCTGTTTGTCCCTGTTGAAATATGTGTGGGATAGCATACCTAATTTTCATTTTTTCATTTTGAGTATGTTTGTCTTGTTTGTACCTTGTATATTCCATATTGTTGGGTCAAATAAATAATAATAATAATAATAGTAATATTAATAAAAATATATTAAGATATCACTTATCCAAAAAGTAACCTACCAAAATTGACCAGAATATGTGACCCGCTCCATCGTAATCAGGAATAAGTCGCTCAGACCGTTTTACGCAATCGGCCGTTGAAGTAAACGCATGGGTGAAAATCGTGACAAGTCGATTTTCTGAACATTGTATTTTTAGGAAGTGTAGTTATCACAGATTATTGTCATTAATGTCTTGTTTGTAAAAACGATCAATAAAGATAAAAATGAATTGGATTTGTGTGCGCTTGTCCGTATGATTTTGGTCAATTTTGTTTATTTCAAAGCTGTTTTTCTCGGAATGTGGATTCGGCAAATAAATATACACCTGACATCTTCATCGAGTTATCGGACCATAACTCGTTAACCTAAGCAGATACACACTTGTGATGGGTATCATTAGAAAGCTTATGAAATGAAAGCTTTCTCACCATGTGCATATCTCAAAAAGTCATTTTATGACTTATTCCTGATTTCGATGGAGCGGGTCACATATTGGTAAATACATGTACAATGTATAGTATACTAAACACAGCGAGAAATATTTTCGTCAGGTTTGCTAAGATTAAAATAAAAAAAAGGCATTTTTTACATGGGTCAATAAACTTTGGAGAAAGTGCGTTGACCCATATGCAAAACGTGCCTTAATACCAAAGATTAGATATTATATAATTAACGAATGTTTGTGAGTGCGATGGTAAGAATAATTTTATTAGGGGACAGATGAAATGTTCTACAAGGATCACTTGTTCCTTATTTTAAAACAAGACAAACAAAATAATTGGCAATTATCTGTTTTCCCAACAGGGGCCAGCACAGCCTGTCAACGGCGATAAAATCTACTGCGCCCACGTTCTTCTTAATCCAGAGGGAAAAATTGCGTCCGTATATCGCAAAGCGCATCTGTTCCAAGCACAGATAGAAGGCCGCATGAACATACAAGAGTCAAGTTATGTTCTCCATGGTGAACACATGAGCGAAGTTGTTGACACCCCCATTGGCAAAGTAGCACCGATGGTTGTATCCTTGTTCTGTTTTCTAAACAAAGAAATTGACTGAAGCGAGGCTTAAACGTTCGACCTCCAGATTGCTAAGCAACCCAGCCCTAGCTATGTTGGCAGTTTCTCATTGTCTTTGTTAAAGGGAAACTCCACCCATAGTTTATAATGGCATAATGTTAAAGAGTGTCAATTGCCATTGTGACTTGATTTTTATTTCATTTTTATCGGTTTCGGTAATCGTATAAAACAGAGATTTTCTCGCAATGCGATTACCGTCATGCGAGCCGCCATTTTGTTCTGGTTTATCGGTACATATGAGATATTGTGACGTAGTTTCTGCACCATCAGTACGCATAGCGGCCCGATCGATAGCGGCCCTGCACGCGCAAGAAATGCAAGTGAACCCCTTTGTGTGCAGCATAGTGTATACATAATGTGTACTGTACATGTGAAAGTGGGCTCAAAATCATACGAAGAAGGACCTGATGCCATAATTACTAGCTCACAGATTTTCTATTCTTCTCAGAAAATACAGAAAGAAACGATAGTTTGTTGCGCGTCAAGTCGATATTCTGCACAGATATGCAATACATGTACTTGTAATAGTCGGGCGCCGTACAACATACGTATGCATAATGTAGTTGGCCGTGTCAAGGTGGGATACCAGTGCGAACAACACGCAATAAAGCGATGTGCATTGAGGTGCAGACACTCTGTCATAATGTCCCGGATGAGGCGGGAAATTTGAACAATATGGCCGCGCCCTTGTACTCCTGAATGGCAAGAAATCGTGAATATAATAGGCGCGTGAGTCGTTCTTGATAACCTATCAAAACAAATTCTCTGCAGAATCAATATGTTACCATATATTCTTTTAGACTAGGTAAAATATTATTGGGAATGGAATTTCCCTTTAAGGGGTCAGGGTTCCAACGGGTCATGGAAAGTCATGGAAAGTCATGGAAAGAAATGTTGTCTAATATCAAAGATTACAATGTAAATAAATCTGAAAATTGAAAGAAAAAAAATCCCCCCCTTTTTTTTGTATACATTTTTCCTCGCTTTGGAACTTTGCCTAGTCCCGTCTTATTTTGCCAGAACGCCTCACATATGCCAGAACCTTTACATGAAATGCACTGGAGAATGTAAACCACATGGCACTTGGCGGGCCTCGCATACAAGTTAATGACAGGATTTATAATATTACTTTCAAAGTAAAGTAAAAGTAAAGCCTGTTGCGAGCCAATGTGGCTAATTAGACCGGTGTTTAACACGTTGACTGCATGGTACGCATGCGCATACTTAATAGATGCTTTTTTTTTTAAACACTGAAAAATTTTTTTTTGAACATAAACATACAATACAAAAACCTTTCCTTTGCTACGAGTATACTCGTAGTGGCAGAATCCGATACACCTGTTACTAGGACTAGATACTCGTAGTCAGCAGTCAACGTGTTAAAGGAATCGTATACGTTTGGTAATTGCTCCAAAAATTAATGGAAATAAAAACTTACTTGGTAAGAAGTACAGCAGCTTTGGATAGTATAATGCATTTTTAAAAACATTTCACTTCGAAGTACTGCGGTTATGGAAAAAGATATCACTTTTTATCCCCAAAAATTTGAATCTGAGAAGCGTTACTGCAGTGACAATTCTCAGATTGTGTATTCCAATGCAGATTATTCTTCCTGCGTGGACATAACCGCTCCAGATTTTCGGCAATATCTCAAAATCGCTACCACCTTTTGAAATGAAATTTTTACAAGTTTAGTTTTATGGTATATATCTGTAACTATATAGGATTGAAACAAACAGTGGGTTCCAATTACCAAACGTATACGATCCCTTTAAGTCCAGTTTCTGTAGCATAAAACGACTGAATTGTTTTTATTCCCCTGGATGGGATGCTAGTCCATCTCTGGTTATTTTCCAGCTATAATGCCAGTTCCCATTGATACTCCTGGGCGAAGAGAGGCAAATGGGGTGAAGTGGCTTGCCCAAGGACACAACATATGGCCAGCAGCTGAATTTGAACCCTGACCCTCTGATCATGAGTCACAAACATAACCCGTCACATGATGTAAGTTCCACCAATCAAATGAGGATCTGTATGTCAGTTATATAATTCCAACGGTTGTCCTTAATAATACGGCAATAATCAGTGTTACGATGTGCGGTTTCCTGAAATGTCCACAGCCCTGACCCAGCAAGGGGCTGAGATTCTGGCCTACCCATCAGCATTTATGCAGCTAACAGGAATGGCACACTGGGAGGTAATTATTCATTTGTAATAATAATTTATAATTAATAGGAGGCTAATTGTGACCTGCTCCCACGAAAACAGCTGAAAGTCGCGCTATGCTTTATTGAGTTATGATTGAAAATAGCCAATTTGACAGTGTGGAATATTTTTTGGGGGTTTTGGCATGATACAATTACCATTTTGTACGCAGCAGAGCCATAGGGAACCAGTGTTATGTACAAACCATTATTTGTTACAAATCTTTCAGGTCCTACTACACATCAGAGCCATAGAGAACCAGTGTAATGTACAAACCATTATTTGTCACAAATCATTCCGGTGCTACTACGCAGCAGAGCCATAGAAAACCAGTGTTGTGTACAAACCATTATTTGTTACAAATCTTTCAGGTGCTACTACGCAGCAGAGCCATAGAGAACCAGTGTTATGTACCGTACAAACCATTATTTGTTACGAATCTTTCAGGTGCTACTACGCAGCAGAGCCATAGAGAACCAGTGTTATATACAAACCATTATTTGTTACGAATCTTTCAGGTGCTACTACGCAGCAGAGCCATGGAGAACCAGTGTTATATACAAACCATTATTTGTTACGAATCTTTCAGGTGCTACTACGCAGCAGAGCCACAGAGAACCAGTGTTATGTACAAACCATTATTTGTTACAAATCTTTCAGGTGCTACTACGCAGCAGAGCCATAGAGAACCAGTGTTATATACAAACCATTATTTGTTACGAATCTTTCAGGTGCTACTACGCAGCAGAGCCATGGAGAACCAGTGTTATATACAAACCATTATTTGTTACGAATCTTTCAGGTGCTACTACGCAGCAGAGCCATAGAGAACCAGTGTTATGTACAAACCATTATTTGTTACGAATCTTTCAGGTGCTACTACGCAGCAGAGCCATAGAGAACCAGTGTTATATACAAACCATTATTTGTTACGAATCTTTCAGGTCCTACTACGCAGCAGAGCCATAGAGAACCAGTGTTATGTGATTGCCTCCGCACAGACGGGTAAACACCATGAGAAGAGGGTTTCCTACGGTCGGGCTATGGTATGTGACATCAAAGACCACTTGAAATAATCTGAAAATTCCAACGATCCTCTAAAAAAATGATAAATGCTTCTATTTGTTAGATCTGCCGTTATGGGAGTTTTGTCTATATTTATTCCAGTAGCACTAATCCTTATCAAGTAGTATTCAACATTTGCATGCATCGCTATATGAAACTACTGTAAGCAGGGTTGTAGCTACGCTGGCTGGCGCCGGCCGGCGGTAGCCGATACTCAACATCACCGGCCGGCACTCAGGTTAAAAATGAAGCGTGCCGGCCGGCACAAATTTTGCTGAATTACATCGCGTTTTTATTCTTTTTGGTGCAAGCATCGCATCGCAATTTTGCATGCCGCAATTGCTGATGCACTAGCCGCATGCATGCACCACCACCGTTAGACATGTAAAAGCGCTCCCAGGTTTTCCGGTTCTCAGACCAAAATATTCTGACTAATATTTCTGGTTCATTAGGTCAGGTAACCAGACTATCCGATGTTGCGACGTCACGTTGTTTGTTTTATTCATTCATAGAGGGCGTGCTGTCATCCAACTGGGCAGCTGGCGGTGGCTAGGCTAGGCTATTGCTGCATTCCAATCGCGTCGTGTTTATCGTGTTCACCATGAATTTCTCCATGTTCACGAGTAGGTTGCATTCCAAACGCTACTCACCAAGACGCACGCGCACAGTCGAGTTAGTTGTGCGGTAAGGACATTCTTTATCGCGCAAGAATTCGTACGTGAACCAACACGCATGCGCGAGTATTTCATTCGTTTATGAAGTCGTGAACATGGAGAAAAAAATTACCAGGCGATTAGAACGCCATTATACGACTCGTGAACACGATAAACACGACGCGATTGGAACGCAGAATTAGTACATTGTGCGTACGTACATGCACTGCATACACATACATGTATGTATGTACTCAGTTGGCCCGCGAGCGCACGCGCTCCTCGTTCTTGCAGCTGATTGAGCTGATGCTACCGGCTCTCAGCCCGAAAACAGCCGGCACTAAATAAATTCTAGCTACAACCCTGACTGTAAGTGAATACAAGTTTCAACATCCTGTGAAGTCACGGCACATGGTGTACTGTGGTTTTCAAGAAAAGTGTAAATTTGGATCAAATTCCAATGATTGCAACCCGGCAATCATTTTTAAAACCTGCATTTTTTCAAACACTGCCCCCAATTTATTTAGTCCACACTTTTTTTGCATTACGACTACACATTGTGTAGCGGAGAAAGCCAAATAGTTTGGTTTCCTAACCTGATAATTCCCCGACGTCTATAAATTGCTCTGTTTTGTCTGAAGAAATCAAGGGACCAGACTACAAGAACAGGATTTATTTCTTGGTTTTTCTAGCATCTATGAACACAAAACTTTAAACAGGTCAACGTCACAATATTTACTATAAAATATGAATCCGCTATACTAAGCTATTCATTTACGAATATTAGCGGTAAAAGCAATTGGTGTATACCTTGTACAACCTTAAACATTAATGTGATTGTGTTAATAATCGTCTTGCAGATTGTGGATCCCTGGGGCTGCATCGTCGCCTGTTGCCATGACGGCACGGATGTTGCCCTGGCTGATATAGACCTGGGCTACCTGCGTAGAGTTCGGGCCGAGATGCCCATCATGCAACAGCGACGGCACGATCTGTATGGGTGCTTAGTGGCAAACAGCAATAAGAGTAATGACGACAGTTGAACATCATCACAACAACAGAGCAAAGTAAAATAGCAATGTGCCGCAGGCTGTTCTAGTAAACTTTGTTTTTCAATACAGCCTGGTACTACAGTACGTCTCTGAAAATGACTTTTACCATTTAAAAGTAGGATAAACCATTTGCAGATATCGAAAATGTTTACAACCGAATTATTAAGAAAATGTTACATTAAATTAACCCTAACTCCCTTGGGTGCGTGCAAAATCATATTGATTTGGGAGGATTTGGGAGGATTTGGGAGGGTTAGGGTTAAATATGTAAATAATGATTCCAGGCATTCAGCAAAATGAATGCGCTAGATATCCTGTAATTGACCCAAACAACTTGAATAAAAAATATAAACAATTTTGATCGCCGAAACAACAACTGCCTGACGCCGGTTGAAAACAAACGTCTTTTTTGTTTGCTTTTTCATCGGCATTCATGATAGTAAAGCTTTGAACAGGTCAGTTGAATGATATTTACTATAAAATACAGCCCTTCAAATCCACCCAATCCTGATAATTCAAGCAATTAACAATGGTGTATCCTACCTTAAATACAATGATAAGGGATCAATGTTTTATTTCTTTTTCAATCATTTGGTTTTAGTTTGATAGCGGGTGCGTTCAAGTAGCTCACCTGGATTTAGGGCTGTTTCTTTTTTCAGTAATTAAGTATTCAAATATTCACCTGACCAAATATTTGAATATTCAAAATTTGCCAATCAAGTTTTACATGTACAGGGTGGCCCATAAAAAAACAGACAAGCATATCTCAACAGACAAGCATACTTACACTACCTCGAGGCCCCAACTACCTTACCAATGGATGGAGAATCTTTATAGAAAAAAAATTATACAAAGGTATCTTGATTTGGGCTAGTAGTTTTAGCGCCAGATCCTATTTTGTGAAGTGAAGTCAGTTGTCCTTTTGCAACAAGAAATAACTAAACCGTGTCATGTTAAATTCGCAGGCGCGGTTTAGTTATTTCTTGGTTGCGAAAGCACCCCTGACTGTGCTTTACAAAATAGAATCCGAAACTAAATCGAAATACCTTGGTATCATTTTTCTTCTAGAATGATTCTCCATCCATTGGTATTGGTAGCTTTGGCCCAGGGTAGTAGAAGTATGCTTGTTTATTTTTTATGAGCCACCCTGTATAGTGCAGCGGCATAGTCCAACATATATCAAACCAATTGGGCATTTTGTGATAAAATTGCACCAAAATTGGAACATATGTGGATAATTGTATACCAATTAACATTTATAGATTGGGAGGTACGTAACATTTTTTAATTTTTTTTAAAGGCCACCACAGAACATGAGTAACACTTGGCAATGCAATTATAACACCCCTGGGACACTATTTTTATCTGTTTCTGATTTCAATGGGTAAAACAACTTTTGTTTTTGTTATTATTATTATGTTTCCCTTTTGAGACAGCATCTTAAGATTTGTAGACGTTTTGTAGACGCACTTTGGCGCTTTGGTTAATCTGATCGAGTTAAGAATTGGCACATACATGTACCACCATCTGCAGATGGTCCCCAAAACATTTTGTCACAATGACGTCATTGGGGTGTCTAGTGATGTCACATTATCTCAGGAAGTACACGTTCAATAGGCTGTATTTTTTTACATTGAGGCCGCTGTGCTAACGGTATTAGGAGTATAATTAAAAGTCATTGGAAGATAATTCACGTCAGTTTACATATTCTTACAGCTCTAACATTTAAATTGTTTAATATTCCAATTTTAGATAAAAGTAAAGTTACTAAACTACTTTATTTAACGTGAATTTGTCTGTGTTGGGTACCCAGAAAATGGCGCCTTACAGCGCCCTCATGCAACCAGGAATACAGCGCATTGGGTTCAAACTTGGTACGCAGGTATGTTGGGATGTGTTATAGATAAAGGCCATATCTCAAAAACGGAACATAATAAATTTGAAATTCTTTTTGCAATAGGTTTCATAGGTGAAAGACAAACGCACACATACATATTGGCTGACGAAGATCAACATTTGACATGTCTCCGAACCTATAAATGTTTTGTATGCAATTATCTACATACGTGCAAATTTTGGTGCTTTTATCACAAAATGCACCAATGGTTTGCTATGCCGCTGCACTATAAACATGTATGTGACCCCCCTCCACAAAAATAGGTATTATGTTGCTAAAAAGTGAAAATGAGTTATATACATGGTCATTGTTGGAAAACCAACAACATAATTTCATTTGGCAAATAGAGCTTCATAGCTCCTCCTGTTCTGAAGATATGACATGTTTGCATATTACTTCCTTTCTGTAAATGAAACCTGAAACTGTAGGCAAAACAATGAAAATAACATTTGGACAAAATGATCGCCCTCTCAACGTTGAGTGTGTTATTACATGTGACTGGCTCTACAAAAAGGTGTATTAAGTCGCACTGCGCACTATCGTGTAATGGCCCGCTCAATGTTGAGATGGTGAACATTTCATCAAAATGTGATTTTCATTTTTTGTCATGAATGACATCTTCAATACCTACAGTTTCAGTGTTGATTTTGAAAAATAAAGTGGAAAAAATACCATTTTGTGTGCATCGTTCTGTTGTAGTACAACAGAGCCGGCTATTTCAAAGCTTGTTTTCTCAGTTGTGTAATTTGAACTCCAAGGAAGTAATCAATATGTAAACACGTCATATCTCCAAAATAAGAGGGGCTAGTGAGCTATGTTACATACTAAATGAAAGCTTACACTGTGGGCTTTTCAGCCATGTATATAACTCGATTTATTTTTTGCGACATAATACACCTTTTTGTAGAGCTGGTCACACATGATAATGCACAATGCGACTTAAAGGTAGGATACACCATTAGTAATTGCTTGAATCGTCAGAAATAAGTTGATTTGGGAAGTTATATTTTATAGTAAATATCGTTTAACTGACTTGTCCAAAGTTTTATGATCATGGATGCTATGAAAAGCTAGAAAACCAGCGTCGGGCAGTGGTTCTTTCGCGATTTTTTGAAAAATAAAATTCAATTTTTCGGAACAATTACAGGATATCTAGTGCAATCATTTTGCTGAATGCCTACAATCATCATTTACTTTCAAAATAAGTAAGATATTTCCTAATAAAGATGGTCTGCAAATGGTGTATCCTACCTTTAATACCCCTTTTGTGTAGCCGGTCACATATGCCAGCTGCAGTTGCCTTCTTCACTTGTCAAATGTTGCCTACACAAGTGCAGTGGGTAAAACTTGCATGCAACGATAAATATGGGCTACTGAAGTGTTGAAAAGTAAAAGTTTTTTGACTATTTCTTATTTTTATGTATACAAATGTAAGCAAAAGCCTGGAAAAAACAATTGCTAGTTTAATTTGTTGGTTTGGGGAAAAAAATCTTTTTCACACATTGCATGGGAATTGGGATTTGTTTAACAATTTTTTTTTAACTTTTACTTTTATATTTGTCCATTGTGTTAAATTTGTTTGGAAGTCGTACAGCAATTTTACATGTTAAAAATGCATGTCTAAATAATTATCAGCAAATATTAATGTTATTAAAGTATGGCAATGAATATATTTTTACAAGCAAAAAAACTAATAGGCAGTATGATGATCTGCCCAATTATATAAATCATGTTGTGTAAATTTTCCTGTAGATATTAATGCAATTTTAATATGAGAAATGAGTATGTCATATAGTATTTAGGTTTAACAGGATTAAGGTTTATATTTAGGTTTAACAGGTTTAACATGTAACAGGATTTTATCATGGAGTAACAGGCTGTGGTTTTATTGGAGCCTTAACATTAATATACCGGTACATCATGTGGTTTGGCTGTGATTTTCAGAATTGGATGGATTTAATTGGTTTAACACTGACTTGTTTAAAAATGTGTGTTTGTAGATGCTGGAAAAACCAAGAAAACAGTATTTTTCTTTTAGTCTGGTTTCCAGACCAACCCAAGATAAAAATGGAGCAATTTGCATACGTCGGGGAATTGAACAGTCAGGGAACCAGTCTAGCTGGCTTATACCCTTTGATATCGATGCGAACTAATTACACTGAACAAAAATATAAACGCCCACAAAAATATAAATTCCCCCAAAATGGTTATTTGTCTTGATTTGTAAACAACATTATTTTGTGTCCATCTCTGCCGGTGAGGAATTGCTCAGTAATGCAGTGATTCCACCCACATCTGTGTTGTGGGTGGAATCACTGCATCACTGAGCAATTCCTCACTGGCAGAGATGGACACAAGTGTTGTTTACAAATCGAGACAAATAACCATTTTGGGGGCGTTTATATTTTTGTTCAGTGTAAATTTGGTAAATTGGGGGTAGTATAAAAGAAGCCAGTTTTGTTCTAATGCTGACCGACTGACCAGCGTTGGAAATTGATATAAAAATGAGGGCACACCAGGTGTCATAATTTTACAGGATGCTTGAGACTGGCATTCACCAACAGACCAGTATTAAAAAAGTGTTTCATAATAATTTTGTATTTTGTATTTTTATGTTTGCAAATGTATATTTCCTTCAATAACCATTATTTGTCCATTATATTAGCATGTTTTAATACAGTGGATTGTAGGGGGGGGGGGGGGGGGGGTGCCGCGGGGGGGGGGGGGGGGGGGGGGGGGCAGTAGAGGTCAATTTTCAATACATTCTGTTCTGACAATAACAAAAAATTATAACAGTTACAGTACTATAAAACAGATAACTATGTGCTACATTACACCAATGACCTGTACACAACCGTTTCATCGTACATTAAAATAAAATCTGACGGGCCTGTCGATTTTGCTGTATTATGTTTAGCCCCATTCTGTGGCCGTAATACTGGACACCCTCCGTAAAGTATATGGAGGGTGTCCAGTAATACGGCCACAGAATGGGGCTGTACTCTAGGTTTGAAATCACTACCCAACGCTACTAAATGAGCAGCCCCCGACCCTCTTTCCTCTGAATCTGAATTTTTTTAAATTGCCTTGAATAATTCATTAGTTTTAATAAAATTGTTTAAACATTTATTTTAATAAAGAAAAAAAAGGCATTTAGGGGTTTAGTCAAAAAGTTAATTGCAGTTTGAAACCTTTAACCCTAACACTACCGAAGTATGATCCAATGATAATATGATTTTGCACACCCCTAGAACGAATGAAAACGTTTTACAGTTGCTGAAATTTAATTCAAATTTAAGTAGTTAACTTGAACACCTTTTCAGCTACATATTTAAAGTTGGGACAATTTTATATTAAGGGAATAAAAAGATCAAAAACTATAGGCGTCTTGCTTGCAATGATTACAAAGAAACTACTGAATTATTCGATTCAGAGTCCCCCCCCCCCCCCCCCCCCCCCCCCCCCCCCCAAGGAAAGAATTCCTGCCCAACCATCCTGAGCCACGCAGAGAAGTTAACGGGCTCTTGAATTGAGCGCTAAAAGAAAGCTCGTAATCGTTGCGTGGCTCAGGATGTGCCCCACCCCCTCAACTTGCTTTCAAAATCAAGAGTCGGCGCTTCTACGGCATTTCTAAAACTGCGGCACCGTCTAGCTTGAATCGGGTTTACTCATTCGCTAGCTCTGAAAATTTTGATGGGGTGTGCCTACGTTGTGTTTGTTTCACATGTATTGTTATGCGGGATTTAGAAACGGGCATGTAAATAATTTTGCCAAACAAACACAAACGAAGAGTTTTAAAGTAATACACGTCTACGGTATCTTGCTCCATCTTGTATTCCCAGTTCAAAAGAGATACGGACTGAATCCGTAATTTGGTAAATGGCCTACCGGATTCAATCAATTTTCAATCACATGACATTGTTTCCATGTGACATGAGATAAACACTCTAGCGAGAAAATGGTCTTGCCACCGCCGCTGTCTTCTTTTTACAATCAATCGTGATGGGTGTGCCGCGCTCCAGACGTCACTGGCAAATTCAGCGCAACGCGTACATTTCATGCATGCGGCACATGTCAAGTGTTGTTTACATCGTTACAACGAAATGTCGTAAACCATCGAAAATGATTCATTAACAAGTTAATTAAAAGATCAGTTTAAGGGCAGTGTCCAGCATATGTATTTGTCTTTCCTTTGTGCTCTTTTCCCAAATATTAAACTCGTTTGAAACATCTTCCAGTTCCACGCGCATGGACTTCACCGCGCGCTGTGATTTCTGACGATATGAACGGGGATCGAAAACGTCGCCAAAGAAGTAAAGCCACTTAATTAAGCCGGAAGGTACCCACGATCACCACCCACCGCCTCATATACATACATGTAAATGGCTCAACGGTAAGTATTTTTCAATAATTACGACCGTAATTTAAACTTGTTTTAAATCTAGTTTACGCCGGATCGCCCATTTTTTAATATTAATATATTAAATTTATTAATTTAAATACAGTCAGTATGGATTTATACAAATTCTAAACATAATCTTCCAAATGATGAAAAGATAAATAGTAAATAAGGACAATTCACGTTTTTTTTAGATGGTTTTTGGAGGTCTGTTTTTGTCAACTCACACTTTGTAGCTACTGCACATTTATTAGGGAGATCGGTGGAAAATAGATTTCTCAACACATTTGGTATCACATTGGAAAGCTTGTCAAAAGAGAAACACAATGGTGTTTAAATCAGCTTTATACCTTTAAATATGACCGAGATATGCAAGTTTTATTATTATTTGTATAGCAATTCATTCTGTAAAGGTCAATAGCGAAACGGTGAGTAATCAAGTAAGATCAATTATTAGTAAACATCTCAATATGGCGGGAAATATATAAATCAGAAAGTGGGCGATTTTTTTTACATCGGACAATCGCAGCTTAGCGCAGGTACTAGACCCACAGCAACACACTGCAACATGATCAGAAAACTTCAGACTTTCATAAAATACTACTTTTTCATACCCTTTTCAGCTTCCTTGATACAGTTTTTGGGTGATTTTAACAGAAACATTGGCGTAGAAATGATGCAAAAATTTCATCAAAACGATCTTTCGATTTTCAAGGCAAAAACGCAGAAGAACTGTGTCGAAAGTGGTATCATTCAAAAGCTTGATGTCTCTTGAACACGATACATTTCATAACACGTTCCTACATCCCCTACAGCAAGTGGAATGACGTCACAGTTCAAAGGTCTAGCAGGACATTTCCCAAAATGGCGACCTCCATAGAAAGCAGCTATTGCGCAGTTCTCCGACATAGAGCACTTTCATAGTTTTTTTTTCACCGACAACACACCGACAACACACCGACAACACACCGACAACACACCGACAACACACCGACAACACACCGACAACACACCGACAACACACCGACAACACACCGACAACACACCGACAACACACCGACAACACACCGACAACACACCGACAACACACCGACAACACACCGACAACACACCGACAACACACCGACAACACACCGACAACACACCGACAACACACCGACAACACACCGACAACACACCGACAACACACCGACAACACACCGACAACACACCGACAACACACCGACAACACACCGACAACACACCGACAACACACCGACAACACACCGACAACACACCGACAACACACCGACAACACACCGACAACACACCAAAAACACACCAAAAACACACCAAAAACACACCAAAAACACACCAAAAACACATCAAAAACCACTCCAAAGCACGTTCTAAATTGGTGAATGCGGTACACAAGCATAAATTATGACTAAAAACAAGATTTGTAATTAAAAGGGGGAGGTTAATGTCTGAAAAGCGCAGGTTTTTCACACACAAAACAGGCCCCTCCGTCTAACTTCGAAATTAAGCAATGTATTCTTTAAAACTATTACACAACTTGCAAATATTTGGAGTGAATTTAAGGAGTCCTTTGTTGACTAAAATGTCAACAACTTCCAACTGTCTTTTCATTGCCTCATGCATACACATTTCTTCCTGGTTTTAAACAGCGCCACCGTGGGGCTAATTTTAGTCATTGTACATGTACTAGTAGATTAATCGTGTGCCCAAGCCAGTACGATCAAACCACGGTGGTGGAACTGTACTTGACTACTAAGCATTGATTAACAATGTGTGCAAAGTACCAGCATTAACCTGTGACATATATACATGTATGTTTACCACTTGACATTCAATTTGTTAGATTGCACAAATGGCAGAAATGTCTGCCCAATAATGAATTTGAATGAAGGCCAGAGCATACATTGTACGTCTCGAATTTAAATGTTGTTTTGTATAAGTGTTAAATTAGATGGTTTTGTTAAATCGATTGTCGCAACAGTACTCTTGACAGTCATAAAA
Organism: Crossaster papposus; assembly: GCA_037893245.1. NCBI lineage: Eukaryota > Metazoa > Echinodermata > Asteroidea > Velatida > Solasteridae > Crossaster > Crossaster papposus. The sequence continues at coordinate 892,304 of JBAIAA010000460.1, forward strand.
CAATATTGAATGCCCATTTTCAGCAGCATTTGATTTCGCGCAAAGTGGTTAAAGGTACCGGTAGCACATTGGTAATTGCTTGAATTATCAGGAATGGGTGGATTTGGGTCGTTTACCACTTGGCATTCAATTTGACTGTGCTTCAGCGTGCATTGACCAAAACAAACCTGAACAAATCATCTGGAAAATGTGAGCTGTCATTATTTTACTATTTATCTTCTCATCATTTGATACAGGGGTTTCATTCATACTGTATTAGTTATACTTCAATGTTAAATAATTACAGGTATATTATAAACTTGTTCGTATCTGAAAAGAATAAATTGCTATTTACATGTATTGTTTCCTAGCATTATGCATGTCACAGGTCAATGGACCTGTACTTTGCATTAAGTAGCATGCATTGTTTACCAGCGCTAAGCAATGGTCGGGTACGCTTCACCACTATTATTTTCCATGTAAAATATGGATACACATGTATGTAACGTACATGTACAAGAATGTAATCAAAGATTGGAACAGTCTCTCGCCCAGTATCATTGAATCCTTTAAAACATCTCACTCAACATTTAGAGCGGATCTCCAAAACTATTTATACATGTGTGTAGGCTCTTAAAAGCACGTCCAAATGCTCCTAACTAAACCAACAAGTTGGTGTGATGTTTTCTGATTGATGCTTTGCTAACTCGACGATTCAGATACATGTACTATACAAGACGACTGTTTGATGTTGATATTAGTTAGATAATCATCAACACGCAACAGGGGACTGGCACGATAAATACATGTATCGGTACACACACATCAAAATATGACATAAAACAGTTGTTTGCAATCTCGATGGGGTTGGGGACACGATCATACTACTGTAGGTTGAAATGACCGCATCCATGTGGCGATGTTTATGCAATGTACGGTACGTGCATGAGGCAATAAAAAGACATTAGATTTGTTGACATGTTGGTAACAAAGGTCTCCTCAATTTCAGCCATAAGGCCAAATAAAAAAACAAACATGTTTAGCGTCATGCCTTTTTTTTTAAAGGAAGGAGGGGCGGGCCCTTTTTTTTTCTTTTTTTTTCAAAATGTCCGCCCGACACATCTTAATGCGAGTCATGTAGTGAACATGTCACACCCTATCTTCCAATTTAAAATTAAAACATGGTTCACCCACGATTAAAAATTCATGTGGTTCGATCATGTATGCATCGTACACGTCGCACCCTGGCCTTCCTATTTCCACAGCATGTACACAGTGATGCTAAACTCAGCTAAAGTCTAAAATACGATCTAAAATTGTTATTATCTTTACAAATTTTTGTTGTTGTTTTGTTTTCTCAAAAAAATGAGAAAATTTATCAATTTTTTTTTAAAGAAAAAGAAAAGAGGCGGCCCCCAAAAAGGAAGCGGGCGGTGACGCTAAACATGTTTTGTTTTTTATTTGGCCTAATATACCGTACACAAAAAAGTACGTCTACAGGAAGTAGTGAACATTTCTGGTTTTATTTATTATTCAAGTACTGACCAAAGTTCAGCAACTAATATTATCCAGGTTTAAAGACAATTCTAGCCATGTCGAGGAATATATTACGAATTACATGGTTCTGAAAGAGATGGGCAGTAATTAGCTGGTGACCTGTAGGATTTGCATTCCCCGACAATATTTTGACAAAATTTACAACGATTTGTATTACAACTATTTTTCAAGACTTGTGGGATGCCTCATTACCAAAATTTGATAGACAAGGTCATGATGGAACCATTTTCGAGAGAGCAGTGGCTGAAAATCTGGTTTTACAATGTATCTGTTTTTCATAAAATTAGCTTAAAAATGACAGGTTTTTCTTTTGCTGGAATACATACGTGTACCAGCTACATACATATGACCACCAAGAGCACCATTTGTAGTTAACAAAAATAATTACATCCGGATTAATCATACAATTTTAAAATTAAATAGTCCTATCCCACGGACTACCGGTACATACATTTGGCTGTGGAGAAATTACGGCGGGCACTTTTTGCTCAAATTTGATTGTGAGCATTTTTTTATGAACATTTTCCTTGATTTGCATTTTTCAGTTTTTAAAACAGCCTTTAGCATTGAATAACGAACACAGATTGCGGGAAAGCAATTTGATTACTTTATGCGCCAGAAAACCTTTGATATATTAATTCACATGTACCGGTAACTCGGAAATCAACCTTTTGTGGAGCCCACGACAGAAAGACTTGTGCATAATTTAATTAAAACGCTCAAGGCAGGTGGAGAGAAAACTTAAACTTAATGAAAGTGTCTAAGGTCAAGTATGGCTGTCATGACAGAGCAATGGTTTCTGTGTATGTTGGTGGGCTGTGTACAAATCTGGCATTTCGTCTTTTGATGCTGAATGAATAAGGGGAAAAGGTGACAGTTGAATTAATTTAACCTCTCTCTCGATAGATAAAGGTACACACCACGGTAGTTACGTTACATTTTTTGCAAGTTAAAATATTTTATTTGACTCTTACATCAAGATGTGGGAGTTTCAAGTTCCAGTTATGTTGCCAAGTACCGGTACATTCTACCTAAGTCTACTATGTACAGTAAAGAATAAAAATAGTCCAACATACCGGTACACTGGAGTTGAGATGCTACTTTTAATGTCGGTTAGTTACGTTACAAAAACGGGACATGAATAAAAATGTTTTTGCATAAACAATTTCCTCAAATGGGATATACCTGATAAAAGTGTCATATTTATATTACTACTTGCTTGGTGGGAAAGGTTTTAGCAGATAATTGTTTACAACCAGTCTCTTTATTTTGACGCAAGACCAACGAAATGCATGTATGTTGTTACGGTTAGTAAGTTACGTTACGGTTTGTCCGCCCATCTTTGGTTTCAGTTTAAACATTTAAGAAACTAAAAATTAAACAAAAAAGCTCCTTTGGCACAGAATTTGAACCTTTTGCTATGTCTCAAAAACAATAACTCACAATAGCTCTAATGTTTTGCATGTTAAAACTAGGTGCCACAATGAGCACCAAAAATCCATGTTTTTTTTTACTCAAGATCATGCTAAACTACATTCAATCTAACTGTCACACCACTCAAATGAAAGATCTTGTTGTCCTCTTTAATTTGATTCCACACTTGTGGTTGTGATGCTTGTATCAGGTAGTTCTAAAGATAGTTACAAATTTTTCAAATTTGTCCACTTCATCGTGGAATTGCCCATTTGCAAAAATAACAAAACCAAAAAACTAAAGAATTATTATGAAATACCTTAATTGACTACCTCCATGCTTGAGTGTTTAACAGTCTCAAGCATCCTGTGAAATCACGGCACCTGATGTGATGCGATTTTTAAGAAAAGTAGATTTTTTTTATACATTTTAAAATGATTGCCAGCCGGCAATCATTGTAAGAACCTGACTATATTCACTACCGGTACATGTAGTTCCAATTTATCGAATTTGTCTGAAGGAAGTCAAGGAACCAGACTGCAAAAACGGCCTTTTTTCCTGGCTTCTATGAACGCAAAACTGTAAACAGGTCAGCGTCGCAATATATTTACATTGTAAATATAGTTTCCCTAACTCATTCATTTTCAAAAATTACAGCTTTAGAACAAAAAGCAAATGGTGTATAAAATAACATACATATTGATACCTTTAATGGCAAATTGGGGTTATATTGGTAAGAACTAAGATTGACAGGCTGTGGTACCGGTAGTTCGGTTACTTGACTGACACGGATAGACATACATGTACATGTACATGGTGGGGCAATGCTGGTAAGTGCCTGGCCTTGCATATCCCAGCAAAACAAAGGCATATTGTCCTTTTTCAAACGAGGGCTTTAATTTGCCGGATGTCTATTTTTAAGACGATGAAACTTTGGTACAGTCCGCAGCCAAGAGATTAAGCAAAAACGTAAAAAGAAATATCCCATACCCTTTTAATCTTAGAAAAAATGGCAAATTCAAAATTTGCTTTCACCTCTTGCATTTCTACCAACAGAGGGCGCTTTTTACACTTAAACTTGGGAGGGATCTACACGTGTACAAACAGTGTCAGGGATTTTTGCAATATTTGCCCACCGCCTGGTGAAGCTCTCAACCATCAAGGACAGAGCTTTATTGATTGCATCCACATAGACAATGAGGTCCTTTCATCACAAGGCATTAGAGGCAGGTCCACAATTTGTTAATTAGCAACGCTTCATCACAGGGGGAAGAGGGGAAAAAAACAAACATGCCGAGACCATTGCAGTTTTTTCTGTACAGTAAATTTACGGAAGATGGCAAATGGACCAATCGGGAGAGGCCAGCTCGCTACCTGGGGGAGGGGGGGGGGGGGGGGGGGGGGGGGGGAGTCACCACACCTGTGGAGTAACTCCTACATGTATCTTCTCAAGTGCTCTTATGCTTGACTGGAGTCAAGATATTGTTGATGCCGTCACTAGGTCGGGTGTACATCTACGTGCTCGCTCAAGCGCACTGTTTAATTTCTAAGGGCTGCAATTGTGCAAATATTGCCGTCATAATCAATAGATGAGGGCCGGGTAATATGGCAGAAACTCAAATGATATGGAAGAAGAGTGTTTTTTTTTTTTTTTTTTTAAATGAAGTAAATTTATGAATTACAAATTTCTTCCTAAAATCGTAATGTGTTAAGGGTGTGCATTTACGTGTAGTATGGGATCCAGGTACCGGCACCTCACAGGTACACGTTAGAGAGACCCCAACCGCCACCATCTCTGAAGTTGCTATTCTTATTGTACATGCAGATCCACACACATGTACGGTACATGTAATACTATCACATCGGTGCATCAGTACAGCAGTACAGTACAACTGGGACCAAGCAAAGGTGGCCAGTTAAGCCAGGTGGCCGCTGTATCAAGGTGGCCGCAATGGCAGGTTTGACTGTAGTAAAACAACAAATCAACTTCCAGTACATCTTTCGCGAGCACCATAAACGTGAAACATGCTTTGTTTTGCCATGTACACAATACACGTACACACCGGTACAAATGTGACCGGCTCTACAAAAGAGGGTTTTACATGTAAGTCCCGCTGTGCATTATCATGTATTATGCAACACCTGAAAAAACCCCGGCCATCCGATTGGTGGATCGACGATCACGTGCATTGAATTATTCGACCCATCACATGACCCGAACCCGCACCGCCCAAAATATTTTATCACATGGTTCTATTAAACGGTGCGCGTGCACGTTTATAAGTTACCTATCGGATGACGGAAATTTATTCAGATAAATTTATTTACAAATAATGAATGTTTCACATTCGTGCGATGAAAAGAATAGATTAATTTGGTAAAAGATAGCACTTGAATAATACATACCATCTCATCTGTCACCTCATGAAATTATTCTTACCATCGCACTCATAAACATTCATTATTTATATAATGGCCAACTCAACATTGAGAGGGTTAACAATTCATTCAAATGTGATATTCATTTTTTGTAATGAATGGCATCTTTAGTGCCTTTCAGGTTTCATTCAAAGCCTGTTTTCTCAGTTGTGTAATTTGAACTCCAATTTGACCACCTGAACGGGCATATTTTGTGCACATTCTGATCTGTATTCTTGCACTTTAAATAGTTACTTAAGATTGGTCATGATTGGAAAAAATAAAGTCCATCTTTTCATGAAAGAATTGATAGCCCATTCAATTAATATTTGCATCCATCTTAAAAAAACACAAAATTCTAAGTGTTTTCTACAAGTTTGTGTCCCCAAACAAATTTAACAAAAGAATAGAAACAAATTCAAAAGATTCAGGCCTCCATCCCCGATTTCACATGACTGAAAACCTCCTCCGTCCCTGAAGAAACAGGACCTAATATATCACTGGCCTAATTAAGAGTCCCCCCCCCCTGCTATTCTGTCTCTGTTAATTTTTCATAGTCCTTTCGATTATCACTACAGGAGTCCGCTCTGACCTTGACGGATTGTTCCACTCCTGCCACTTAATTTTGTAACAGAGCTGATAAACCAATATTGACCTGTGCCCTTGTGCCTTGGGAGACCTTCTTGCACATGGGAGAGCACAATGGAAGGTTTGAATAATATACTTGTTAATGTGTGTGTACAGTGCCCTGGGTTTTAACCAAGTCAACATGAGTTTTTTTCACGAATCGGCCATATTAAATTAAGAGGCAAAGGTAAACAAATCTTCATTTTTGTGAACTTGCGGATAAAATGACCTATAAAAGTTAATTACAAATTAATACTAGTCTTCTCTGATGAATAATTAAAAATTTGTGATTAAACTTACATTATTGTTTTAAGTCACATTAAAAAATAATATTGAAAGTGAAGCTAGAATGCAAAAATAAATATGGAACCATCCCATTCAACAGTTCACAATTTTCTCATCAGAACCACCCTTTACCTCTTCTCAAAAGAGATCCTTTCACATGGTGTTACCGCAAATCTTTCTAAGTTCACAATTTTAAAATACATTCAGGAAACACAACAAAATGGCTAAGAATGAATTTAAGGTCTATGGAGGCATTCGACAATTTATGCTTTGGTCTACCAGTACATCTCATGCCATGATAATGAGCTCAATATATTGTTTGCTATCATATGAAAAATGTTGATAAGAGAAAAATAAGGAAAGCATTGATAAGGAAAGCATTGATAAGACTGCGGACTTGACCTTGACGTACAGTACTGTACCTGGTAAATGGGCCCCTCCAAAGTTGACAGAAACAATTTGTGTGCTTTTTGTCCATTTTACTGATGTTGATTTTAATAATACGATCAATAGAATGCCGGTGGAAAAGTCACTCGTATTCATTAGCGTGGAAATGCAAAGAGCCATTTGATAGTTACAGAAATTGAATTTTTATTTCGTAGGCCTAAAGGAATTATGAAAAATTGTCCTTTTGAGTAAAAATAAAATGCATTCAAATTGATATGGCCCAACTCTGTAGTGTAATGCATTGGTCTTTTACAATTTTGGGAAATTTGGGATATTCAAAATGTCTTTGAAAAGAAATGAAAATTTACAATTGTAGAGCTTCATCAGATGATACATGTATGGTAAGAGAATGACAAAACTTGTATTAAATTAAATTTAGGGATCAAACAAATCTTTTCAATCGATCAGATCTGAAAATATAGGTGTCGGAGAAACCAAAATGCCTTTAAACAAAAATATTATTTGTTGAACAAAAAATCACCTCCGAGACAATAAACAGCCCTTTACGTAAAAATGTATTTTGCGACATCAGACTCATTTTTGCAGAGCGGGTCACATATTTGCATATTGTGGATTTTTTTTTTTTTAAGTTGTTTTAAATTTAAACCAACACATTTTTTACTGGGGTGGATTACACTGGTTTAAACAGTCGTTTCAGAGTCGCGCTGAACTAAATGAGTGAATTACATGCGTCAGTCAAAAATCCAACGTCTGAAACAATTAGTACCAGTAGGCTAAACATTTCCCTACCCAAGAAAATATGTACGTTATATGACCTTTTGTATTTTATAATTTGTTCACAGCATATTGAGCATATTATTTTATGCAAAGTTCTGCAAGAATTTTTTGTTAATTGAAGAGGCACACAGTTCACACTCGGCTATAGCTCACCTGTTCGTTGCGTGCCCCCTGATACCAGCCTAGATTTATTGATTTTCCCGGCTTCTGGCACATGACCACTAACGTTACTATTAGTAGAGTTTACACAGCCCGCTGTTGGGTCAGGTTGCCAGTATTTATATTATAAAAACCTCTCTAAACATGAGTTTTAGCTGACATTGTTTACAACAGCGTCTTTTATACTGCATATAATTTTTTTAAAATAAATTCTGCTCCAAATTTCTGGGCATCTGGTACATTTATATATAAAATATCCACCCGGCATGAAAAACCTGCCCAACCACGGATGATAAACAAGGTATTCCTTTTAGGTTGCCTTTTAGAACAATTACAGAATATCTTGTGCAAAAAATGTGTTGATGCTTAGAATCATTATTTACTTTCAAATGTACTTTCAGATATTTCCTAATAATTCGGTAGTAAATAATTTTGATATCTGCAAATGGTGTATCCTACCTTAGTTTTTAAAAGCAGTTTTAAAATTCTGTTGAACTTTAAAAAAGCAAAATCACATAAAACACTGCCTCATACAAATTATTTTCTTGAATCCAGAGTTATATATGTAGGCTCCTCCATTCCACATTATCTTGAACTTTGAAGCCTGAGAATTGTTACCACAAATGACATTTCACAGTCACAACAGTGTGAAACCTTTAAAGGTATAGTAGGATACATATATCAAAAATAATTACTACCAAATTATTAAGAAATATCCTACTCATCTGAAAGTAAATAATGATTTTAGGCATCTAGCAAAATGTCTGCGCTAAATATCCTGTAATTATTCTGGAAAATAGAATTTTAGAAAGAAAAATTGGCGATCGCCGGTCGGCGATTGCGAAAAAACACAAATAACATAAGAATAACTGCTCGACGCCGGTTGAAAAACAAACGCAGTTTTTTATGCTTTTCTCGGCATCCATGATTGTAAAACTTCGGACAGGTCCGTTAAACGATATTTACTATAAAATACAACCCCCCAAATCCACCCATTCATGAAAATTCAAGCAATTACCAATGGTGTACCGGTATCTCGCTACTTTGAAGCCTCCCCTTTCCAATGTCCCATGGTACTGCATACCTACAAAGTACCTGTCCACATTGCTTCTCTGTCAGTATTACCCAAGGTGTCTATTTTTGGTACCCTGGAGGTCATTGTGGTAATTTGTTGTGGTTTTTGTGGTGTGTTCATGGGTGGCAAATACACACATTCCAGGATATCCCCTCTGATTTAACCACAAGCCAGATGGTCCATCCATTACATGTACATTGTACCAGTAGATTGATGCCTTGAACTGAAGTGCACTGACCCCTCCAAGTTGACTGCATGTGTGGGGACAAGTGTTGTTGTTTTATTGGGGGATTTCTGTGGAAGTGTGATACACAAATGTATGCTGTGAATGTGACATGCGTGTAGTGAAGCAAATAGAGGAAATATTTGGGGGAATTGTGCCTTTGATGATATAACAGAAATTTGGCACACAGTCAGAGTACATGTACATCATTATAAAGATATTTGGATCTGTACACATGTGGGCATTTCCACACTAATGGGGTATATTTGGCATGTTGTATTAGAAGGTTTAATAAAAAAAACCAGAAAACATTAAAATATCCTTGAAATGTATGTTATGTTTTAAAATAACATAAATAGATAGTAAACACAATTTATTTTAATTCCATACAATTTAAAGGTAATTTTTGAATACAAAACTTGTTTGTCCATGGCACTTTTTGATTGAAATTTGTGACAAAAAAATGAGCACTAAATTACTGGTGTAAAAATCGGTGATTTCATCCATTATCCCAATTTTCATGTTTGGTTATTCTATAAACGTATTTTACTTAATGTTCTTCATCTATGTTTGTTTCGTTCAGATTTCTTGATTTGTTGGTGTATTGGTTTGTTTGTGTGTACTACGTACGTAACATCGTCTGTCCACTATGTTACGTACGTTCCCAGAGCTATTTAAAAAAAAAAAAGATTTGTTCATGGATAAATGGTGAACAGTTTGATTGAACAGGCTATAAAATCATATTTGTTGCGTTTTGTTTAATTTTAACTTGATATTCGTTCGTTAAAATTGATTACAGCTGCAGTTGTTTAGAATCTGTCCACCTTTTTCTACGTACGTAACATCAATAAAAGACCCATTTTTTTTTCGTGCGCATTCCGATTACGATCTCCAGATTTTCGACGTTGTTTATTTGAGCATGCGCATTAAAAATAACATTGTGGAAAGCCGCCATTGTTGTCTAGGACGCTTACAGCGGAGCTGGTCGTCGATCTGTCCTGATTGTTACGTACGTAGTATACGTTACGTACGTTCCCTTTATTTTTCATTTTAACCAGAAATTGTTCTCATGTAACCCTTTATAGGTCTAGGGTACTTAGAACACGCAATATGCCTTGTTTCTGTTGCAAAACTGAGCTGATTGGCGTTGATATTAAACCTCGACTGCGTTTTGTTTCCTGAAGACAGAACACGATGTCTATATCGTATATCGTACGAACAAAGACAGATGTTTCCGTGCTGCACTTCGGGTTTGCCTGGTTTCTTACGAAGTTGTTATCACGTTTATAAACAATAGTCGTTCGTGATGTCTTTAATAGGTTTTCAATCAAATATCTTCATTTTATAGCCCACTGTATTATGAAAAGTGTGGTTTCTCAACATGCCCGTAGTCGTACGTAACGCAGACAGAACTATGGCGGAACAAGTTTGCGCAGGCGCGTCATGCAAAGCTCGTCGGACCGAACAACAAAGGGAACTAGCAGAGCGCCCTCTGTTGTTTGGTGCGACGAGCTGTGCACGCCTGCGCAGACTTGTCCCGCCATATTGTTTTGTGTTTATCGCGAATTTTTTAAAAACTTTAAAAACGTTAAAATATCGTTTTAAAACGGAATTTTGGAACAAACAGAGACACTGTTCTCTCAATTATGACACAGATTGAGCAGTGTGTGATGGTAAAGTGTCTTGGTAACACGATATATGTTTAAAGTTAACATTATAATTATCGTTTTTTTCGTACGAACGAACCCCTTCTCAGAGGGACTACCCAGTATTGTTTGGGGATAGCTACATGTAGTACGAAGAAGGTAGGAACAGGCCAGGGGCTGTAGGAAACATTTGGACAGTCCTAGTTTATCGTTTTGGGAAGTTATTTTTAATCATAACAAATACAATCTGTTTGAAAAAACGGTTGTGAACATCCACAGTGACAATTCCGTCTTTGTTACGTACGTAACCTCATTAAGTATTGCAGCATAACTATTTTCCAGTTATTTGTAGTTACTAAAGCAAGACAGCCAAAATGAAGGTTTGCTGTGTCAATACTAACACATAGACTGTGACTGCTTAAATGATGTTTTCACAAGAATTTGTCTGGCTTTGTCCTCTACAAGATTAGTTTTTATGTCCTTGAAAACTAGAAATTGCCTGTCACCAGACTTGCCCCAATAAACGTTTCTTGTTGAGACCTTTCATTTTAAAGTTGTGTTTGAACCTTATTAATTAAGTGAAATTAATATGTTTAACTCCCAACTACACAAATTTAGCTCTTTTAATTAAGTCTGATTTGATCAATTTTCTGTCCACGTTACGTACGTAACCAATCAATGAGAGTCAACTTTCCACGCCTGTAAAATGATGGTTGAAGGTGGAATTATCAAATTGTTTTAACCACGCATTCTGGGCATTCTGGGGAGCAGAAAAACAGCAAAATATATATTTAATCAGAAACTTCAATTTTAGACCTCTCTGTCACACAAATGTACCCCATTAGTGTGGAATTGCCCATGTACACATGTAGAGTTATTGTAGATTTCACCTTTAAAATTAAATGTATGTAGAATCACATGCAATGGCAGCCATTTAGATTTTGTTTTGATAAATTGCTTGTTTTTGAACAACTTTTGAAAAATTGGGGGTTTTTTCGAACCATTTTTCGAACGGCAAATTTGCGATGGCCCTAAATTTTTCTCATAACGTACCGGTACCTGAAGTCTGTGTGCCATTTCCGTTCTTGTATCATAAAAGGCACAATCCCATCACCTGGACTAAAGCCGTGTCCGCATTGGACTTTTTTTTATAAAACCTACGGAGACTGTTGTCAAATTATCAAAATTAAATCCAATGTGGACAGGCAGTCAAATGTTCTACAGGCCCAAGCTTCTAGCGGAGGAGTTATGTCGTATGTTTTACATTACTGAAAAGTCCAGTGCGAAAAGCCACGTAATGTAAAACTTACATTTTGGTCACGTTGTCTGGATGTCACACAAATGCATTGATCCTTACGGTTTCGATAGCTACCTAAATAACTAGCTAGCTAGCGCTGGCGCATACGGTAGTAATACCGGTACTTGCGATATGATGCGCATGTACCGGTACTGTGACTCGATCAGATGCACACTTTCGAGCAAATATTGAGCCGTATTTCTGCCGTTTTCTGCTAAAACCACATCCGGTGGACACGGTGTCAAAGGTCAGAAGGAGGGTGCTCTCATTAGATTCTGAGAGGACATGTCACTCTGGCCTAGTACTTTCCGTGAGCCGGAAATTCCAAGTGCGGACGCTCGGAAAAATAACCACCGTGAACTTTGACAATCACGTACGGTAACTTTAGACAATATTAAGTCCAATGCGAACGCGGCTTAATAGTGTGATGCCGTTTTGTGCAATGTACTTGTGCCTTGGGTAGTCTGAATAATGTGGAGAGCTATAACCTCGTGGACTGGAGCATTTAATTTGTAGTCTGCTAGTAATTCTGCAGGTTGTGGGTTCAATCCGTGTCGAAATCTACATGGTTTCATCAACCCACGGGTGTAGACACGGTTCATTTCCTTACAAAAATACAGCACACCAAAAGCCATTGTTTTACAGGATGCTTTAGAATGCAATTCCCTAACAATCCAGTGAAGTACATGTACTTTGATGGTAATTTGGTAATTTATTTAAATTGTAGCTTTCTGGTAAAAACTGCAACACATTAACCAATTTGTATCCTTGTGAGATGAGATTCGCAGCTGAGTATACAAAAACTTCCAGAGAGCTACACATGTGGAGGCTTGGTATTTATATCCTGAGTCACGTGATACCTGGCCAACAACAGTTTATTTACTCACAGTCTGCGGAATTCACATACAAGTCAACAAACATGCAGCTCAATCACTACGTGAACAGGTACATGCCGGTAGGTGTACTTGAATTATGTTGTCTTCAGTCTATGCCTCTCAAATTTAGCTTTAAATACATACGTGTACATGTACATTTGTACACATACATGTACGGTACATTGTATACATTTACATGCGACTCGCTCCACACAAAAAGGGTATTATGTCACACAAAAAGGGAAAATTGATTTATAACTATGCACCATAAAAACAGATTGGTTAAAATAACCAACTGATAGTCCAACCAATCAATTTTTACCAATGATATTGGTAATTTAAAGAACAATATTGGTCAAAATAACCACTATTTTGGTTCAAATTATATATTGGTTGGACACATACATACATGTATCTACAGGTACCAATTATTGGGGTTGTTCTAAAACCCCCTCGACCCCCTCGACCCCCACGACCCACGACCCCTCGACTAACTTGCACTCTATACCACACACTACGCACGCATGATGTACAAACTGTTTCGCAATGCATGTCGCAAGGCCGGCCCGACCCAAAATCAGATTGTATCCCAAATGCGAACCAGTGTTTACGGCCCGAATTCGAATTCCTGTCGTGTCGTTTTGCTGCATGGCGCGCGACGTACATATTCTAACGCGTCACGTACGTGTACACCACGCCGATGATGATCGCGCGTGCAGTCTTGTCTTGCATGCTGCAGTGCAGTCGTTATACGTTGTTTTCATCGGCGCGCTGGTTGTCATCACGTGACAACCGGCCTTTGACGTATGTCCGCCCCGACCTACATGCAATGTGCGGCTGGTGAGCTCGATCGAGCGCGCATGGAAAACGAATGAGATACAAATCAACGTTGGTGGCGCACTTTTTTGGGCCCCCCGGTACATCAACGTTTCTTGAGAAAATGAAGACTTTTAAACAGGCTACATTGCCCGAGATTTACTATTTTTCCAACAAGATTGTATGATTCAATAAATACGTCAAACTTCAAACCAGTACAGTCAATATCGCACGAGGTTTACTTTGCCGATATCGCTGCAGTATATACTGCATGCATAGATGTAGTGCACATCAGGGGGGGGCGGAGGGGGGGGCCCAACAAAGTGCGCCACCAACGTTGAAATGTATCTCATTCATTCTTCCACGCTCGAGAGCTGCACATCTCACACAGTATATACGTATAGATCGCTACCGCGAAGCTCACCATTGAAACACGTACAAATTTGCTCCGCGCTCGCTACCCGATTTCAGTGATTCATGCAACGTCCGCAAAGCCAGGTACACAGGCACGATCTACACGGATTGTTTTGGGGGCGATGTCATTTTCTGCCATTTTCGTTTGAAAACAACACGATAAAACGCAAGGGGTTCACAGGCAGATTTTTTTAAAATTTCAGTATATCACTGCTACATCCTTTTTTAACGTATCCATGGAAAAAAATGAGTGGGTTCGAAGCACGATTTTTCACAATTTATCGATTATTATTGCCCTTTTTAGGGGAGGTATTTGTGCACGTGGTTTGAGTATTTGTGCACAATCTCCACGCGCATCAACGGTACGTCAACGCTTAATTTTTTTCGACTGCTTTTTTCATAATCAATACAATTTTTGTCATTGGATGATAAAAATTAAGGTAAATAACAACCTTTTACAACTACAAAAGACAAGATGTTAAGATTGGATGCCAAAAACTCTTTATTTTTCGAGTGAGAAAATTGTTCACCTCTATTTTGAGAATGGACGGTACCACAGCGTTGCGCAATCACAGCCTCGAAGGGCCCCCCCTCCGCCCCCCCCTGGTGCACATAGCACATGCGCTGCATGCAGCGATCGCGTGCCAATTGCTCAATTGCGACACCCCCTAGTCTTTTTTTCCAGTCGTTTTAAATGCTCCGCGCTGTGTAGTTCGGATGGTGAATTGCATGAAGCCGGAATGTAGACGAAACAAACGTTTAGAAAACGGCCACATATTACAGGCCAGCTTTTTATCGCTGTTGTACGCGTCATGCATGCATGCATAGTCTTGGTGCAAGACGTCCCTGTTTTGTATTTCCACAAATTTCCGCTAATAGAGGGCGCTATCACTCCACGAACCGCGATAGCTCGTGGGTGATAGCGGTTGGTGGAGTGATAGCGCCCTCTATTAGCGGAATTTGTGGAAATACAAAACAGGGACGTCTTGCACCAAGACTAATGCATGCAGCGCGCGCTGCTGAGTGCTAAATCATGTACTGTACATGTACATGTACCGTACATGTAGGCCTACCGCGCGCTCTGGATCTCCGGTCTGCATGCCGGCGCGGCCGCTTAGCCGCTGCGCTAGGATCAGAGAGAGCGGCCGTTCGTAGTCGTGCAGCAAATATTACGGGGGCGATTTTGGACCATTTCCTATTTTTAAGTCGCCCCCGAAATCGCATTTTTTGCCTATTTCGGGGGCTCCTTTAGGTGTTTCCGGGGCGAATTCGCCCGCCGCCCCCGTGTATTTTTTTCGCTGATTCCTCCATGGTTTAGTTCAGCATGGTTCAGCCGATCCTCCGTGTTCAGTAATTATTGTGTGCAGCGCGCGCGCGCAGCATGCGTTTTAACTTAGGCTGTTTTCCAAACCCCAGATTTGTCTTCGTTCAGGCTTCATTAGGCTTCATTTATACAGTTTAGCAATGGGCTGTAGCCGGATACGGAGCCAAAGCCAGGGGTTTGGAAAATGGCCTATATCGACTAGGGCCGTATTCGAACTGGGCCGTATTCGAACTCCGGCCGTATACGAACTCCGGGTTTCAGAACGTACCTCGAGGGGTCGTGGGTCGAGGGGGTCGAGGGGGTCGAGGGGGTTTTAGAACAACCCCAATTATTGGCTATTCTCAGTCATTCTGTTTTGTGGGTGTGGTTGGAAAGCCTACAACCTAAGCTTTCATTTGCTATAATAGTCTCTACAGCCACTTATTGTTCTTGAAATACGGCATGACATGTTTGCACTTTCTTGGAATTCAAATTACACAACTGAGAAAACAGGCTATGAAATAGCTGGCTCTGTTGTAGAACAATTTAATAATGCACACAAAATGGTCATGTTTTCCATTTTATTAATCAAAATCAATATTTCTGTGAATGAAACCTGAAACTTAGGGTATTAGTTATTCATGACCCAAAAAAACGAATATATCACATTTTGATCAAATGTTAACCCTCTCAACATGAAGTGTTGAAGTGGCGTTTACTAAGCTGTATGATTAGAGTTTGACCACAAATTGATGAGAACAGCTCATGTTTGTTCATGGCTGATTGCTGAAACCACAGTAACTGACCACATACATGTACACACACAGAGTCCTCCTGCAATGATTCTATAGCTTGGGGGGCATTAGGGGTGAATGAGCAAGCTCTCCCAAATAGCATAGATAAGCAGGAATGAAATACATGTAAAGTATGCATGGGTAAAAGCTGAACACAAATGCACTGCTTTGGTTAAAAACACATTTGAAAAAAAGCACAAACAACGAAACTACGGACACCAAATTATGATGAAATACAGGTACCTTACTAGACTGTTGGTGAATTACAGTCTAAAGCATCGTGTAAAAGTATGGCACCTGGTGAGCCGCCATTTAAATAAAAAACAACAATAAAAACCAAGGCTGGTCGGCTGATTAGCATTGGGAAAAACTGGCTTCTTTCCATTGATACTACTGGTATTTCCAGCATCTACCGGTACCTTATGAACACAAACCTTCAAACAAGTCAGTGTAATAATATTTACAACAATACTAACCCCCAAAATTCATCAATTCATACAAATTACATAAAAAGCTAATGATGTACATGTATATTCCTTTTGAAGGTAAACCGAGTACATCTACTACCCGGTACAATTAAGTACACCATTTGCAAATCTACCAAAACAACTAAACAACTGAAATAATTATAAAATACCTCAATTGGGATCTTTATATTATATTGTAGAGTGAATACAGTTTTCAAGCATCTTGTTGTAATTCACGGCACAGTATTGGCTGCAGTGTGTTTTTTCAGGAAAAGTGGAATTTTGTATATAAACTTCCAACAATTGTCAGGCCGTCAATCATTGTGACAAAATACTCTTTTTAAATACTGCCCCCAATTTATTAGAATTTTAGTTGTTCCGAATTTTATTTGCAACTATGGTTAGACATCCGTGAATCGGGTGCAAAGTCAACCAGTCTGGTGGTCCTAATAACCTGGTAGAATCTGACATCTAGTAAATTGCTTCGTTTCAAGGATCCAGACTGCAAGACAAAAAAATGTTGTGCGTTTTTTGGAAGGAAAAAAATAGCCAAATCAATTTACAGATAATATGAATATGACATTTGGCTTTTGCAAATTGTCTGTAAATGGATGGATTTCATCAGGGTATTAACAATGTACGGTACTTTATAGCAAATATTGACTGTTTATTCACACAGGTACATTGTAGATGCTGAGGAAAACACAAGAAAATATGCTGTTCCTGTAGCCTGGCTCCTCTGACCCTACATGTACTCCATACAAAATTAAGCAATTTATACCATACATGTAGGTCATCTCTATGGTACATGTACATGTACATGTTGTTTGTATTTTTAGACTACAAGTCAACGAATATCAATAAATCCTGAAAATTGAAAAAAAATATCGTTACTTTTACCTGGACTCAAACGTTTTTCTCCCACTGTAATGTAGCCTTTGCCCAGTTTTGTCTCGTTTTGCCAGAACGCTCACAGTGTACTTGACAGATCTATTAATGGGGCAGGGTCCGTCACACACGCCCAGTCTTGTCGCTGTCGTGTCACACTTGTAGACACTCGTTACAATACCCAGGTACACTCGGAGCCATCCGCTGCAGGTGTGTTAGCACAGGACGATATCTCGTGCAACAATCTGGGAAGGTAGGGTAACATCCAGCCCAAATTCTGCAGTTAAACTTATTTAATTCTTGCTCCCGCACCACCTGCCCCTCTCCACTCTCCCCCCCACCCCGATCCCCCCCCCTCCCCTCCTTTAATGGCTGGGCACTGTCAATGGAGAAAGGTCAAGTTTTCCTTATGGCTAAATTAATATTTTTATGGTGGTTTATTTATTCCAACAATGGCAATAAATTAATTCCAAGGGAGGAGGCGACTTTTAGAATGCAGTGACCCCCAAAAAATTATTAAAAAAGAAAAGAAAAAGGAAACAATAGCTGTTCGCGCTGAAATGCCAAAACAGCTAAGCAACAAATATTACGGTAATAACATTCTAAAGAATTCTCTCAAACAATTGAAAAAAAAAAAAAAAAAATCCACAAAGATCTTTATTGTTGGTTTGTGTTTCAATTAGTATTGTTAATTGGATAAACTCTTTTTAAGGTTGCATTTTTATTTTTACAATTTTCTTTACAATGTTTCTGGTGTTTTTGTTTAGGGACCAAATTTCTGCAATATTATAAATGATACTAAACAACAAGAGAAAGAAATTTACCAAAGAATACGATGTACATGTACTATGTATGTGCTGCTTGCTGCCAACCTGACTCTATTCCTATCTACCGGGTATGGCTCTTTTGAATTGTTGTTTTTTTTCTTTGGCCACAAATTCAAAAGGCTTTTTAAAAATGTTTCCCTTCTTTTTTTTCCTTTTAACAACAGAAGCTGTAAAAATCAAACGATAAACAACATCCCTTTTTACAGCCACAATCGTTCTACCGGTACCCCGACACTGTTCACAGCAAAGCCATTCAACTGTGTACGTTTGCATCATTGGCTTCCATTTGCAACCGAACAACTTTTTTCAAGTTCAGTTCCACGAGAATTAACACTTCAACTTTGTTGAAGTTGGACAAGGATACAAGCCTTAGTGTAGCAAGATAAAAAAACACAACATGTTATTTTTGCTGATTGTCTGTGTGGGTGTGCTTAATATATGTGTCAGTCAACCTGTCACTGCTTCTTGTGTGTAAACAATTTAGAAGGGGGGGGGCGGTGCAAAGTAAAACATGACATATGGTATTCAACTTGCTCGGCCCGTTTGAGTACCGTCAGTTTTCACATGATTGTTTGACTGGTGGTTGGAGTTCATTGGTGATCATGTTTGTGCGTGCTGCGTATGCTCACACGTTTCCTTGTAATGTATGTCGTCTTACGTCAGTGCCGAGCACAATATTTCGCGCTTTTTTCTGACTTGTGAATTCATGTGTATGGTGTTGAGCATTCGACACGAAGGTCAGCAGCAGCACACTATGTACAGCTGGGATCGTAATATTTATAACACTACTGTCCTATTTATTGATCTTTCTTTTTTCTTTTCCTTTTTCCTTTTTTTTTGGGGGGAGGGAAGGGGGGGGGGGGGGGGGGGGTCGCAAACAACCTATTGAGAGACGTTGGGAGATTAATGTAGCGGTATTTATTCTGGCATTATAGTACTGTGTACTGGAGTACTATAGTTTAGTTGAATAGCACTTGTTCTATGATTAATTTAAAATAATATCCATCCGTTAATCTAAATGAATTGCCTCTCACGTGAAACAGTTTTTTTTGTGTAACCTTAACCCTGCCAAATCCTCACAAAATCAATATGATTTTGCACACACCCTAGGGAGATCCATGTAGGGTTAAAGAAATTGAACTTGTACAAACTAAAATACACTAGGTTGGCGAAATGTACAATGTACATTCCCCTGTGCACCACAAATTGGGGTTGGTTAGCTTTTGTGCATATAATTCTCCTTACACATCAACAATATTACCAGCCACATCAAAATCAGGATTACGGTATATGTGTATGTCACAAAAATGCCTTTTGGAGATGTCCTACATTGCAAGAAAGGACATTTCCTAAAGATATCCATCTCAAGTCTCCAGCCTAAAGCCCTGCTTCACTAAGGAATTTAAGTGCTTCTATGGGCGTTGTACGTGTTGCACGTATAAGCAACCACGCGCTCTGCGATCACTGATTGGCTCCCTAGAAAAGCCTCGGGAGAAATAAAGAAAAAGTTAATGAACTGGCGCTGGTTTGCAAAGACGACTGTTTGTGATGTAGTGGAGCTGGTCTATACTTGTGTCATTAGCAGGCCGCACTTGTGTGAGAAAATAAATTATGGGAGACGTGCACAATATTGATTACTGTCATCTTTGGCAAAGACCTGTTTGACACAACATGTAGAGTAATACCTGGTATAAGGTCTATTTGCTGATCGCGATAGCGCAAAGCATGATGGGTAGTGAAAGGGAGGCAGTTTTGCACTAAACCAAGCTTTTCGGTCCCGGTATGCCCTTCTCAGCAAGCTCTTTGTTATTTTCATATTTACTACAACACCTCTGGCCCTCAAATACGATGAGAGTTGGTCTTCTTTTTAGATTTAGAAATTTTGTGACGACAGATTTTCGAGTGGTTCGCCCGTGCTGCGCGATGCTCCCTTTCTTGCGTAGTGCAGGGCGCCACCTGTTGAAATCGATACCGATCAACAATAGACCTTATGTACCCAGGTACTAGTCCCTAACACAGTAAAAAAATGGGTGGTACCCATAGAGCTGTATAATCGGTGGTACCCATTCACCCTGACCTATTCTAATAAACAGGAGGGTCAAGCAAACATACATGGTAAATGGGCAGTGAGACATGATCTTGTTCCATGGTATCAATATGTACGTGGTGTAGTAACCTGTATACAAATGTACATCCATAATAGCTGTGCCTAGTAATTGTCACACATCAATCAAGAACACATCTATTACTGGGATGCATGATTGATTGATAGTAGACTGTAATAGCAATCACTGTGCTAAATCTATTTATCCATGACATTTCTCCCTTTGGGTCTGTATACATTTATAGAATAAATCCATCACCCACAGGATATTTTCCAACTTGAAAAGCCAACTTTTCCATAAATTATACCCACAGACACACTCCTTTAATGACTCTAAACACCCTCTCTCGAATTTTTCCTACTGGCATGCTGCCATTTTGAAGAAACAAAATATAAGAAGTAAAAAAAGAAATCGGTCAGAGACGCATTTATTTAATATCCATAGTAGTCTGGTTTAAAATCGAATCTTAGAATATTGATAGCCCACAGAGGCCAAACCTCGTTCAGGTTAGTTGTCAAGCACCCTTTTCTCTTTATTTTGAGAACTGTTGCTGCTTCAAACGGATAACAATAGGGGGTGAGGGGGGGGGGGGGGGGGTGGTTCTGGGTATTTTCTTTAAAATGCCAGCATGCCAGCATGAATAAGTTCACTGGGGAGTGTATCTTTACCATCAAGTAAGCTAATGGTTACTTTCTTGGTTTCAGTCAACTCTTGTTAATACAAACACTGTTAAAGGGATCGTATGATTGCGCTAGATATCATATAATTGTTCAGGAAAAATTAAATACAAAAAATCATGATCGCAAGATGGCGATCGCCGAAAACCACAAGAACAAACCATAAAGAACCTACTGCCCGACGCCGGTTGAAAACGAACGCTGTTTTTTCTCTGCTTTCCTCGGCATCCATGATTGTAAGACCTCAAACAGGTCAGTTAAAACGATATTCTATATCTATAACCCCCCTCCGCCCACCCCCCCCCTTAAATACATGTACACCCATTTATGATATTTCAAGCAATTACCATGTGGTGTATCCAACCTTTAACACCAAATTTGATGTACATGTAACAAACATTTTGCCCAGGTCCGACTGAGTTTTGTAACGAGAGTCGACTGTACAAAATGTAGTTGGAAAAGCGATACGGGTACTCTACCGGTACATATACCTTTAAATTAAATTGTCTGATGTCTATACAATGTGCTGCAGTATCTTTGAATTTAGAAGCAGCAGGGACATAAGTGTGGCTGTCTGGCGGCACAATGTTTTATGCAGTACACCTAACATACTTAAAGGGATCGTATAGGTTTGGTAATAGGAACCCACTGTTTGTTTCAATCCTACCGTATATAGTTCTATATACCCATAAAACTAACCTGTGAAAATTTCATTTCAAAAGGTGGTAGCAATTTTGAGATATTGCCGAAAATCTAGAGCGGTTATTTTCTCCACGCAGGAAGAATAATCTGCATTGGAATACACACTCTGAAAAACGTCACTGCAGTAACACTTCTCAGATTCAAATATTTGGGTGATAAAAAGTGATATCTTTTTCCATAACCACAGTACCGTGTTTCAAAGTGAACAGTTTTTAAAATTGCATTATAGGCCTACTATCCAAGCTGCTGTACTTCCTTACCAAGTAAGTTTGTATTGCCATAAATTTTTGGAGTAATTACCAAACGTATACGATCCCTTTAAGTTACAAATAAACATGAACAAGTACTGTACTGGTTAGGAAATTGTCTTAGTAGAAGTATTTGGGAGGATTTGTGCATTTGAGCTTGTACCGGAGTGTCATGAAAAGATGGGGCCACTGCAGATTTGTCTTTTGAAAAAATATATAGGTATAAATAATAAGCAATTTTCAATGTTTTGTTAAAATAGCTACATGTACAGGGTAGATATTTCTACTTAATTGTTGCTCAAGAACAAATCTGCGATGACCCTATAGGGCCTATAGATGCTTTCTTATAACAAATTCTATACTACTGTGTGCCAAATTGCAGCCATTTGGAAATTTTAGAAAATTGCTTGTTTATATCTACTTTACTTTTTTCCAAAGGACAATATATTTCTTTGTGACGTACACGGACTGTGTGCCAGAATTTCATGCTCGTATCATCAAGACACAATCCTCATCACCTATCTGCCGTACTACCGTACATGTACTGGTATCTGTCAAACTCTTGGTTAAAACAAAAGGCATTGGAGACTTGATGTAAATAATGAACAGCACATAATGGCATTGCAGTTTTTAAAATGGTAAAACGCTACGTACAAAATAAAGAGGTGAATGTTCGATCCGATTTCTGTCCTCTAAATCTTATCTTTTTAAAGGTAGGATACACCATTTGTATCAAAAATTTGTACTACCAAATTATTCAGAAATCTCTTACTTATCTGAAAGTAAATAAAGATTCTAGGCATCCACAAAATGATTGCGCTAGATTTTCTGTTTTGTTACAATAAATTAAATTTTATTAAAAAAATATAATCGCCAGGTGGCGG